>JADWQK010000343.1:0-418977 GCA_017933935.1 Sesamia nonagrioides
CCCGGTGTCTCTCCAGACACGTGGGCGCGGGGCCGCGGGAGTCCTTGATTCTGCCGCGGCCCCACACTCTCGTGCCGGCCCGGTCTGTCCGGGCCTCGCCTCCTGCACAGGGTAGTGAAGTGTTTAACTACCCCGTGCATCGCCTCTGAGGCGTGCGCCGACATACGCGCGCGCCTCCTCCTCGGGGTCCATGGAATAGGGGGCGGGGACTTACGGGGCGTCTCCTGCGGCAGCTAGAGGCGTCAGGGCGCTGAGATTTCCGCTCCCTCAGTAGTTATAGTCTTCAGGTACATATGATTCAGGGACGAAAGTTAAGTATGTGAAGTTCATATGCAATGGTTCTCGATACCGAAAACCGTCCTTTGATAGAAGATTTATAATGGTAATATATCTTGGAGATGTTACAACTGTTTTGTTTGACTGAAGCTATGGCTTCTTAAAAGAAAGGTGCCCAAATACTAGTGACCACAATTTATCAGTCACTGAAACTTTTTCCTATAGGCCGTTATTGATAAGGAAAAGTCAATTTCTACTGCCCAAAGATTTAAATCTCTAGATTTGCCCTTAGCGTATTTTGGCGCGCGAAAAAGTGGTCATCCTACGAAAAGTGTCCACACATAACTGTATTTAGAGTTTCCGTGACATTCAAGTCCAAATCACTGCGACATTGTGTGTGAAAACAAAATGATAACGCAACCGTATTTTGACACCGACGTATCTAGAGATTTAAATCTATGGCCTATATGTGCCGTTATGTCGTCCGTTATGAGCTGTCACCGATTTCCTAGTGTGCCATAATTTAAGGGCTGATTTTACCAACTCCAAATATCTTTAGTCCGTAGAACAAAATTGACTCCCGACTGCTTTAGTACCTATAGAAAAGCTGTCAAAAATTCAAAATTATCACGCATTTGTAAAATATGCCCATCATGTCTGTCAACCATTTATTATTGAAAAATATTGTTGTACATTGATACTTAGATTTTACTTCCTGTACATCCATACTAATATTATAAATGCGAAAGAAACTATGTCTGTCGGTCTATGGCGCTTTCGCGCTTAAACCTCTCAACCGATTTTGATGAAATTTGGCACAGACAATCTTTAGACCCTGAGAAAGGACATAGGCTACCTTTTATCCCGGAAAAAATATTCCCGAGGGAAATCTAAAAAGCGCGATATAAGCGAACTCCACGCGGGCGAAGCCGCGGGCGGAAAGCTAGTGGTAAATAATTTGCATTATTAATAGAAATATCCAATACAATACAAGTAAGATTGGAACTTTCATTTGTTTTATCGAACTCTGTGACACGTGCGTCCTCAATCAGGACAACATTAATCCCTACGGTACCAAAATAAAGAATAATTAGTGCATTCCATATGAAGATCTTTGAGTATGAAAGTGAAATATGGAGCGCTTCGCAGCATGCCCTTTATTGGCACCCAGTCTAACCGGATAATTTTGTTACTTAATAACGTTGCTAAATTGAAGATTACACCTATGACGCAGTATATTATGTCAACTGATTAGACTTGGTATCTCGCTTGGTCAAATACTTGAGTCACGTGGTTTTTGTTGTTTACCTTTATTATTAACTTCCTAAGCCGATGGAGTAAAATGAATTTAAAGGATCATGAAAATGGATCATGCAAAATATATAGAGTGAAGTCTTTGTGCACAATCATAAGAGGTTCAGATATGTTAAGTAGAAATTTATTTGAAGACTCATTATGTTAGTTATTAATGTAAAATATGTAATGCAGCAGTTAGTTAAATTGTGATGATTTATAATGGAAAATCTTCACCATTGTATGACGGTTCTCAGACGCTAAAAACTAAAGGTGCGGCCGCGGACAGAACAGACCGACTGACAAGGGCTCTGATCACGTCAGAGGAACACTAAGCAAAGAAAAAAAAAAAAAAATCATAAGAGGTTGATTTGATCACAGTTATGTTGTGAACTATAATACCTGAATATGTATGTCTGAAGACTGATCTGGAGACCCTCCACGACCAAACTCCCGATACAACATTTGGCGCATCTTACCCGATACATCGCAACACAACTGCTCAGACCCGTCCTCCGTACGGCTTCACCAGACATCATGCCGGAACACGACGAATCGCTTGGCGGCAAGACTTTGTCTGGTGGGTGGTAAGTTCTGCCGGCAGCCAATGTTATTGCCTACCATCGTGTGCTTTGTGGGGGTATATAAGGTCGCGAGAAGAGTGTTCTCGTGAAATATCATGGGTTTATTTATTCGGTTTTGTAGAAAAATTATTATTTTTACATGCTTAATGAAGAGGTTGGTATCGCATAACCAATTGTTTCGACAAGCCGTCAGTTTAGTGAAACATTCAAAATTAATGATACTATGCGTTATTTTGTTCATACTTCGAAAGCAGTATCAAGGGGCTGGAACCAAATTAATGCAACACAAAAGGGATCACTTCAAAAAGGCCCGGTAGCTAGGCCCCGCAAATCAGTATCCAGGATCCTACGGGCTATTTTTGTCAAAATACCCTCTTTCCATACCGTTATTCCGTAAACACGCTCCAGGTTTATATCCAATAAAAGGGTATGGGACTTAGTGATTAAGGTAATTACCTTCCATTGTAGTTATGTAATTCTGTTTAGCTCTCCGATTGGAACAGACCTTTTTGGCAATAGATATTAATGAATTGCTCCAAAGATTTTGTGCTTTCAAAAGATTCTTGTTCGCTCAAATTCGGAGAGAATACAGATGAGGACTGTGTTTAGCCGCTGAAACGTTTTTCTCTATTAGTATTTAGTTCAGAATTTCTAGAGAATTCTCTTTGTTAACTAATATTCCTTGATGTATGTTCAGCACCTGCCCAGCATTTCTCTTACAATGTTTGGGTCGAGTTCCAAATAAAATACTGGTATTTTAGATGGTCGCTCACAATGGGCCTCATACGAAGGCTCAGAGTCACACAAAGGGCGATGGAAAGAGCTATGCTCAGAGTTTGGATGCATGATCGAATCAGAAATGAGGAAATCCGCAGAAGAACCAAAGTCACCGACATAGCTCTTCGAGTCGCTAAAATTTAGTGGCATTGCCAGGGCATATTGCTCATAGAACCGAAGGCCAATGGGGCAGTAAGGTTTTGGACTGGCGGCCACGTCCCGGAAGACGCAGCGTAGGGAGGCCTTAACAAGGCGGACCGATGACCTGGTGAAGGTTGCGGGAAACTGGTCATTGTAGAAAGCCTTGGGGGAGGCCTTTGTCCAGCAGTTTACATCTATAGGCTGAAGAAGGAGACATAGAACGACTCCTTTTCTGACCCACATCCCAGTTGCCTGATAATACTACAAATCTAGGTAGGATCGATGGGTATTAAAGTCTACAAATCACGGCCGGGACCAACAGCGTGTTTTCCCGAGGCACGGTCTTGGTATGAAGCAACTGCAGTTTAAATAATACGTCACCCTTTGTAAAATCTCCATATTTATGTTCTGTAATTATATAAAGAGGCCTATCGGTACAATGGCTGCTGATTTCCTGGCTGAGTTTCCTGCCCGTTCTTCTCCATAGGTTCCTACTTTTTGAAATGGGCGACTAGCTTCATCTTACTAACTTACCGAGCTTCTGACAATTCAAAAGTGCCTGTAACTGGTTTATTTGAAATAAATGCTTTGATTTTGATTTTTTTATTTTGATTCACACCTAGGAATTGCTCCTGTATCGTATGGGTACGTTTAAAAATATTTGAACTAGCATGCATAGAAAGGCAGACCCGAAACTACTACATATAGGCAATACAACTTGTAGCGGTACCTACAACGGAACAGGCGAAGCACGCGTCATACTGACGTCACGCGAATCCTACATCTCGCAATAAGAGTTTTCTGTGCAACTAGCATGCACAAAAGTTCGCGACATCAACCGGCGGGCAAAGTGGCCCGCCAGACAATCCCAGTCTGATCGGAGGATCCCCCCTTTTCTATGGAGGATGAGTGAGCTTTACATGCTGCTCCTCATACCACCACAAAACATTGATTCCTTGCGCAAATCACGCAGCATAGCGGTCGATCGTTCAGCTCTTGCGCCAACCATATCGTCTAACTAAATGTTGTGATTATCTAAGGAAGTTGGTCAGTACACAAACTTAGATAATCATGTTACAGTAGACCAACATAATGAAATAAAAAAGGGTTCATCTTGCCCGGATAACATGTTGGCTACCTGATGTTTTTTAAACAATCCCATTATTTTCACTCGAGTTCGCCACTCTGACGAGCAAGAAAACACGGTTCTGTCATTACTAGAATAGGGTTAAATTAAATTAAATAACGCCTTTTTCCTTCGTCAAAAGAAAGCAGAAAATTTTTATTATCCAGACACACGAGGGCTGCCATAATGACACCAATTACTTATGTTTAATCTGAGGATTATTCTTTTCCTCAAACGTGCGGATTAATCCTGTTATGGCGGTCGTGTTTAATTGTTTTTTTTAACCCTCCTCTTCTAACGAGACAAACGTTACCGTCGTAGAAAAACAGGGGATGTTTTTGGGTACCTCATGTTCTCAACGCTGCTAATGAATTGAGGTGTTTTTATTCATAAGTGAGTTAAAGTGGGGGTTTGTTACTTCTGTTTGACATATTTTTTTTATTTGATTTTCTGTTTTGAAAATTTGTTTAATGAGGTAGAATTTTTGCACAATATGCACTGCCGCGAACCGTCATTATTGTGGGTTTGTCTATGTTCATCAGTGTTGCCAATAACCAAACGACATGAACATTTTCGTGCAAAAATTCTAAGACATCAGTCAGTTTCCGATTCACAACGCGTCCATTTCATTGCGTATTCCCTTTACGGTGTTTCGAATATTCAGAAGGCAAGAGAATTCTAATTAATTTATTTTTGGGTTTATTAGTTTCCTTCGCTCTGTAAGATCTAGTGGGGTGTAATCTACCATGCGAGTAGATGCGGGGTTTTAGATGTCAAATAGTGTTTTTGGTTTTTTGCTCTAGAACCTGCCTCACTTCTTCATGCTTTTGAGAGCAGTGGTGCTGTAATTAAATAGACAAATTAAAGTTTTAACTACTCAAACTCATGACATCGTAAGGCCGATAAAGTGGCGAGCAATGCTTAGCTCATATGTGGCCAGCAGCTTAATTGGCGAATACATTTTTGTCAAATGATTACGACTAGTTGGGATCATTTGGGCCGCAGTTGATATAATTTTACTGTAAAATAATATTACAACTGCGGTCCAAACGATAAGGCTGCTGGCCCTTATCATGCCCGTATCGTCTCACTCAAAAGAATTCACCACATCGTCACGGGATCCACTAGGATCAACGCGCGCCAGGGCTGCGGGTAGTATAAAAAAGATACCCTTGACCCTGGAACAGACAAATGGAGGAACACGAGTGGATCTTGCTCAATAAAAGCCGGACATTCCCTTCCGCTCCACTCGGAGCAACAGAAGTTAGACGATGATGAGAGAATTTGATGGTTTCCTACCCAAAGAAAAGACCGGCTATTATTCTTCTGTGTCTATCAACGTGTCTCTGTCTATAGAAGTGGCCTTAATCTTTACCCACGGAACGCTCGAGTTAAGGAGGCCTGGTACTAGATAACCTCATCCTATTTTTAGTTAGACAAATATGGATTTTATTGAAGAAGTTATAAAAAAATATATAGCTGTATCGTAACCTGTACTTTACTGTGTAGGGATTAAAGTTACTTTTTCTTTGATTAAATTGAATGGTCAAGTACAACTCACGTAGTAGGCTCGTCCAAGAAGATAATGGGTGGATTGTTGACCAGCTCCAAGGCTATGGACAGCCGCTTCAGTTGTCCTCCGGATAGCTTTTCTGACATCGTCTTTCGGTGTTCCCAGAGACCAATAGTCTGAAGAATCTCTTCGACCTGAAAAATCAAAAACAACTCTTTATTGAATTACTATGTAGGGGAAAAGTATGAAGCAAATGGAAAGCAGTATTCTAATGCCCGTTGCTCATTGTGTACCATTGACCAGCTGATTGATCATGTTAAAATCTCACTGTGGAAAGTCAGGTAAAGTAAACTTAGAGTGAGCTGTCATCATCATCATCATTTCAGCCGAAAGATGTCCACTGCTAGACATAGGCCACCCCCAAGGATCTCCACGACGATCTGTCCTGCGCCTCCCGCATCCAGCGGTTTCTCGCGACCTTCAGCAGGTCGTCCGTCCACCTTGTCGGGGGCCTACCTACGCTACGTCTTCCGGTGCGTGGTCGCCACTCGAGAACCCATCGGCCCCATTGGGCATAGGTCCAACGGGCATTGTGTCCAGCCCACTGACACTTTAGTGTTGCAATTCTTCGGGTTATGTCGGTTACTCACGTTCTTCTGCGGATCTCCGCAGTTGTGTTGCGATGTGTGGTGGGTACGATGCGCCAAATGTTGTTGTGTTGGGACTTTGGTCGTGGAGAGTCTCCAGATCTATCTCCCTCTAGCGCAGCATTGTTTGGTCGTGTTGGTCTTGGGTTTAACATTGCATCACCTCGCTCAACTGCCGACATCCTTCCTATTCCTTAGTTTTTTAAGTGAATAGGCTTAATAAACTAGTGCACTTTACCATCAACGATTGCATCACTGCTTACCATCAGGCGGGATTGCAGTCAAACACAAGTTTATAATTAGTTAAAAAAAAAATTGGATATCGTCAAATAACCCCTCCCGCTCTGAGCGGAGCGAAAGGGTTTATCAGACTTTTACTGACTAATCCACCCGTGTTCCTTCACTTGCCTGTGCACCAGGGTCATGGTTTCTCTTTTTGCAATCCCGCAGTCCTGGCCTATTCTGATCCGTCTTCGTGGACCCCGTCATGATGTGCTAACATCTTTTTGAGGCGTGCGTGAAACACAACGCGCGGTCGACCGGGGCCTGGTCATTACCGGGCGGCGAGCTGCCTACTGCTCATCGCCCGCTAGCCCGTACCTACGGTGGCCGGGAATTCGATGTTGTCTCCCGACTAGGGCGTCTCCTGCGACGGCTAGAGGCATGAGGGCGTTGAGATTCCCGCTCCCTCACACGCTCCACATCCTCCTGTGCCAGCATTATTACTTCGCAGAAGGAGGTGACGTCTTGCCATGCACTCTCGCCTCGGACCATGGCTTGAATCAGGGGTTGACTCGATAATGTCTTACTCTTAGCATTAGTTAGAATGACAGTTCATTCCACGCTTACTTTATTTTGGATGATATTGTTCAATTTGGAAGATTCGCACGGTTGCACCATTAATGTTGCAGAGGAGAATAATTAGTTTTTTTTTTGCAGAATGAATATTATTAGTCATCATCATCATCTCAGCGTTAATCCCAGTCACATCCGAAGCTTTTTCAGCTTTGGAGTCTGTACGCTTTACCAGTCTAACTGCTGATTTTGGCTAATCTTCGATATTTTGCGTGAAGCGACTGCCGTCTGAGCTCCACAACCCGAAGGAATGCATTATTAGTATAGTTATTAATAATACATCTAATTCATCAGACTTTCAATGCCGCTTAAGAAGTAACAAAACAGTGTCCGTGGCAGTCTTCGTTTCCGTGACATAGCAGACAAACTGCAAGAGGGTCGCCTACGCTGGTACGGTCACAACTTACGAAAACCAAGAAAACTTGTTACGTGGGTACAAATGTCTTGCCATGGCGTCTCCGCCGGGCCGGATCAAGCGAGGTAGAAGTGCTGGCTTGACGTTGTAAGAGATGACATGCGTGCCAAGAATCTCACACCACGGGATGCCAGAGATCGTGCGAAATGGAAGCTAATATGTAGGAAAGCGGACCCCGAGCTCCAAAGCGAAAGCTACGGATACAACTGGGATTATACGCTCAGGTGATGATGAAACAAAATACAACAGTTAACAACTTCATATTTATGTTCTGTAATTTATATGGTGTACACAATAAAGAGTATTCTATTTTAATATTCTATTATATATCCTATTCTATTTATACAGTATGTTAAATAACAGAGGGCGTTCCCTTAAACTCGTTAATATATATCATTAATAGATTAAAATAAAAATATCAGCATAGAAAAATAAGCATAAAAATGTCGCGCATGTCCCGCGTACATCGAGGGACTGGAACAATTTGCCAGCGGCGGTGTTTCCGTCGTACTACAATTTGAGTGTCTTCAAGGCTAGAGTGAATAAGCTCTTAATAAACTAGTGCGCTTTACCATCAACGATTGCGTCACTGCTTACCATCAGGCAGGATTGCGGTCGCTGGTTTATAATATGTAAAAAACAGAATAAAAAAAAATTCTAATTGGAAATAAATTTGAAACCTCCTGTTTTAAATCAAAATAGTAGTCGTCATGTATAAATAAATTGCGACGTTGCCGTCTTTCATGTTCGCGTGTACAGTGTGTTTCTTTTTACATGTCAATTTAAAATTTTTATTGAATATTTTCATATTGGAAAAAAATTTAAAACATTTTGTTTTCGAATGGAAATATTTTTTTTAGCATGTATGTATGCTATACTATTTCGGGTTAACGGGAACGCCCTCTGTTAGTTAACATACTGTATTATTTTCCACTATTCTAATTCTAACAACGATCGTAAACTTATTGAGTATGAATTCTTTTAGAGATTATTTATAATAATTTAGTAGGCTCTCGATCTTGATCGTAACTAAATTGTTATTTACATATTCGATTGAACTGACGAAATTTTTGTGCATATGTTTGAGAAAGAAATTGATATTAGAAATTAAAGTCAAAGTAAACAATTTTTTTTTTTTGTTTAGAAATTAAAGTATATTTTTATATAAAGACTAGCTGCGCCCCGCGGTTACACCTGCGTAAATAGTAATATAAAAAATAGATGAAACCTATTCTCATGCCTAACGATGATATACGTATACGAAATTTCAATAAAATCGGTTCAGCCGTTTTGGAGGAGTTCGAGGACAAGCACTTTGACAGGAGAATTTTATGTAATAGCCCATAAAAAGTAACTTTAAGAATTTGTTTCCATGTATCTTCTTAATTAGGTACATTTAAACCATATGTAGAACGAATAAGAAAGATTATCAGAGTATTTCTGGAAAATACAACATTTTCGGGTTCCGTTTCCGTACAAAACGGGACCCTTTTACTGTCCGTCTGTCTGTCACCGAGCTGTATCTTAAGAACCGAGATAGCTAGGCAATTAAAATTGTCACAGATGATATATTTTCTGTTGCCACTATAACAATACTAAAATCGGAATAAAACAAATATTTAAGGATGGCTAGGCGCGGACCGAGCGATAGAGCGACATCAAAAGGTGGCTGCTGTTAGAAGCTCGCGGAAAACTGCTCAGGATCGAGCTTGTTAGAGTGCCATGGAAGAGGCCTATGTCCAGCAGTGGACGAGTAGATGCTGATGATGAAGGCGCGGTCCTGCGGGCGGTGATTAGTGGGCAGCTCGCCGCCCGGTAAGGACAAGCACCCTAATTGCTTAACACACAATGTATCTGCTCAACAACATAAACAACGCAATGGAAACACGGTGGGGCATACGGTGGAGGTCTGCCCAGCTTGGGTAGAGCACCGCCGTGTCCTCGTAGCGGCGATCGGCAGCAATCTCTCGCGTCCGACCCTGATCCAGGCCATGGTCCGGAGCGAGAGCGCATGGCAGGCCGTCACCTCCTTCTGCGAAGCAGTGATGCTAGCAAAGGAGGAGGCGGAGCGCGTGAGACAACGGGAATCCGAGCCCCCTCACCCGTCTAGCCGCTACAGGAAACGCCCTGGTCGGGAGATAACACCGAACTCACGGCCACCGTAGGCGCGGGCCCGCGGGCGGTGAGAGCAGTGGGCGCCGTCCGGTAAGGACCAGGCCCGAGTCGATGGCGCGTCGTGTTTCACGCGCGCCTCAAAGAGATGTCAGCACATCGTGACGGAGTCCACGAAGACCGATGCTTCCTGGGTCAGGGTTGCAGGTTGGTTAAAAAAGAAACCGTAAAAAGTGGCCCTATCGCATATGCAAGTAAATCAACACGGGCGGGTCAGTCTGTAATAGTCTGACAAGCTCTTCCGCTGCGCCCAGAGTGGGAAAAGTCATTTGATGATTTCCCTTCCCAAACAAGAAAAAAGGCCGTATCACGGTCAAGTACTAGTTAACAAAATTAAAAAAAAAGACTATTAAAGAATTAGTACTTGTTCTAAGTAAATTAACTTTTCTTTGAAGTCCCTGCTAATTCAAATTAGATCACGTTTGCCTTACATTGGATTATAAAAACTTTTAGATTGGATACTTGAATGTGACCAATCAGTGATTTAGATTAATTATAAAAGGTTGATAAATGATAATAATATATTGATCGTAGGTTTAAACCTCGTTAGGCGCTTTACTTTGTGTAAATTATTTCATCACCAGAGCTCTCAAAACGGTGAAGGAAATCTCGGGAAGAAACCAGCACTTCCTAGAGGCAAAACTTCGAATACATATTGTGACATCTATCAACGCGCACTGGGCCCACGTGGTAGATTACGGCCCACTCCCTCTCACTAAAAGGAGGCCTGGGGTCCCAGATGTGGGATTATTATAGGCACGCCAACCGTATCGTTAAATTGGTTGGCTGAAATCAGAGGGCAATACTCGTAATTTTACGATCTTTCACAGTCTGATTTCAGTTTTAATCTGTCAAGAAATACTTGAAATCCCCTCTTATTTTTTGACATTTATTTGTCCCCTAGATGAAACAGTGGCAAAATTTTGAACGTTGTAATTTATGGAAACAGCCTTTTTTTATTATTATAAACTAATGCTTTACCGCAATCCCATCTTATGGCAAGCAATGATGCAATCGTTGATTGTAAAGCGCGCTAGTTTATTAAAGGCCTATTCACTCAAAAAAAATGAGTGAATAGGGAGGAAGACGGCAGTTGAGCGAGGTGATGCAATGTTAAACCCAAAAACACGACCAACGATGCTGCGTCAGAGGGAGATTGATCTGAAGACCCTCCACGACTAAACACCCGACACAACAACATTCGGCGCATCGTACCCGGCACACAACACCACACAACTGTTCAGACCCGTCCTAAGTGCGGCTTCACAATAGGCTAACAGCATTTTGTTCTTCATTATCCTCATCATCTGCCTAGCGTGTTTCCAATTACTTTAGGGTTGGTTTTCATTTTTTTACATATTATAAACTAGTTCTTGACGCAATCAATAAGCAATGCAACTTTGCATCACCTCGCTCCATTGATAATGCAGGCAACACAACTCTTAGACCCGTCCTCCGTACGGCTTCACCAGACATTGTGCTGAAACACGACGAATCGCTTGGCGGCAAGACTTGGTCTAGTAGGTGGTAACTTCTGCCGGCAGCCGATGTTATGGTCTACCACCGAGAAGTTCGTACACAGGCATGAACGACGGATGTAGCCGCAAACACACGTTGACACCGTATGAGGAGGAGCACAGGAATACACTAAAGCTTATTGTACGAACTTGTCTACGTCTTTATAAGGAGATAATAAATCAAATCATATTATCAGGACTTTCAGAATGGCGGTCCGTACTCGACATAGCTTATGTAATAGAAGTTGCTTGAACAGAAAATGCACCCTCGCGCGTTAATGCGGATCACGCGCCTACAAGCGGAGAAACACACGCGTGTATGCGGGGCGAAACGCACGTGATTTTGGATGGGCTTGGCGTGGCTTTGAATGAAATGAGTTGAAGAACTGTACTATGCTGCAGATCAGCATCCCCACAAGGGCGCGTACGTACACGCGCCCTTGTGGGGATGCTAATCTGAGCTTTTCTACATTAAAATAAAAGCTTAACTCCTCATTAGGAATTATTCCTGTATCGTGGGTGCATTTACAAATATTTTAAGTCACATACACAAACAGCCAGATCCAGGACAACTATCTGTAAGCCATACAAATATATTTTCCGTGCGGGAATCGATCCCAAGACACGCCGGGTAGAAGTCGATCGCTCAGTTACTGCACCAACCGTGTCGTCTACTAACATGCAGCATGAGGCGAGGCAGTGTGAAAATCATCTAAAGTCACGTCCTTTTTGTCCTTATTAAGTGCTAAAAACCAGCCTCAACAGCACGTCGCAAGATTTCTCTCTTCCTACCCTTTTTCAAACTCTTCGGCCAGAGCTGCTAAAGAACAGATTTTATTCAAAAATATAAAATAACAAAAACAACCAACTTACAATAAATAATTAATTAAGTAACCAGTTTAAAATTAAAACAATTGTTGATTCAATACATTGTTTATGTAGGTAGGTATATAACCTGTTGGCGCCGGAACATTTAAATAATAAATAAATTAATAAATTATTTCATCTTCCGCCTCAATGTTGTAAGTAAAATAAATAATGAATATCGTAAATAACAATTACTGGAATGTAAGCGAAATTACCTTGCATCGATTATATGCTTTAAAAATAAAAACCGGCCAAGTGCGTGTCGGACTCACGCACAAAGGGTTCCGTGCCATTGATTTGTGAAATTAAAGGATTTGTGTGAAAGATTACGCGGTAATAAGCGGTTTACGATTTACGAGGTATTAAAATAAAACTACTTACTAGATCTCGTTCAAAACAATTTTTGTTGGGAGTTTTTATAGTAATGTACATCATATGTTATTTTTTTTTATTTTCGTATTTTAGAAGTTAGAGGGGGACCAACTTTTTTCCACTTTGGAAGCATCTGTCACGTAAACTATTCGATTTAGAAAAAAATATTTTATAAACCTAGATATCATTTTTGAAGACCTATCCATAGATACCCCACAAAAACACGTATGTGTTTAAAGAAAAAAAAAATTGAGATTCAGTTCTAAGTATGGGGAGCCCCCAATATTTATTATTATTTTTTATTTTTGCATCTAAATCTTGATGCGGTTCACAGAATATACCTGCCTACCAAGTTTCAACAGTATAGAGCTCTGATACTTTCGGAAAAAATTGGCTGTGACATACCTACGGACGGACAGACAAACATGACGAATCTATAAGAGTTCCGTTTTTGCCATTTGGCTACGGAACCCTAAAAAGGACAGTAGTTTTAAAGGTAATGTATGAAGTATGGCTCTTTCTTCAACATTCTCACGTACTTAATCACCTCTTTAGACGTTCGACTTATTTTCCTTGATCATCATTATACATATTAAGCATATCATCGGTGTTTCCCAAGTGAATAGGCTCTTAATAAACTAGTGCGCTTTACCATCAACGATTGCGTCACTGCTTACCATCAGGCGGGATTGCGGTCAAGCGCTAGTTTATCCATCCATACTAATATTATAAATGCGAAAGTAACTCTGTCTGTCTGTCTGTCTGTTACGCTTTCCCGCTTAAACCTCTCAACCGATTTTGATAAAATTTAGCACAGACAATCTTTAGACCCTGAGAAAGGACATAGGCTACCTTTTATCCCGGAAAACATTTATATTCCCGAGGGAAATCTAAAACGCGCGATATAACCGAACTCCACGCGGGCGAAGCCGCGGGCGATAAGCTAGTAATCCATAAAAAAAAACATGCAGCATTATTTTTTCTTTATACGAAACCTGAATAAAGTTTGTTCAGAATATTTAAGTAACTGAATCGATACCAATCATTTTTACACCATGGTATATTTTTTCCCAAATACATTTAGAAATTGATGGTTACCGAGCGCACAACACAGTGCACGGTAGATCAGTGGAACTGCTGCAGGCACGGGCGGTGCGTTGCTCAAATTTTTGATGGGACAGCCAGGTATGATAAGAAGTTCATAACTTTGTGATTTATATAGACATCTTTTTGAAATTTTGTCCAGAGATTCTTTACATAAAAATACTGGACACGTATTTCCGGTTTCCCTTGTTCACTAACTAAACTAATTTTAATCTTTACTAATTATTATTATTATTTATTGTCTTTATTAATTTTAATCTTAGTCTTAACTAATTTTAATCTTTTAATTTTTATCTTTCTTTTCTATTTCCTTAGAAAACATACACAGTGCACACACACAGTGCAAGTATTTGTATGCATGAATATGAATATTTGCACTGGTCTGGTCGTGCCTCGGAAAGCACGTTAAGCCGTTGGTCCCGGCTACCATACGAACATCTAGTGGCAGTCGTTACGGGTTGTTGGACTCCTCAAAAGTCTAACAATTGGTCTAACTGCAATGCTTAGATATCGCCTTCGGGTTGTGGAGGTCAGACGGCAGTCGCTTCACGGATAATATCGAAGTTTAGCCAAATTCAGCAGTTAGACTGGTAAAGCAGACCCCAGACTCCAAAGCTGAAAAAGCTGCGGATGCGACTGGGATTAACGCTGAGATGATGATGATTAGGAAAGATACAAAAGAAAATATTAGTTTGGTACTGTCAAATTAGTTAGCGCCTTACATAAATTGTTGCGGTATGCGGTTTCTAAAACGCTAAATGGGGACTACGCCTCATACTGACATTACGCAAAATCCTGCATCTCAAAAGTAGAGTTTACCACGCAACTATCAACAGAAATCTTCGGGCAGTTGCCCACCAGACACCACACCCGTCTGATCAGATTATTTTTTTTTTTTTACTTATTATAAACCAGCGCTTGACCGCAATCCTGCCTGATGGTAAGCAGTGACGCAATCGTTGATGGTAAAGCGCACTAGTTTATTAAGAGCCTATTCACTCTAGCCTTGAAGACACTCAAATTGTAGTCCGACGGAAACACAGCCGCTGGCAAATTGTTCCAGTCCCTCGATGTACGCGGTATAAAGGAGGAGGCGTAACGCTTCGTCCGGATCGTAGTGGTGTTAACAACGTAAGGGTGGAAACCAGCCGTACGACGGGTTGTCCGCTGGTGGAACGGAGATGGGGGAATTAAATCATGCAATTCCCTCGCACACTCCCCGAAATGCATCCTATAGAACATCGAAAGGCTGGCTACTCTACGCCTGTGCTCTAGGCTTTGGAGACCAACTCGAGTAAGGTCAGGGTCACCAATCAGCCTCTTTGCACGTCTCTCCACTGAATCCAAACTGGCCAGGTGACACTTGGCAGCACCAGCCCAAATGTGGCTGCAGTACTCCACACACGAACGGATTGATGATCAGATGATTCAACCTACCCCTAATCGGCAAACATTGTACCGTACGCGCCGCGCGTGTCCTACGGACCAATGGGCAATCCAAACCCAACTAGTCGCAATCATTTGACAAAAATGTGTTCGCTGATTAGGGGGGTTCTATGCAGAATGAATGATATTTACAGCTTGTTCCTCATATATCCATAGACCTTTCATCTCTTTGCTCCCGGAAGAGAGGGAGGTACAGAATGCTTAGGAAGACCCATAGTCGAAACCCTACAATATTCGCATGATAAGATTTCCCTCAAAGCGGAAATTGTCAAAAGGCACCTAAAAGAATCCCAATGAGTTTGTCTTAAACTTAAATATTGAACCATCAAAGGGATTCAGACGAACAATGTTCCCGCTTCAATCAATATAATTGATTCCGTAGACACCTTTTCCTTTAATTTAACTTCTTTGTTGGACTTCCGGTGTTAATTACGAACAAGTAATCTTTATTTATTAATTATTGGAGACAGGAAATGACTGCTTTCATTTTATCCAAAGATCTTTTGAGGTCGTCAAACGTGCATAATGTCTTAGCATAAATGTTCTGGAGAACCTTTGATGAGCAAGGTCTATGAAAAGGTTATGCGTCGGCTATTAAATGTTTTTTTTTATACCTATAAGCTAGCGCTTGACCGCGATCCCGCCTAATAGTAAGCTGTAATGCAATCGTTGGTGGTAAAACGCGCTAATGAATAGGAAGGAATACGGCAGTTGCAATGTTAAGCCCAACAACACGACAAACGGTTCTGCGCCAGAGGGAGATTGACCTGGAGACCCTCCACAACCAAACTCCGGACACAACAACCGCAACACAACTGTTCAGACCCGTCCTCCGTACGGTTTCACAATAGGCAAACAGCATTTTGTTCTGTTTGGGTGGGTTTTCATTTTTTTTACATTTATAAACTAGTGGTTGACCGGAACCTCGCCTGATAGTAAGCAGTGATGCAATCGTTGATGGTAAAGTGCGTAAAAATAAACTAATTAGGAGCCTATTCACTCTAGCCACAAAGAGACTTAAATTGTAGTCAGCCAGAAAGACTGTGGCTGGCAAATAGTTCCAGTCCTTTCACGTACGCGGTATAAAAGACGAGTTGGTATAAACAACGTAAGGATGGATACCCGCCGTACGACGGGTGCGCCACACTCACCAAAATGCATCCTTTATAACACCGACAGGCTGGCTACTCCTCTAATCAAATATAGCTAAATATTAGTATTTAAGAGGCGTTTCCTCCTTACAAACGTATTCCGCTGTTTTCTTCGTGGATGACGCTTTTAGAGCAATATTTTTTTCTACAATTTCACACCTTGACTATACGCGCCCCTATTATTTGATTTTTTCAAAAACTTAATTAATAAAAGAAATATGATGTTTCAAAATCCTGAAAAATAACCCATTTTTACCGCGATGTTCAGACGATTATTACACAAATGTGATAAGTTTTTGACAAAAAAGAAAATAATACAGGTATAGGTATACTCATCCTCTAAATTTTGATATAAAAATAATTGAGATCTGTCGTGTTTTGAAAAAGAAAACAGCGGAATACGAAACATATTTTGGTCAACATTTTTGTAAGTAAAATCAGCCTGAGTGCAATTGTCCCTTTCGCACTTTACGGGGAAAGATTGAAAGCGGCGCCACGGCAATAGTTTCTTCAAATACTTATTTATTTCTCAAATTCCTCGGCACTAGAGTCCAGTCTTAATACCGATTCTAACTATTGACAGTTCCGCGGGGTATCTGGAAGAGATATCATGGTCTTTGGCTGACATACAAGTGAAGGAACACGGGTGGGTTTTAGTCAGTAACAGTCTGACACGCCCTTCCGCTCTACCTAGAGCGGAAAAGGACATTTGATAATAACACATCCAAAAAAAAAAAAACAAAAACAGCGTAACTGATCTCTACTATGGGTTGTAGAACTCTTAAATTCTAACAAGTGACAAACATCCAAGAGTGACAGACAGGACAATTTTTTTTTTGTTTTGTTTTGGCAGGCGTGTGATATCCTCAGCATGGACGCCCAGACTGCTTCACTAATGAACGAGTCTGGGCAGTGCCGGACTCTTACCGGCTAAAACCCACTCCTGCCCTGCTTGTGTCCTCTGACAGTATCAGAGCCCTTAGTTAGTATTAGTAATTTGTATGCACTCTACGTGTTAGAAGGTCAATCGAATTTCAGTGATGTGGATGTCGTGACAAGGAAAGACCCATAACAAAACAACTATCAATAGTATACATATATATTATATTTTCTGAGCCAGCGTCATTGGATTAAGGTTCCTTTCGAAGCACAGAGTGATGGTCTCAGTATATATTGGTCACGCATCCACGGAGCGACCCCGTCAAGTGTTGCTTAGCCTGATTAATCATCATCATCTCAGCGTATAATCCCGGTTGCATCCGCAGCTTTCGCGTTGGAGCCCAGGGTGCGCTTGCCTGCCCGCCTCCTTAGCCTGATTAATCAACCCGTGAATATTATTATCATTATGTATGTTTATTATAATTATGGAGCGTATGTCGATGGATAATCTACGTTTATTACACATTTCCCTATGGAGCTGCATTTTTTTCAAATCCTTACACTCATAAGCAGAAATAAAAGTGGGAGCTAATAGTTTCGAAGTTTGTTGAAGGCAGTTTATTAATAGCGGAGGATAATTATTATAAAAAACTCACGATAAGTTCTTTTTCTGCCTTTCCCAGTTCTTTCCCCAGCTTCAAGTTAGCTGCAATCATCATTGACTCTTGAACTGTCAGCCTAGGCTGCAACAAGTCATCCTGCATAATGTAGGCGCTCAGCTTCTTGAAGACTCTCATGTTACGGGAGTGTCCATTCACCGTTATCCTGCCGGTGACTCCATTTGAGCTGAGAAAGTGAAAAATATAAATTATATAACAACTGACTAGAGTTTAAAGTGATTTTTATCATCATCATCATCCCAACGTTTAAAAAAGCTAAAAGGAACTTTTATGCCCTTACTATGTAGAATATCCAAAGCAACTTGGGGTCTATCATTCCTAACTTTAAAAATTATATATGGAGCTACCTACTTAGGATGTATGTGCTACGGTGCACCTGTTTGGGCCGATAGGGCCAGCATAGGGGCGGCGCGACGTAAACTGCTTCAAAGCCAACGTTTGGCATTGATATTTTTATGCAAGGCGTATAGAACAGTCAGTACTGAAGCTTTACCCGTTCTGGCAGGTGTACTTCCAGTCGATCTTGAAGTACAGCGACGTGCTTCAATGTACTACTCCGCGAGGGGGGAGGTCATGGACGCTAGCTTTGTTACACAACGCGACCTCAATAGAATTTCTAGATTATTTGAACCTCAGACTGGAGTGTATTCTTTGGCAGAATGAACGCAATATTATGTTGGATAGTGTACAAGTTACATCCGAAGTTGTTTATTATACGGACCTTGTAGAAACTAGAACTAATTTCCGTGCGTTCAGGCGCTTTCTCCATACCTATTATTGGAATCAATTGTAACAGCACATACCTACTTAGGACCCATTAACTTAATCAAATTTTATTCCGTGGTGCTTGGCAATCTGGGCTTCTCCCAGTTGCAATAATATTCCTTTGTGCCGATTGGCCTAGTTCTGTTCTGTCTCCTGCTTGTTATGGAGGGAAGTGGAAAAAATATATTTTTTCTTACTCC
Organism: Sesamia nonagrioides; assembly: GCA_017933935.1. Classification (NCBI taxonomy): domain Eukaryota; kingdom Metazoa; phylum Arthropoda; class Insecta; order Lepidoptera; family Noctuidae; genus Sesamia; species Sesamia nonagrioides. The sequence goes on from JADWQK010000343.1 coordinate 18,781, forward strand.
TCCGCTATTCTTTTCTGATTAATTTCGTTGCGGGACCCAAGACAGTTGAATCGTTTCTCCGGGACTCATCGAGCTTCATTGCTCGGCGTTTTTCTGGCGGTCTCCACTGTTGATTCTGGCTTTCAGAGTTGCAGTGGGTTGGGAAAAGTGTGGCGGGTTTGGTCCCATTAAAAAAATCCTAACGTTTATTCCAGTCGCATCCGAGCTTTTTTAACTTTTGGAATCTGGGGTCCGTTTTTACCAGTCTACTGCCGCCGTCTGACCTCCACAACCCGAAGGCGACATCGAAGCAATTGTTGGACTTTTGAGGGCTCCAACAACCCGTAACGACTGCCATTGGATGTTCGTATGGCAACCGGTACTAACGGCTTAACGTGCTTTCCGAGGCACGAATTCTTTTGACAACAGCTGTCAAATGAAAAAGTTGTTTGTTTTAATTATAATAACTGACGAAATGTATCATTGATACATTGATTTTACTTCAATCGAAGTTAAAACTTTAGCGCGATACGAAATGGGATCGAAACTAAACCACAACTATAACTGGATTAGATATATTTTTGTTTGGTGTGGATGGAAAACCCAAACGTGTTCGTTCCTTCACTCGCCTGTGCGCCAGGCAACGGTTTCTTTTAACCAACCCGCAACCCCAGATATCCATTGGAATGATTATATTGAAATATATTGCTAATTTGACGACACGATTGACGCAGTGGCTGCGCTGCGTGTCGCGGGTTCGATTCCCACAGGGAACAAATATTCGTATGGCCTACAATTAGTTGTTCCGGGTCTGGCTGTTTGCATATGTGACTTTATTATGTTTTTAAACGCACACACGTTACAGGAGAAATTCCTAGTGTGGGGCAGGAATTAAAAAAAAAAAACCATAAACGTATCTTCATATGTTTTAAAAATGTTTCTGCTTAACAACTTAAATAACGAAATAGATGTTGTTGAACTACCAAATTGAAACCCATTGCTACATAGAGTCTTTTACGCAATTACGCTGCTGGTAGAACTCGCAAAACAAATGAAACAAAAGCAACTAATTGTTTTTTTACATAAAAACGTTTGATTGACAAATCACATTCGAATAGAACAATAAGATAACGTTTATCTGAAGAATAATGACGGCATTTTAAAGTAATATTTATTATACACAAAATCAAACATTCAAAACGGAACATTTATTTCTCAAACTAGCTTTCCGCCCGCGGCTTCGCCCACGTGGAGTTCGGTTATATCGCGCTTTTTAGATTTCCCTCGGGAACATCAAATTTTTCCGGGATAAAAAGTAACCTATGTTCTTTCTCAGGATCTAAAGATTGTCTGTGCCAAATTTCATCAAAATCAGTTGAGAGGTTTAAGCGGGAAAGCGTAACAGACCGACAGACAGAAAGAGTTACTTTCGCATTTATAATATTAGTATGGATAAAGGATATCTTGACTATTGAATCAAATTGAAACAATAGGTACTGAGCTACAGGAGGGCACAATTCCTTTTGTGCATCGCGCCAGCGATAATTGAATAATGGTGCTGCATAATGCCACCTTTACCTTTTTTCAGCTTTGAACTCAGTGGAGAGACTAATTGGTGATCCAGATTGGGTTAAGACTAATCTTTAATGCATGAAGTACAGGTAGTCAGGCTGCCAGTATTTTGTAGGATGCATTTTGGAGGGTGTCCGCGTATACATACTCTCCAAAATGCTTCATTAGACAAATGATGTATTGGTGTCGCACGGCAAGTAATTCATTATCATGATCATCTCAGCATTAATCCCAGTCGCATCTGAAGCTTATTCAGCTTTGGAGTCTGGGGTCCGCTTTAGCGGTTAAACTGCTGATTTTGGCTAAACTTATATATTTTCCGTGAAACGATTGCCGTCTGACCTCCACAACCCGAAGGCGATATTGTAGCATTGCAGTTAGACCAATTGTTGAACTTTTGAGCAAGGCAAGTAATCCATCCTTAGATTATTGAATCGTTTAAGCTAATGATAGATTTTTCGGATAGTTTTAATAATGTTTAGGACCATTTAATAAGTTTGGAAGTTAATATAATAGAGCGATGATTAACGTTTTTAGGGTTCCGAAGTCATCTAGGAACCCTTATAGTTTTGCCTTCTCTGTCTGTCTGTCCGTCTGCGGGTATTCTCAGTGACCGTTAGCACTAAACAGCTGAAATTTAATACCTACCAATATTTATATATAGAAATGTGGAGTTGCTTTACCTGGCTATCACTCCATGTTACAACCCCTTCCCACCACTTCCGGTGGGACTCAAATGACAACAATTTTCTTATCTTTCCATGTGTAACTCTTTCTTTAGTTTTTAGCATTCCTTACTTAGTATTTTTTTTTTTTATAGTTATGTACTAGTGCTTGACTGCAACCCCGCCTGATGGTAAGCAGTGATGCAATCGTTGATGGTATAGCGCACTAGTTTATTAAGTCTATTCACTTAAAAAACTAAGGAATAGGAAGGATGGCGGTAGTTGAGCGAGGTGATGCAATGTTAAACCCAAGACCAACACGACCAAACGAAGCTGCGCTAGAGGGAGATTGATCAGGAGACTCTCCACGACCAAACTCCCGACACAACAACATTTAGCGCATCGTACCCGCCACACATCGCAACACAACTGCTCAGACCCATCCTCCGTACAGCTTCACCAGACATAATGCCGGACCACGACGAATCACTTGGCGGCAAGACTTTGTCTGGTGGGTGGTAACTTCTGCCGGCAGCCGATGTTATGGCCTACCACCGAGAAAAGTAACGTAGTAGTAATGTCAACTTAATGTAACAAAGAGCCCATTTTTTAACTCTTAAGTGGGGAAACTTATTGTGACGGATGGGAAACTACGGAACCCTTTACTGAGCGTGGCCCGACACGCACTTGGCCGGTTTTTATTTTAATTATTTGGTTTAATCAACCTGTATTGGATTTATTTAATTACATAAATAGTTTAATCAAATTGTTTACACTGGTTGAACGGCACAAAACGAATAACATGCCTGGTACTGAATGATTGAGTTTAATTGATTGCTTCATCCAATTAAAGAGATCAAAGAGTATCGTGTGTCCCTGACATTAGGATTATCAGATAAATCTGGCACAAAAATTGTTGTTTTTGAGTAACAATCTAATTCTTAGGTAATTTGACAGTACGTCTAATTCCTTTGGAATATAGGTAAATGGAATTTTAATTCTAAATTAATATATCGATTAGTTAATTCAAATGTGTAACAATTAAAAAGATATTAAGCACTTTTAAGTATTTTATTTAGATACTAAATATAACGCGAACCTTGTGGAACCGTTCTGGCCAAAGAGGCCGAGTGGAAGCTTCTAGATTATATGTATGTTTTTTTTTTTAAATTATATGACGCGTGCGCCTTTTGTTTTTGACCACAGTCGTCTGATGTCTGTCATCGGGGCTGTGCACTGATTTAACGTGAATCATTTTCCCAATGTTAAAATTATGGACTATAAAAATATGTTGTAATAAACCCAAATGTCAAAATACTAATTTAGTTTTGAAGATTAAGATTAGGTACGCACATATGTGTATACAGAAGTTTTTTTAATAACTCATAACTAGACTTATGGCTGCTTTACAGTGCATGTCTTTGTATCCTCAATAAAGGCGCATCAGGGCTCAGGAAACTCAAAATTATATGGTTACACGCACCCCGTGTGGGATACGATACTCGACTTAGCGTGTCGCTGGGGAAATGCGATCTAGCCTTACGGAACGGATTAATCTAAATATGTGCAAGCCGTTTATCTAAAATAATACAATCTATATAATAAACGGCTCGCAGCCGTTTATCTAAAACTAGCAGCCGCCAGTGACTTCGTACGCGTGGAATTAATTATGCTCCGCTCCTATTGGTCGCAGCGTAATGTTATATAGCCGGACCAGTAGATCCTGAGATTAGCGCGCACAACCAAACAAAAAAACAAACTCTTCAGCTTTATATATTAGTATAGATACGCGATCTGTGGCCGATATTGAGAGGTTATTAAAATAAAGTGCTAATCCTACTTCCTCCTTACCTATATTATAAAAGCGAAAGCTTGTGACGAATGACGATGAATGTAAGGATGCATAGATGGATGTTTGTCACCCTTTTTGCTAAATCTACTAAACGGGTTGGGATGAAATTTGACAAACAGATAGTTTATAACTGGGAATAATAAAAATGAAAGGTTTTATCTGGATATTCCCATAAAATCGAAACTGATGGGTCAGTAGGTTTTGTAAAAAAGTTACGAACTCGAAATCGTACGAAATCTACAAATTTGCACATGTATAAATAACATTACATACTACCCCGTGCAATTATAGTTGTGTTATAACGACAGCCCACTCAATGACTAATAAACAAGTAAAGGAAATAAAAGAAAAAGATTTTTGAAAATTAAAAATTTTTGAGCTAAGTTGAATGAACTCACCATTTAGCGTGCTCTTGGAACGCGAGACTCGGACTGAGCTCGCATATAGGATGTTTCAAATAACGTGATGCGTCATAATAATACATGATGTTTTTTTTTACATAAATTATAAACTAGCGCTTGACCGCAATCCCGCCTGATGGTAAGCAGTGACGCAATCGTTGAAGGTAAAGCGCACTAGTTTATTAAGAGCCTATTCACTCTAGCCTTGAAGACACTCAAATTGTAGTAGGACGGAAACACCGCCGCTGGCAAATTGTTCCAGTCCCTCGATGTACGCGGTATAAAGGAGGAGGCGAAACGCTTCGTCCGGATCGTAGTGGTGTTAACAACGTAAGGGTGAAAACTCGCCGTGCAATTCCCTCGCACACTCCCCAAAATGCATCCTATAGAACACCGAACGGCTGGCTACTCTACGCCTGTGCTCTAGGCTTTGGAGATCGTCTCGAGTTAAAACAGGGAAATTGTTTTAAATTTTTCTTTACTATAACATTTAATAGTTATTGGATAGATAACTGGGCTGTCTTTGTAAGAGAACTAAATTTACACGAATAATATACCTAGATGTATATTGAAAATAGCGTATATAAAAGAACAGTAGTTCCCACTAATGAAATAATCTTATTAATGCCACTAACTCAAAAAGGTCTTAGAACACCTTGACATCAGACCTTGATTATGAGATAACCTTGGTAGAAACCTATTATGGTTTTAAAGATAGTATTGTATGCATTACATTTTATCTAATTATATGTCCATTACCGTCACTGCCACGCAATGAAAAAAACTTTGGAAGGATGTGCCATGTAGTTCCGTATTTGGTACTAAATTTTATTAAGTATTTTAAAAGTTTAAATAAAAATCCATACTGTATATTACATTAAAAATAATAAATATGTATGCTATCAAAATATGATACTTATCAAATATTTTAGCAGCATTGCCGCATTGTACGGAAGACAGCAGGTCAATTTCAGGCAGGCAGGTTCTTAATGCTTCAGTTAGGTATAGTTGAAAATCGAATAAAAAATTTGACAGATTGTATTAGCTTGATGTGCTGTCGTCTGTACCTATTTTCTTACGCGGTGCTTCGAAATTAAATAACTGTTTATATATATAAGGTACGCATCGCTACGTCATCTTCAAGCCACGCATCGCATAGTAATCAAGACCGCCGGCTCTGCGAACGCGTTATATTTACGTTAGTGCTATCTCGCTCGCGCGCGCATCTGTCTCGTTTCTTTTAGCTACTCACAGAGTTTTGTAGGCGCGTTCCTATTGGAAGATCGCGACGATTTCATAGCAGTACTGGCACTACTTCAGCCCCAGAGGTTTTGCACTTAAGCATGTTGTATGCATCGAAAATATAAGTTCTTGTTTTTACACTGCTACCTTTGCTTTTATTTCAACACTACCTTCATCGCCGCTACATATATTTTTTGCCTCTTGTTTGTAATCTGTAGAAAAAACGCAGCAACAATTTTATTAATAGCACTAATAAGTGGAATTGTTATGTTGTTGACTTCGTCATAATTAAGTCATATAAAAACAATTTATTTTTGATTCAAGTATGTTGATCATAGCTTACATCTACACTAATATTATAAAGAGAAAAGATTTGTATTTTTGTATGTAAGGAATAAACTCAAAAAGTACTGGACCGATTTTAATAATTCTTTTTTCTTTCGAAAGCTACATTATCACTGAGTAACATAGGCTAAATTTTATTTTGGAAAAACATAGGGTTCCGTAAGATATTTGGGTTTTTTGAGCACAAATTGTAAAAAATCAACCAGAGAAGTTACTTATTTTGCGTACGCTGCCTAAACTATAAAAGATATAACCATAAAATGTTCTAATTAATTGTAGGCCTTATAAATATCTACAAAAAAGTCCACGACACACAATACCTATCTATGTCGAATGAGGCACAACAACCACTTTTTTATTTAAAAATATTGAATTTTTTTTGGACTACATTTACACGCATTTATTTTAATTTAAGCTATTTATCCTTATCAAAATAAATGATTTTATTACTAGGTAAAGTTTATGTAGATAATATTTGGACTGTGAATGATTAAAATTGAACGTTTGGTTCTGACGTTATGGCGAAATTAAAATATTACGATTTCGTTCGACGCATGCGGGAGGGAAGTTTAGATCTATGAGTATTGAGTAAGGTCCCTGCGCGGCTCAAACGCGATATCGCGGTCGGCTCCCATTTCGGCATTTTTTTTAGATTTCTTTGTTAAAACTACACCTACGCAAAAGTTCTTCTCAGCACTAAACAACAGTTCTTCGCGTAGCTAATTAACAATTCTTTACAGGGCTAACCTATTGTTCTATTCATGGATAACCAAACGTTATAAAGACAATCTATGCACTATGCAGCCTGCGGATAATAACCGCGTAGTCGATGTTACTGTCGGTGTCTGTAAATTGACTTGGGAATCATTTTGCTGTTCGTGTCTTTCCTGGGTAGGCGTTTTGCAGCGGTAACAGATCTCTGTTACCGCTTGGACTACCTGGACTCTTTGGACTTCCTGGACTCCTTGGACTCCCTGGACTCCCTGGACTCCTTGGACTCTCTGGACTCTGGACTCCCTGGACTCCTTGGACTCATTGGACTCCATGGACTTCCTGGAGTCCTTGGATTTCCTGGACTCCTTGGACTTCATGGACTCTTAGGACTTCTTGGACTCTCTGGACTCTGGACTCCCTGGACTCCTTGGACTCCTTGGACTCTTTGGTCACCTTGGACTACCTGGACTCTTTGGACTTCCTGGACTCCTTGGACTCCCTGGACTCCCTGGACTCCTTGGTGACTAGCGTCACCCGTAGCTCCGCTCGCGTGGATCTCCACGCGAGCGGAGCTACGGGTGACGCTATGTAGTATAAAACAAAGTCGCTTTCTTTGTCCCTATATCCCTATATATGCTTAAATCTTTAAAACTACGCAACTGATTTTGATGTGATTGTTTTAAATAGATAGAATGATTCAAGAGGAAGGTTTATAATGTATAATACCTACATGCACCCGCACGAAGCAGGCAGTTTTTAGCGGGTCGCTAGTTTTTTATATAAGCATTGCCCCTCTCTAGGAATCACCTAAACATCTCTAGTAATCGCGCTAAATAAAACAGTTAAAGTTGAACTCTTGTTCATATCTAATCCAGTTACAGTTATGGTTTAGTTTCGATCACATTTCATATCGCGCTAAAGTTTTAACATTGCATCACCTCGCTCGACTGCCGTCATCTTTCCTATTCCTTAGTTTTTTAAGTGAATAGGCTTAATAAACTAGTGCGCTTTACCATCAACGATTGCATCACTGCTTACCATCAGGCGGGATTGCAGTCAAGCACTAGTTTATAATTAATAAAAAAAAAAAACTTCGATTGAAGTAAAATCAATGTATGAGTGAAACATTTCGTCAGATATAATAATTAAAACTAAATAAATTATAAGTAAATCTAATCGTTTAGACGTAAATTTGACAAATGACACAGAAAAAGTTAGCTTTGTTTCAACTTTTACATTTGACAGCGGTTACGTTCCAATTGCGATCCAGTTATGGTTTAAAAAAGGTTAGCGCGATACGAAACATAACAAAAGTTATGGTTTGGTTGCGCGAAATAAGATATGCCAAAGACAATTTAGACGCAATTATAAACATGGGGACCAAAAATACATTAATTTAACCAAGGGCGGATCCAGGGGGGGGGGGGTCATGGGGGTCATGACCCCCCCTGGGCTGGGTCCGGGAGGACCCAGCACAGGAAGATTTTATTTAAGTACTTTCAATATTTAATCAATTTATTTAATACATACTTTGTTTGACGGCAAACGCATTATTCGGGAACGAACGCATTAAAAATTTGAATTTTATCGCGCTACCACCGCCACGGCTGCCAATATTCAAATGTTACATTTTGTATGACACTTGCGCGCACTTTATTTATTATTTAGTTTCTTTATTATACCAGTGTGTGTGTGTCTGTTCCCAATCAACCTTGAGCCTTCATAGTTTAGCAATAAGGTTGGCATCTGTACATTCTTCTGCTTCTTCCTGTGCCACTTCAAACCTGAAGGTTGGTTGTCAGCTTCTTCTATTCGGTCTTGTCAATCGCGAGACCACAATCAAAGGTCCACACACAGCCACGACTTTCTCTTTCGTCCAGCGCGCCTCTTTCCTTCTACCTTGCCCATCATAAGGAGTTGAAGTAGCGCATATCTATCGTGTCGGAGTACGTGGGCAACAATTTTCGAGGCATTAGAACGCGCTGAAGGACGGTGTCATTTCTGACCTTTTGGTGCCAGCTTATGCGCAGCATTCTACGGTAGCACCATATTTCATAAGCCTGCAAACGTCGTGTTAGTCGTGTAGTGTCCTCTTTCAGAGTCCATGCTTCGCAGCCGTACATGACGACAAGCCATACATAGCACAACAGTAACCTGACTCGGAGCTTTATGTGGAGTTTACGACGGCACAGAACTTTCTTCATTTTGTTAAAACTTTAAAACTTGCTCGGACAAGTTCTAATCGGGTCTTAATTTCTTGGTCGGACTCCCATATTTCATTTACCCAATCACCGAGAGACTTGTACTGTCGTACCCGCTCAAGTTGTTTGCCTGCCACCGATATGCTAGGGCATAAGTTTGGGTTTCTAGAAACCACCATAAATTTTGTCTTGTTGATGTTCATCGTCAGACCGGCCTTCTTGCTGCACTCAATGACTTTATATAGAATGGTTAGCAAGTCTTGTTCAGAGGATGCAATGAGAACAGTGTCATCCACATAACGCAGGTTATAAACGACCTTGCTGTTGAACTTCACTCCGGCTTCCAGACCTTCAAGAGCCTCCGACATCACTGCCTCGGAATAAATATTGAGGAGCAACGGAGACACAACACAGTCTTGCCGAACTCCACGACAGATCTTGATATCCTCGGTCTCCTCATTTTCAACTCTGATTGTAGCTACTTGGTTCTCGTACAGATTAGGGATAATCCTGACGTCCTTGCTATCGAGTCCAATATCTGTCAATAGACCCTGGTGAGGTGAGGTGCTGGTGCTGAACCCGGTCGAATGCCTTTTCATAATCTATGAAGCACAGCAGTACGTCGGTTTGCATATCCCTGCATTTTTGTATAAGAACGTTGTGAGCAAAAAGAGCTTCACCAGTATCGACACCAGAGCGAAATCCGAATTGACTATTTCCCAGTTGTTCGTCATATTTCGGTCTTACCTTGTTCTGTATAATGTTTAAGAACACTTCGTCTACATACCTACGTAATTTTTTCGGGTGAGGGAATTTGAAGATCCTTAAGCTTCGTAAGTCTAAGGTCAAAGCGTTTTTTTTTTTGGTTTCCTGGTTGGAATATCCTCATGGATGCCCGCCGCCCTGGGGCGGGCGACGGGGTCTGTCAGACTCTTACTGAATAAAAACCACCCAGGTGTTCCATTTCACAGCTACAGCGGGGGTTGCGAGAACGAATACTGCTTCCGCAACCCCTGATTGATGCTGGCCCGCCACTGTGTGCCTCCTCGGGTCAGCCTGACTTGTGGAGGCTGAGTGAGATGTACGATTCCTCCGTGGCGTCTAACAGTGGCACGCATGGAACACTTCGCGTCGCCACCTCGAGTCCTGATGTTTGGGGGGCGACAGATGTCTCCGAGTCTATCGCCCCTGGTCTCATTTAGGGGGGCTGGAAGAGGGCGTTATCCACCCTCCGCGTGCACTCCGGTGCGCCTGCTGTGGGTCGGATGAGAGGACGAGATCTCCCTCTCCCTTTCCGCGACCTCCTTCTGCAAGATGACTGTTTCGCAGAAGGAAACCACCGCATCCCGGGACTCTTCACTGCCGACCATCGACTCCATTACGGCCGGTAGCGACAGATCAGTGCCTACTTCAGAGATGAGGGCACGGCGCCATTCCTCCGCGCGCGGCACACTCTGCAAGCGTATTCCGCGCCGTGTCCTCCCGGCAGTCGACGCAGTAGTGCCAGCGGACGTCTAGCTCCCTGTTTATCCGACACAGGTACTTATCGAAGCAACCATGCCCCGAAAGTACCTCATCCGAAACGTCAGGGAGCCCTGCCTTCTCCCGAGCTAACCCGCAAGTACCAGCCAGATCGCCTCGATGGTGGTGAGGCCGGTAGAGCGTGAAAGCCTGTCCCACCATTCTGCTACCAGGACCTCTTGGAGTTGCCACCGAAGCTGCTCGAGCCGACGCAGCATCGGCCGTTTGCCCCGCTCCCGTGCCTTCTCACGCCACCGGTACAGTGACGCGAGGACCTTCGCCTCCAGGCTGCAGCTCCCAAGGCGGGGATCCAGCAGGCCGCCTCATAGGAGATCGTGCGATACCCATGTATGACTCTGGTGGTCTCTGCGGTTGTCGCAGTACAGCAATGCTGCCGGCTGTCAGGTCAAAGGCCCACACCGGGGCCCATACAGGGCCATGGATCACACGATTCCCGTAGAACCCGCCTGGAACCATGAAACCATGGCTTCTGACTTGTTGAGGGCCACCTCCAGGCCTAGGCGACATATGCGGCCCACTACCTGTGATACCGCAGGCGTCGTCAGCGACGTTGCTTCCCTGTGCGAGCTTCCCCGGGCGGTGACCAGCGTGTAGTCCGCATAACACGTCAGGTCTTCCCCCAGTCTGAGCTCACCTCTCAGCACCCAGTGGTACGTCGTCTACGTTACGAGAAATCATAGCATGGCAAAGAGATCCAATGGTTGAAGAACGTCAAACCGGACTGGCACTTCTCCACGTCCATCTAAACTTACCCATTGAAGTAGATGAAGTGAAAACACGTATCGGCAGCAGACGTAAAAAAAATGATTTCGTTATTTAATTAGGTATTTTTAAGTTCAGTACTTATTACTTATTAATAAAATACCTTCTTCTTAATTGTATCTCTTATTATCAAAGTTTAAATAAAACTTCTTATGACTTGACCACGACTATGTGACCCCCCCCCTGGCGCCAAAGCTGGATCCGCCCTTGAATTTAACGTCAAGCGCTGACTAATTTGACAGGTAAATTGTTGATTAATTAATTGGTAAATTCTCTTTCACTTGCCTGTGCGCCAGGGCCACGGTTTCTTTTTTAACCATACCGTAACCCTGGCCCAGGAGGCATCTGTCCTCGTGGACCGTGTCACGGTGTTCTGACATCTCTTTAAGGCGCGCGTGAAATACAACGCGCCGTTTTAATTCATCCTTATAGTACCACTCAGGTTTAGCCATTTATCCATACTAATATTATAAATGCGAAAGTAACTCTGTCTGTCTGAAACAGAGCATGTTTTTGTAGCCTTAATAAAGGCTCACCAGGACTCAGGAAACTAAAAATTATGCGATTACTCACCTCGTGTGGGATACGAAACTCGACTTAGCGTGTCACTGGGGAAATGCGATCTAGCCTTACGGAACGGATTAATCTATGATCTAAAATAAAATAAAATTCATAAAAATGTGCAAGCCATTTATCTAAAATAGTACAATTTATATAATAATCGGTTCGCAGCCGTTTATCTAAAATAGGCGATCTGAGGCCGATATTGAGAGGTTGTTAAAATAAAGTGCTAATCCTACTTCCTTCTAATCCCTACTAATATTATAAATTGCGAAAGTAACTCTGTCTGTCTGTCTGTCTGTCCGTCTGTCTGTTACGCTTTCCCGCTTAAACCTTTCAACCGATTTTGATGAAATTTGGCACAAATAATCTTTAGACCGTGAGAAAGTACATAGGCTACCTCTTATTGAAATAAAAAATCCCGAAGTTTTAAGGTGTTTCCCGAAGGTTAAATCGCGCTTTTTAGATTTCAAGCGCGATTTAACCGAATTCCACGCGGGCGAAGCCGCGCGCGGAAAGCTAGTATTTTATAAATAAAACGGTGAAACCAGTTATTAGAAAAACACGTTTTGTTATAAAATATAATATGTCACAGTCGTAACATATTATGTATGTAAATATTTAAAAAAATTGCCGTGTATTAAATCCTTTAACTAGGTACGCGACAAACACCTGTTTCTCGAAAACTATTTAGATTAATGACTAGCTATCATAATTAACATATTTATAGTTTTAATTGGTGATAATCGATTTTACGTGAAAGGAACATGGTGGGACCGTATGCTCACTCTATAATTAAATGCAATACGGGATTTACACTTGGCTGATTGACGCCGCGAAACTGGTGGCTTATCATGTCGCCTCACAAGTCGAATCTATAAAGGTCGATAAAATTAACACATAAAATGAACTGACGGCAGGGCAATACCTTCAAGCGCAGGCGTTCGCCTGCATTTGCATTTTTACGGCCAATAAGAGTCTGTTTTCAAGTATCATCTATCGTATTTTCATTTCATGTACGGGCGACAGGTGGTCAAGTTATCCAAAATTGACAAATATTCCTAAAAATCTAATAAATTAATTTGACAGATTGATGTGCTGTCGTCTGTACCCACGGCGTTTGATTACTGGCCTACAAAAAAGGCTATGGGTGAGTTCTGATATGAAAACTCAATTGTTGATTAATACCGTACGGATTTCATAAATTGAAATCGAAAAAGCAATAGTAAAAAGTACTAACCATTTTTTTTTGCATATTACGCGATGCCCTGCGTGAGCGATTTAGACGCGAAACGGCGCGAAAACAACAAACAGTCGAATCCTATGAAAGTGGCCCGCGTGACAAAACGCACGTGGGATGCCATGCGGAGCTTAGCAAAATGAAGCGAACGCGATTTTCGCGCGAACTGGATGCGGTGACGTCGCGTTTTCGTTTGGATAATGTCGGAACTAGAAACTTTAATTACTGCTATCCAAGAACGTCCTATGTTATGGGACTATATTATCAATTATTTATCTCTATTTATTACCTTCAATCATTCTTCTTCGGAAATAGGTCGCTGGAAATTGGTAATTGCAAAACAGGTTTTATGGCTTACACGATATAGTCAAACGTTGGTTTGAGCCCGTAATTCCTCATACAAATTGTGAAATTCCCTATAAATATGCCTTTCTAAGTATACAATATTAGTCCCACCTCTTGAGTATTTTATACCTAGGACATTCATTTTCCAATAATATTTGTATCCATCCGTAAATCATAACCAATGCACAGTGCCCACTGAACGGCCGCGTCGTCGGTGGCGGTTGTGCGAGACGATTCGCGTGTACGTAGGACATAGCCGCAGCGTCCCACTGCATTGCATTGAATTCGCGAGTCACCGCTTCATACTCGCGTTCGCTTTGAACCGACCACCTAGGACACCGCGTAAGACAAAGACGTGATTCCGGTATATAATTTACTAGCTTCACTATCCGGTATATAATTTATTAACTTCAGTTTAAAAGCACCTGTTAAAATAATGGGAGCAATATGTACATACGTCCGCGTTTGCCCCCGTTTTCGCAACATTTTTTGTTACTTCTCTGCTCCTATTGGTCATAGCGGGATGTTATATGGCCTATGTCCTTTCTCAGGCTCTAGACTATTTGTGTACCAAATTTCATTACAATTGGTTCAGTAGTTTTAGCGTTAAAGCCGGACAGACAGACATAGATACTTTCGCATTTATAATTTAGTATGGATTTTCTCCATACGTTGCAAAATCAAAGTCTTTCATTCAATTTAAGGTGATACACTTTTTGAACGACGTCAAAAAGACAGGCCCCTAAAAATCCTCCACTTTTTGACAGCCTCCGTTACTGCGCAAGGAGGCGCGAGTACGATGACTGCGCAGGGCAAATATTTGTATGCATGTTTATACACTGGTGTGGTCTTTACTCGAAAAGCACGTTAAGCCGTTGTTCTCGGTTGCCATACGAACATCTGATGGCAGTCGTTACGGGTAGTTGGACCCCTCAAAAGTCCAACAATTGGTCTAACTGCAATGCTTCGACATCACCTTCGGGTTGTGGAGGTCAGACGGCAGTCGCTTCACGGGAAATATCGAAGTTTACCCAAAATCAGACTGGTAAAGCGGACCTCAGACTCCAAAGCTGAAAAAGTTTGGAATGCCACTGGGATTAACGCTGAGAATACTCTCAGCGTTAATCTCAGTGGCATCCCACATCATCATACGATGATGACACTTTTAGAACGACGCCAAAAAGACAGTCAATCAAAACCGACCTTCAACACTATTAGTGCTTTTGCTGGGAAGATGTGTTGCAAACAACTCCCGAGCAGCACGGCTGTCTCTTCAGTTAGGAAATACCTGATTGTTTTCGTTGCCTACTACAAATTACTAAGATTGCAAATATTGCGAAATAACTAAAGAAAGCATCAATTGGTTTGATTCAGTTTACTTTACCCAGTCATCATCATCATCATCAGCAGTATATAGCAGTCCACTGCTGGACAAAGGCCTCTCCTTTTTAGATCTCAATTAATTTATACCAAAATTAAGAGGATAAGTATACCTATGCTTCCATTATTTTCTTTTTTGTTAAAAACTTATCACGTTTGTCATAATAGTCATCTGAACATCACGGTAAAAATGGGTTATTTTTCACGATTTTGAAGTATCGTATTTCTTTTATTAATTAAGTTTCGGTAAAAATCAAATGATAGGGAACGTATAATCACGGTGTAAAATTGTAGAAATAAAAATAATTGCTCTAAAAGCACGAGAAAAACAGCGGAATACGTTTGTATAGAAAAAGCACCACTAGAGTTCCCTCTTAACTGTGCACTTCGCTGGAATGCGACACCTCTCCCGTTTCCCCGCTTTCGCCGTAAGGGCTGAGTAGCGTTAGCATCTTTGTTACAATTGTCTAAATACAGTTTAAATGCCCTGTGGTTATTACTGTTTCTGTGGAGTTTTTGCTTTGTTAAGTTTTTTTTATTAAGTTTGTTTTTGTTTTTTACATTTTCAACGCATTAGTGAAGCATGTTGGTTGCACCAGCATTATATTTCAGTCTATATGTATCAATTTAATTGCAAAACGTCATGACGCTTTATCGCCAAAAGGGCCTTTTACTAACATTAAAAAAAAATTGGAAATTTATATTTTTTTAACTCTCGTTTTGTTCAAACCGTTGGTACCGTCTGAATGACGTCACAGAGCGAGGTGTACAGTTAACTCGCGCGAGTTGTATTTCACGCCATTCAACTCGATTTTCGGCAAGTCTCATCCAGTTACAAGCAGTCATCCTGCGAAGACCGTCGCTCCACCTACCGTGTGTCATCATCATCAGCCTCTACTCGTCCACTGCTGGACATAGGCGTTTTCCATGGCACGCCAACAAGCTCGATTCTGAGCAGTTCTCCGCCAGCCACTACCAGCCACCTTTTTGATGTCGTCGCTCCATCTCGCCCAAGGACGTCCTACGCTACGTTTGCCGAGATGCGATCTCCACTCGAGGACTCGTTTACCCCAACAGTTATCGGCCCTGCGCCATATGTGACGTGCCCATTGCCACTTCAGCTTGCTAATCCTCTCAGCTATGTTGATGACTTTGGTCTTCTGTCGGATCACCTCATTTCTGATGCGGTTCTTCAGAGAGACGCCCAACATAGCCCCTCCATAGCTCGCTGAGCGGCTTTGAACTTATAGACTAGTCTGACCGTAAGTGTCGACGTCTCGGCTCTGTAAGTCATGACGGGTAGGACGCACTGGTTAAAGATTTTAGTCTTCAAACATTGGGGTATGGGCGACGAAAATACCCGACGAAGTTTACCAAATGCTGCCCATACAGTGTGCAAAGCTTTTTAAATATTTTCGTTTCACAGTTGTCTACATAGGTACTAGGTAATCATGTCACCGACGCAATGACGTTAATTATCTGAAACTGACTAATGATGCGTTTTATTATATTTTAATGATTCCTGCTATGATCTTTTGTGTATATTTTAATTGCTTTGACTAATGAGAATAACCTTATACAAAGGTCAAATGAAGTTCGTTTTTTAAAACCAGATACCAATTTGACAGGTGTAGGTACCTAATGTCAAATTTATATAATAAAAAAAAAACACAAAATACAAAAAGGTTAGATTGGTGCTTGAAATTAAAAAAGGAACTTTCATCATCAACCTTTTTATCGTCCCACTGCTGAGCACAGGTCTCCTCTCATATAGAGAAGGATTGAGCGTAATCACGACGCTTTATCAATGCGGGTTGGCGATTTCAGACTTAAAGTCCAGGTTTCCTCAAGATGTTCCCCTTCACCTTGTAATCAGTCATTGGTGTCCAAGATATACTTAGAAAGTACATATAACTTAGAAAAGTTACATTGGCACTTGCTTGACCTGGAATCAAACCCGCACACTCATTCTTGAGAGGCTGGTGTTTTAACCACTAGGCCACCACGACTACAAAAGACTAAAAACTAAAAGGAACTTTAGCTGGCAAGTTATACTAGGCGTGACGGGTACCGAAAGCTACAAAAAAATAAAAAGATTTTCTTAATTTATTATGTGAAACTAGCTTTCCGCCCGCGGCTTCGCCCGCCTAGAGTTCGGTTATATCGCGCTTTTGAGATTTCCCTCGGGAATATCAAATATTTCCGGGAGAAAAGGTAGCCTATGTTCTTTCTCAGGGTCTAAAGATTGTCTGTGCCAAATTTCATCAAAATCGGTTGAGAGGTTTAAGCCGGAAAGCTTAACAGACAGACAGACAGATAGAGTTACTTTCGCATTTATAATACACACATCAAAAGTGTCTAGGGATCAAGCATTTTTATGCGGATTTCTTGAGATTGAGATGTGGCTTTGTAATAAATTTATGATTTTATAAATTTATATGGATCCTTTTTGGTGCATTTCATAATTTGAATCAGGAACTGTGAATCAAATTCGAGTAAAAGATGAAAATCAGCTGTCAATATTTTCCCTATAAAAACATACAACGCATTGAAGACATTATTAGTGCTACTGTTTCCCTACTACTGATTAAAACCAACGTTATTATGGAGCGGCGACGTCATTTAAGCAGGGAAGAAATGCTCAGAGCCGTGGGAATGATAGAAGCTGGTTCCCGGCAACGTACTGTGGCTTTAGCTCTGAATACAAGTCAGAGTGTTATCAGTCGACTTTGGACACGTTACCGAAGCACTGGTACCGTGGCTGAGCGCCATGGAGGACGGTATCGCTGCACCACACGGAGACAAGACCGATACATTCAAATCTTAACTCGAAGAGCTCCAACAATAACCGCCATGATGTTAGCCGTGAGGCTTCATCACTCTTCAGGGAACTTAATTAGCGACCAAACAGTCAGAAACCGCTTGCATGAAGTGAACCTTCATTCCCGAAGACCGCTACGGGTACCACCTATAGCAATGCACAATCGTAGGATTCGATATCAATGGGCTCTTGAACACAGAAATTGGGCAGAAGAACAATGGCGTTTCGTGTGCTTTTCTGATGAGTCTCGTTTTGGTATGAGACCGGATACAAGACGTATACGACACTGGAGAACCCCTGGACGCCAACAGCGATTAAAATCCTGCCAGGAAGTCCATCCTTATAGTGGTGGAACCATCATGGTATGGGCGGGTATTTGGATCGGCGGAAGAACTGAGTTGATTTGGATCAGAGGCAACCTCAACGCTCAAATTTATGCTGAAACGATTGTATCAGACGTCATCGTTCCTCTACAAGTGCAAATCGGTCCCTTATTTCAGTTAATGCATGATAATGCACGACCGCACACCGCAAGAGTTGTAAGACAGACTCTCGCCGCAGCTAACATCAATGTCCTGCCCTGGCCTGCTCAGTCGCCAGACTTGAACCCGATTGAGCATGCATGGGATATGCTACAGAGAAGAGCTCTGCCGAATATGGAGGGTATCCAGTCGCAAGAAGACCTTTTTTTGTTGTTGCAACGAACATGGGCGGCCATTCCACAGCGTGATTTGGATGAACTCATTTTGAGTATGCCAAACCGATGTTCTTGTGTTGTTAGTGTTCGCGGTAGAAACACGGATTATTAATTGTTTAAGTTACCCAATAAAATTTTAGAGAAAACTGTTATTTCAGTCTTTTTTTCGAACTTTTGTGTTAGTGGTTCAAATGTCAAATATCCCTTTATTAGGAAAATGGCAAATTTCTTTATTAATGCAAAGGTGACTTGGTTTATCGTTACTGTGACAAACGAAAACACTTTATTTGATGAATCCTTAAAGAAAATTTTAATTAATATCAATCAGGAGAAAAGTTATTGCAAAAATATATGTTGATCCCTAGACACTTTTGATGTGTGTATTAGTATGGATAACTACTTTATCAATAGCAGCTAGTCGACTCTGTAATCAGCTGTATGTATTGTTACGTACCTACGTAACTATACATATCTACAGCAAAGTTGGTGAAGCTATTCATCATCATCAACCTTTTTATCGTCCCACTGCTGGGCACAAGTCTCCTCTCATACAGAGAAGGATTGAGCGTAATCACCACGCTTGCTCAATGCGGGTTGGTGATTACAGACTTAAAGTCCAGGTTTCGTCAAGATGTTTTCCTTCACCTTCAGTCAATGGTGTCCAGATATGCTTAGAAAGTACATATAACTTTGGAAAAGTTACATTGGTACTTGCCTGACCTGGAATCGAACCCGCGCACTCATACTTGAGAGGCTGGTGTTTTATCCACTAGGCCACCACGACTAGCTATTAGCTTCACCAAAATGCATGCAAATTAGCTTAAAACCGACTCTTTTGGACTCGATTTTGACCCTTCATCTTCTTCAGTTTATAGAGGTCCACTGTTGGACAAAGGCGTCCACCAAGGCTTTTCACATTGACGGGTATTGTGCTGTCCGCATCCATCAGCATCCCGCGACCTTCATCAGGTCATCGCTCCACCTTGTTCGGGGCCTCCCTACGTTGCGTCTTCCGGTACGTGGCCGCCACTCCAGAACCTCTGCCCCAGCGGCCATCGGATCTTCGAGCAATTTGCCCTGCCCACTGCCACTTAATTTTAGCGACTCGAAGAGCTATGTCAGTGACTTTAGTAGTATTTCAGTACGGTTCTTCTGCGGATCTCCTCATTTCTGAATCGATTTTGATCCTTTTTACATTAATAGATTTAATTTAAACTTTATACACTAATCAAGAACCGGTGACAGGAAAATCATTTAATAAAATCATCACTCTTCTCTCCTGTGTAGTCATCATCATCATCATCAACCTTTTTACTAACCCACTGCTGGGCACAGGTCTCCTCTCATACAGAGAAGGATTGAGCGTAATCACCAGGCTTGCTTAATGCGGGTTGGCGATTTCAGACTTAAAGTCCAGGTTTCCGCAAGATGTTTTCTTTCACCTTTAAACCAGTCAATGGTGTCGAAGATATACTTAGAAAGTACATATAACTTAGAAAAGTTACATTGGTACTTGCCTGACATTGAATGGAACCCGCACACTCATACTTGAGAGGCTGGTGTTTTAACCACTTGGCCACCACGACCTAATACCGTGTTGTACCGGGCGTAGAATAGTACCAACCCATATCCTCCCGTGGGTGTCGATGACTATGCTATGACTAAGAAAGCACAAGGATTTCTAGGAGGCTTTCAAAGGAAGAAAAGAAACTAACGCGTAAAGAGGGCCAATAATAGACGCCAAGTTACATTAACTTGATCTTTAATCGCGATAAGGGATGGAGGGATATTCATAATGATGAGTAATTGAATATAGTTCTACTGAAAAATGCCTAATTTTTATTTTTTTAAACACTTACTTGTAACCAGCTAATATATTCAAGAGCGTCGATTTTCCAGCTCCAGAAGGGCCTAGTATACAAGTCAGCTCCCCTGAACGAAACTCCCCGGAGATATTATGGAGAATCTGCCTTTCCCCTGAAAAAATAAAGTAAAATAAATTAGTAAGGTTATCCCATGGCGTCACCCTTTGTAAAATCTTTATAATTATTTATGTTCTGTAATTTATATAGATTACGTAATTAAGAATGTTCTATTTTATTCAAAAATAAATCCTTGCAGGTTATAAAAAAAAAACATTATTGTTCATAAAATTTTGAATCGAAAATTCGTCAATAAAGTTGAACACTAGCAATGGTACTACACAGGAGTGTTTTTAAACTATCAGATAAATCCTTAGAGTAAAATAAATAAGCTTCTATAACAAAATAACGGCCACTTTCTCGACCCCTACAGAATTAGTCAGAATTCTAAAGGGATCGAGAAAGTGGCCGCTTTTTAGGGTTCCTTAGCCAACTAGCGAAAAACGGAACCCTTATAGATTCGTCATGTCTGTCTGTCCGTCTGTCCGTCCGTATGTCACAGCCATTTTTTTCCGGAACTGTAAGAGCTATACTGTTGAAACTTAGTAGGTAGATGTATTCTGTGAACCGCATTAAGATTTTGATGCCAAAATAAAAAATAATAATAAATATTGGGGGCTCCCCATACTTAGAACTGAAACTCAAATTTTTTTTTCGTCTAACGCATACGTGTGGGGTATCTATATGGATAGGTCTTCAAAAATTGTATCGAGGTTACTAAAATATTTTTTTTCTAGACCGAATAGTTTGCGTGGCAGACGCTTCCAAAGTGGAAAAAAGTTTTTATTAATAATTCTATCGAGCCTATGAAAATATCGAAGTTTAGCTAAAATCAGCAGTTAGACTGGTAAAGCGGACCCCAGACTCCAAACCTGAAAAGCTACGGATGCGACTGGGATTAACGCTGAGATGATAATGATGATGGCGAGTACATCTCACACTTGCGATTTGCGGACGATATCGTCTTCATGGCGGAAACGCAGCAAGAGCTGGAACAAATGCTGGCCAACTTAGCTGACTCCTCCCAACGCATCGGTCTCCGGATGAACTTAGACAAGACCAAAATTATGTTCAATGAACGGGTCACTCCGGGACCGGTTGCCGTAAATGGAATGCCGCTCGAAGTTGTTTCAGAGTATGTATACCTCGGGCAAACGTTGCAATTAGGGAAAAACAACTTCGAGAAGGAGGCAAATAGAAGGATCCAGCTGGGATGGGCAGCATTTGGTAAACTTCGTCGGGTATTTCCGTCGCCCATACCCCAATCTTTGAAGACCAAAATCTTCAACCAGTGCGTCCTACCCGTCATGACTTACGGAGCCGAGACGTGGACACTAACGGTCAGACTAGTCCATAAGTTTAAAGTCGCTCAGCGAGCTATGGAGCGGGCTATGTTGGGTGTCTCTCTGAAGGACCGCATCAGAAATGAGGTGATCCGACAGAGGACCAGAGTTACCGACATAGCTGAAAGGATTAGCAAGCTGAAGTGGCAATGGGCTGGTCACATATGCCGCAGGACCGACAACCGTTGGGGTAAACGAGTCCTTGAGTGGAGACCGCGTCTCGGCAAACGTAGCGTGGGACGCCCTTGGGCGAGATGGAGCGACGACATCAAAAAGGTGGCTGGTAGTGGCTGGCGGAGAACTGCTTAGGATCGAGTTCGTTGGCGTGCTATGAAGGAGGCCTATGTCCAGCAGTGGACGAGTAAAGGCTGATGATGATGATAATGATGATGACACGTGGACGCAATTGAATTACAAAAACAATGCCTTGTAGATTGTCATAAGATAGGTTCATTTGAAATTATTTTATTTATGACGTATTTATTAAGTATATGGAAAATTATGCACAAAGCAACAATTTAATTAGATACACCAGTAACTATCAATTATCACACACATGTTTTATATCATTAGACTGATAATATCTGCATAATTTTCTCATCAAACTTGTTTTATGGACATAGATTTACAGTTGTATAAACACAACTGAGACATAAAAACATTTGTCGTATTAATCCGACGGGTTTTGGGATGGGGTGTTCATTAGGTTCAAAATCCCCATTATAAATAGTTTCACGTGATTTAAAATAAACATTTGCACGGAACTGAAACACAACTGCTGAATCGTGGGTGATAACTAGAGATCGGAAATTATGGAGCTTAGGTATATTGCAAAACTTACGCCTATAAACCAACAATTTTCCAAAATATTTTAGTTTTTGTGTTTTCTTTTAATAATTATAAACTGCTTGACCGCAATCCCGCCTGATGGTAAGCAGTGATGCAATAGTTCATGATAAAGCGCGCTAGAGTATAAAGAGCCCAATCACTCAAAAAAAAAAAAAAAAAACTGAGTGAATAGGAAGGAAGACGGCAGTTGAGTGAGGTGATGGATGGCGGTGGTTAAACCCAACAACACGACCATATTTTGTATATGTAAGTATACAATATGTAGTATGTTGTATGCCAAGCGATTCGTCGTGTTCCGGCATGATGTCTGGTGAAGCCGTACGGAGGACGGGTCTGAGCAGTTGTGTTCCGATGTGTGGCGGGTACGATGCGCCAAATGTTGTTATGTCGGGAGTTTGGTCGCGGAGAGTCTCCAGATCAATCTCGCTCTAACGCAGCATCGTTTGGTCGTGTTGGTCTTGGGTTTAACATTGCATCACCTTGCTCAACTGCCGTCATCCTTCCTATTCCTAAGTTTTTTAAGTGAATAGGCTTAATAAACTAGTGCGCTTTACCATCAACGATTGCATCACTGCTTACCATCAGGCGGGATTGCGGTCAAGCGCTGGTTTATAATTATTAAAAAAAAAAAAAAATGTAAAGAAAACCCCGTCCGACCCAAAAGGATAATAAATGTTAGGTATACACATGACTAAATAAAATATGAAATTTTAAATAATCATCATTGTAACAATACTAATGAATCCTGAAATAATCTTTTTTTCCGCGAATTAATTCCAACTTCCCCAAAATTTGGTAATTTAAAAAAAAAGGTAACAACACCATTTGTTACGGAGCGAATAGCGATGCGATCAGCGATCACGTGCCGCCTGTCCTGCCCCACTTCACCCGCGCATGTATGCCTAACGAGTTGCCTACCGCACATGCATTAAGTTACCTCGCTTTTTAGAAATAATATTTATTTTTTTAGGGGCTTTTTTTTAAGTTTAGCTCGACTTTGTAGGCATTATTAGAATCAGTTAACGATACCTTCACGGATCGGACAGGGTTATCTTTACATAATGTATATGTAGTTGTTATACGTCATCTGGTGTTTTTTTTTTCCAGAAATATTTATTAACAAAACCTATAGCGGTATACATATTAACTATAGGTACCAAAAGGCATAGGTATCATTTTTCTTTGGTCAAATCAAGTTTAGGTATTTAAACAGGTAGAATATCTGACCTGACCCCTAGTCCTAGTGATCACTACAAAGACTTAAACTCTTTGAGATAGAGTTTTAATGTTATGTTTATGTAGATACTTCTTACTAGCTTTTAAATGATCTAATAAAATGAAATTACGCTCTCATTGGTTGTCCACGCAAACTTTAATTACACATTATACCATGCCTATGTGGAAAATATCCTGATGCTAAATACCAAATGCATGCTTCAAACATTCTGCTCCAAAGTCTATGGGACAAAGTTGAGACAGCTTTAATAATACTTGCTTGTGTTTTTTTTTTTTTCTAGTACAGCATTATAATTGTGCAATTCACATTAATCACTAACTACTACACTTAGTACCTATAAGGTTATGATTTACTTATTAGTATTCTAAAAGGAGATAAATCAGCCGCTTGCCGCTTTAATTGCCGCTTTGTGCATGATGTGTTGCGTCTATATATAATTTTAAAAAACTAATTTCATATTTTAATTATCATAATTATACAATCTAACATAATATTGTAATTATGATTTCTTTATCGTGGCTGGTTCTTTTTGTGTATTCTCCTTTGGCACACATGTGAATCAAAACCTATAAAATATCCTGAATCACAGATGAAGCTGCAAGGAACTAATACACATATATTATTATTGTTACCGGCACAAAAAGTATAAAAAATGTGTCACAACTCCCGTCATCTCCCGTTCCTGGCGGAGCGGACGGGTGTCATCACCATCATAATCGTCGCAGCGTCAATCCCAGTCACATCCGTAGCTTTTCAGCTTTGGAGTCTGGGTTCCGCTTAACCAGTGTAACTGCTGATTTTGGCTAAATTTCGATATTTTCCGGGAAGCAACTGCCGTCTGACCACAACAACCCAAAGGCAAAGTCGAAGCCTTGCAGTTAGACCAATTGTTGGGCCTTTGAGGGCTCCAACAACATGATAGATGTTCGTATGGCAACCGGGACCAACGGCTTAACGTTCTTTCCGAGGCACGACTAGACCAGTGCAAATATTCATATTGCACGCATATAAATATTTGCACTGCGCTGGGATTGAACCCGCGCCTCCTTGCGCAGCTGCCGCTTTCGCTACCGCTACGCCACGAAAGCTGAAGCATGGAGACGGAGCGGAAGGGTGTGTCAGACTTTTACTGACTCACACAAACTCGAGTTTCTTCAATTGCCTGTGCGCCAGGGTCGATACCTTTGTTTCGAACAACCTGCAGCCCTTGTAGTTGTTTTCCAAGTGGACTTGCGTATTTTGGCTTTGATGAACCTTGGCCTTAGAAAACTGCCTTGCTACACCTCACACTGCGTGATAGTCCCAACACTATATGTGCTGATACACAGCTGCCCTATCATCAACAGAATTCGAAATGTTTATATTCAAAGTAATACCATGTAAGTTTCCGCAGGGAAATTCATGCTTCGCTTGACAAGTGCTATGTTGTAAATGCATTACGGTATGCATTTCACCAAGAATAATTCTACAGACTGCACACAGCCTGCATTAGCGGAAAATTGCCTTACCATGATAAATGCAATTTAATACCGGAGTCAAGTAGGTAATTTGTTTAGCTTGAGAGGTGGTAAGTGTTGGTGGGTTATGTTTAAATAAATTATACAGGTAAAGGTCGACTTCTAAACATGTATATTTACATATTTGTTTTCTTTGTGTATGGCGAAACATGGCTGAAAATGTACCCTGTAGGGTCTTAGTACATTTTCAGCCATTGTTAATTCAATTAAAGTGGTCAAAGTTGGTTAAATCATCAATTGAAATAGTCCGTAAAATCAATTCGAAACATATTGTTAATCCGTTCTCCATACGTTCAAAAAATGTGTCTGCTCAACAACGTAAATAACGCAATGGATGTTGTTGAACTGTCAAAACGAAACCCATTGCGACCAAAATTGTGTTACGCATTTCCCCTATTGTTCTGACTACGCTAAACAACTTTTAAAACAGTTAAAGCATCGCAGTGCAGTCCAGCGACTGCACCGTTAGCGCAGTTGTTAAGCTATTGACTGCTGCTCTGCGTGTCGCTGGTACGATTCCCGCACGAAACAAATATTTGTATAACCTACAAGTAGTTGTTCCGGGTCTGGCTGTTTGTGTATGTCAGTTTATGTTTGTAAATGCACCCACGATACAGGAGAAATTCCTGATGTGGAGCACATCCTTTTCTAAAAAAAAAAAAAAATACAGTTACTTAGATATATCTAGGTATAAAGTAAATAACCTTGTCGTTATTTATTGAGTAATATTAATTAACTAATAGATACATTGTAGAAAAGACATCTTGCCCCAACCCCAAATAAATTGTTTTAGGGACAGGAAAATGATGATGGTATATTAAAACGATCTGAAACCTAATATTATGAGTCAATTAGCTTTGCAGTAACAAATCAATGGAAATGCCATACAACGTGGCAAAATTAAATGTTGTCATACAACGTGGTAAAATTAAGTGTTGCCATACGACGTGGCAAAATTAAATATTGCCATACAACGTGGCAAAATTAAATATTGCCATACGACCTGGCAAAATTAAATATTGCCATACAACGTGGCAAAATTAAATGTTGCCATCATCATTAACCTTTTTATCGTCCCACTGCTGGGCACAGGTCTCCTCTCATACAGAGAAGGATTGAGCGTAATCACCACGCTTGCTCAATGCGAGTTGGCGATTTCAGACTTATAAAGTCCAGGTTTCCTCAAGATGTTTTCCTTCACCTTCAGTTATTGGTGTCCAAGATATACTTAGAAAGTACATACTTTAGAAAAGTTACATTGGTACTTGCCGGACCTGGAATCGAATCCGCGCACTCATACTTGAGAGGCTGGTGTTTTAACCACTAGGCCACCACGTTTTGTATATGTAATGTTGTTTGAAAAGAATAGAATAAAATACTCTGTATTATGTCATCATCGTTATCATCATCATCATCATTTCAGGCGAAAGACGTCATGTCACGTCGTTCTTCTTCAGCCTATAGAGGTTCACTGCTGGATAAAGGCCTCCCCAAGGCTTTCGACTTGTGCTGCCCGCATCCATCGGCTTCCCACGACCTTAACCAGGTCATCGGTCCACCTTTTTAGGGGCCTCCGCTATTATTATTAAACCACAAGCCCCTCAAAGTTTCAATAAAAACATTAAAATGCCACGAAATGTCAAAATAGTGATTCATCATGTAAAAGATCTTTGTTCATTAACAAGGAAGTCTTTTTATGGTACAGGTCGAGAACCCATTAAAATTGACATTCCTCCTACTTGACGCTATCTCCATATAATTTGCAATTTCATCAGCAATATTGTGAGCGAAGCTTCTGTTTTTGTTTATACAAAAAGACTTTATACGATGACACGGTTCGCTCAGTGACTGAGTGATCGATTGCTGCGTTGCGCGACGTGGGTTCGATCCCCGCACGGAGTAAAATATATTTGTATGGCCTACAGACAGTTGTTCCGGGTCAGGCTAGTTGTGTATGAAATCAAATTAAATCAAAAGTTATTTATTCAATTTAGGCTGAACGTCAAAATATAGGTATGTGAGTTTAAGGTCCGTATTACAGAACGTCACTCAAAACTCAAGCTCTACTTAAGTCTCGTTTGAAGCCTTTTGATTGGTTGAAACTAGTTTTAAGTAATGAGTCTTGAGTAACGTTCTGTAATACAGACCTAAATGTTTGTAAACGCACCCATGATACAGGAGTAATTCCCAGTGCAGGGCAATGTTAAAAAAAAAAAGAGAGACATTGAGATAAAGTGCTTGTTTTGTTAAAATAAAAGGTGCCATACAAAACAAACCCTTTCTAGGATCAGAGGTGAGAGGGGTAAGTCTGCTAATTCTAAGAACATTCAAAATATAATCTGTCAAAAAATACTTCTAATTTCCTTATATTTTGACAAGTTTTTGACATTTGCCGAGATTAGACAGGAACAGTGGTGGCCTAATGGTATCGGCCGCGACTTACAAGTAGGTCGTGGGTTCGAAACCCGCCAGGTGCTTTACTTTGAGTAAAACATTTCATCACCACTGCTTTCAAAAAGGAGAAGGAAGACATCGTGAGGAAACATGTTCTTAAAGCTGCTGATGTTCTAGAAGCAGAACTTTGAATACATGTGACGAGACCCACGCTGCGCCCGTGTGGTAGATTACGGCCCACTCCCTCTCACCGAGAGGAGGCCTGTGTCCCAGGAGTGGGAACATTATAGGCGGATTATGTAGGTTTTGTTAGCTGAGACTGCGACTATGATTTTGTTAGCTGAGACTGCGACTATGATTTTAAATGTTTTAAAATACCAGAATTGTCGTTCAGTTCATTGTTCGCCCGTCCATACATCTATCTGTCCGCGTGTCATTAACCTTTTTCCCAGTAACGTATGAAGGTATAAATACGACTTTGACGGCACGGTTGGAACACTGGTTAATCTTTGGACTACTGTGCTGTCTGTCACGGATTCGATTCCCGCAAGAAACAAAGATTTGTATGACCTACAAGTAGTTGTTCCGGGTATCGCTGTTTCTGTCATCATCATCATCATCATTTCAGCTGAAAGACGTCCACTGCTGGACATAGGCCTCCCCCAAGGTTCTCTACGACGACCGGTTCCGGACCTTCACCAGGTCGTCGGTCCACCTTGTCGGGGGCCTACCCACGCTGCGTCTTCCGGTGCGTGGTCGCCACTCGATAACCCGTCGCGGTTTGTGTATGTGAGTTTAAATATTTGTAAACGCACCCACGATACAAGAGAAATTACTAGTGTAGGACAACGTCTTAAAAAAAATATCAAAACAACAAATACGTAGATTTATAAGCTAATATGATAAGTGCCCCAAGGGCTAGCAGCGTTCCCACGATAGATAGCAATGCTGGTTCTTTGGGCACCAAATAGGCCGGCCGATTGGTCACGTTTATTTATTTTCTCGGTGGTAGGCCATAACATCGACTGCCGGCAGAAGTGACCACCCATCAGGCAAAGTCTTGCCGCCAAGCAATTCGTCGTGTTCCGGCATGATGTCTGGTGAAACCGTACGGAGGACGGGTCTGAGCAGTTGTGTTGCGATGTGTGCCGAGTATGTATGCGTTGGTCTTGGAGGGTCTCCAGAACAATCTCCCTCTGGCGCAACATTGTTGGTCGTCTTGTTGGGTTTAACATTGCATCTGCCCCCTCAACTGCCATCATCCTTCCTATTTTATCAGTTCTTTTGAGTGAATAGGCTTAATAAAGTAGCGCGCTTTCAACTATTGCATCTCTGCTTACCATCAGGCGGGGTTGCGGTCAAGCAGTAGTAACAAAACTATTCTCATTCGAATGATCTTCTTGAAATAAATGATGTCACTTTGACTCGGATCTATTTCTTAATTTAAATTAAAAGCAGTCCGTTCACTATCAATAAATTAACCCTAAAAGGACGCAACGTTCGAAGAGCACAAATTAAATACATCGGTATGTGGGCGATCCTATGGTCGACGAATAAGGGTTGTGGGGTAAATCGTAGTTCTTATTGATTGGCTAACATCGAGACCCTGTTCAATAATGAACGAACTGAGTGAATGTATATTTTAAGTCAGTTGAAGTTTTCGTTCATTCAAATTAGAGTTCGCCTGCATCCTTGTTTACAGGAATTAGGAATTAATAGCAAAAGCTCTGACGAAATTCGTTTTAAAAACCTTATTTTTGATTACTAAGCAATTTGAAACTGAGTCTTCTAACTTTTGTCTCTTGTATAATATTGATTGTAATATGACAAAAAAATTAGAGCAATAGCTAGTTGATAAATCGATAATATATTTTCAATCCACCTATATTTTTTATCCACTCATATTACTTTTATCAAAATTTATTTTGTATACAACGTGTAACATAAAGGGTATATACATAACAAAGGCATGGCATCTTTACATGATATCAAACGATATTGGAAGGGTTTTTTAATCCTATCTTTTTATGTTAGGAAGTTATGAGGAAAAAACACCGCCTGTGATAGGCTACTATCATACTAGTCGCACAGAGATATTGAAGACATTTATCGGATTTTGGCAAGTAACGTGACGGATAACGAGTAGTTATTAACGTAATTATGTAGTGTGCTGCCACGTTTGTTATGATTTTATTTTAAGAAACACACGAAACCGAAAATTTGGTACCAATATTTTTTTTTTATGTGTATTTTATTTTGAGTTGAAACCCTTCCGATATCGTTTGATACCATCTAAAGATGCCATGCCCTTGGTATGTAAATACCCTTTTTGTTACAAGTTGTATAACAATTAAAAAAAATAATAATTTAATTTTGACATGAATACATAACGTTATTCTTTTTGTTTATACGAAACCTGAATAAAGTTTGTTCAGAATAAGCAACTGAATCGATTCCAATTATTTTTACAACATGTTATATTTTTTCACAAATACATTTAGAAATTATTACAGCATGGTTACTGAGCGCGCTACGCAGCTTACGCGTGCGCATGCCCGCGCTCAGCTGACGCCACAGGTCAATGCACCCGGCTCGTCCGTCCAAACGGAGCGTGGACCATATTTTTGCTGGGACAACCAATTAGGATAAAAAGCTCATAGCATTGTTGTTTTTCATGATATCTTTTTGGAATTTTGTAATTTATGTACTTACTTTATTTAAAAATACTGGACACGTGTTTCGGATTTTGCATAAACAAAAAATATTGTTTTATAACAACTTAAGTGTATTCCTTGTTGACATTTTGAATTTAGGTACAATGACTAGGGAAATTTTTAATCACCTATAAATAATGACTCGGCGTTTTTATCTTTATGAGCTTAGGTATAATAATTTTCAATGTTTTATTACAATCTATATATTTATATTTTCGTTATTGCACAATAACGTCTTACCACTAGGTAGTAATTTAAATTTCGTACATTCAAATTAATAAACCGTTTTAATTTAATAATTTGCTGTAGAACTACTTCGATCGTGAGCTTTAAAATATAACAAAAACCTCGCCAAAAGAGATGTAAAAAATTAATAGCCAGCCACTTTTAGTGACTATTACATTTATTTTCAAATGTTAATTGTAAAATATTTATGGAAATATTTTATTTTACTCTGTTACTATGCGTAATTTTGAGCATGTGTGTTACTATGCAAACAAATATAAGAGTAAGGGCAAGTCAGTTTCTTCTCGATGTTTCCTTTAAAGTTTTGGGATCAGAAAGATTTGTTAGCATAATATTAAGACACATGCTGAAAATTACGCATAGTAACAGCGTAAAATAAAATATTTGATTAAATATTTTACAATTAACAATCGATTTGTGGTAAACCACAAAGTTACTACCCTAAAACAAATAAAAAGCTCAATAATGTGAATATTTAGACGGCTGCTGCATCCAAGTTAAGTAAAGGACGTATATATTTAAAGAGGTCGCCATTATTTCTTAATAATAAAGCATAAAAAGAGATTTAAGAGCCCTGTTGGCTGACAGAGAGTGATTTTATTATAAGAGAGATTTTCCTCAATAATTTAGATGCGTTTCATTTTATTAGGGTAGAACCCCGAACCCAACGATACTTAGGTAGTATCAACAGTCGTTTGGTGTTGTTCAGTTACTTAATTGTCAGTGTCAGTGTCAGTGAATTGCCACGGAGGCTGTCAGTACTGAATTGTTCAGTACTGAGAGCCTCCGTGGCGTAGCGGTAGCGGACGCGGCCGCTGCGCAAGGTGGCGCGGGTTCGATCCCCGCACAGTGCAAGTATTTGTATGCATGAATATGAATACTTGCACTGGTCTGGTCGTGCCCCGGAAAGCACGTTAAGCCGTTGGTCCCGGTTGCCATACGAACATCTAGTGGCAGTCGTTACGGGTTGTTGGAGCCCTCAAAAGTCCAACAATTGGTCTAACTGCAATACTTCGATGTCGCCTTCGGGTTGTGGAGGTCAGACGGCAGTCGCTTCACGGAAAATGTCGAAGTTAAGCCATTTCAGCAGTTGGACTGGTAAAGCGGACCCCAGACTCCAAAGTTGAAAAGGCTTCGGATGCGACTGGGATTAACGCTGGGATGATGATGAGTTACTGAATTGTCAGTAATTTTACACACAGAAGTGACTAAAATACAAAAGACAATCGTCGCAAATAGTTACAACTGAAAACTATGTAACAACTGGTCACACGTTCATATCTCCGATATGTCAAGACGATAAGGTCAGTTGTCTGCTGCTCGGAATAGAATATTTTTTTAAATATAATTATTTAAGTACTAGAGCTTGACCGCAATCTCGCCTGATCGTAAGCGGTGATGCAATCGTTTATGGTGAAGTACGCCAGTTTATTAAGAGCCTTTTAACTCAAAATTATGCGTGAATAGCACACATCGCAACCCTACTACTCAGACCCGTCCTTCGTACGGCTTCACCAGACATCATGCCGGAACACGACGAATCGCTTGGCGGCAAGACTTTGTCTGGTGGGTGGTAACTTCTGCTGGCAGCCGATGTTATGGCCTATCACTGAATATTGATAGAAATCTATTGCACTTTCTCATGTTAGATTGTTGAGAGGTTTTAAAGCTAACTTTAAAAGTGTCGTCTTTTTTCCGTTGTTACTGATCGTTTATGCAAAATGAGCTATTAAAATTCATACTTGGTAATAGTATGTATGTGTGTATACCTTATTTAAGCATTTATTTAAATAGTGTTAAGACCATTTTTTTCTTTATAATTTTTTCAACTAAAGCACCTGCCATCTAATATCTTCACCACCTGTGGTTGACTGGTAAAGAATGCCTAAGGCATTAAGTCCGCCTCTGTACAATTCATGTGCGAAAGAATAAATAAATACTTTCATTAGTGAAATGATATTTCTCATTGTAATTTCACTCGCTTCTCACGCTTGGCGAATGAGACCCAGACCGAAAAAAGAATAACATTTTCAGATTCGAAATTAAGTCTGTTGGGTTTATGACAAATAAAAGAGAGTCGGTAGAATAATGTAGTTGTTTCTGTACTCGTTATTTAATAGACTATTTTATTAGAGCAGCGATGGCCTAATGGTATCGGCCGCGACTTACACTTTGCAGGTCATAGGTTCGAACACTATCAAGCGCTTTAAAAACGGTGACGGAAAACATCGTGAGAAAACGCATGTCCTAGAGGCAAAAAAAAAAAAATATCTAAGACATGTGACATTCACCAACCCGCACTAGGCCAGAGCTGGTAAAGCGCGATTGCCTCATCAAGCGGGATTGCGGTCAAGCGCTAGTTTATAATTAAAAAAAAAAAAGATAAAAATCGGTCAAGTCGTTTCGGAGGAGGTTACTAATACTGTGACTTGAGAATTTTACACTCGTAAATATGAATAAAATAAAACACGCACAAGTACTCATCAAGGAAATTATTATTAAACTCTCTGCACTTCAAAACCAGTTATTTATAAAGACATTTCTCAAACATAGGAAGTAAATTAAAATTTTTTCAGTTACTTTTAAGATAAAATGCAAAAACGCAAACAAAAGAAATGGCGCTGCTCGCCTTGACTCGGTCATTGACATATGAAAGTAGTGCCACAAGATTAAATCGAAAGTGAAGTTGCACTTACTTTTACAGCACTGAGTACCTTTTTTTTTTTTTTTTTCGGGGTGGAAATCCTCATAGGATGTCCGCCGCCCTAGGGTGGGCGACGGGGTCTGTCAGACTTTTACTGACTAAAACCACCCCGGTGTCTCTTCTATCACGAGCGCGCGTGGGCCGCGGGAGTCTAAATTCTTCCGCAGCCCCACACTCTCGTGCTGGCCCGGTCTGTCCGGGCCTCGTCTCCGGCACGGGGTAGTGGGGTGTTAAGCTACCCCGTGCATCGCCTCAGAGGCGCACGCTGACACTCGCGCGCGCCACCGCCGCGGGGTCCATCGAATAGGGGGCGGGGACATCCCCATGTCCCTCGCCCCTGGACCCATTCATGGGGGGCGGAAGAGGGCATTATCCGCCCTTCTTCGGCGCCCGGTGCGTCTTCTGCGGCCCGGGAAGGGAGTTGAGATCTCCCTCTCCCGTTCCGCAGCTTCCTTCTGCAGCACTGAGTACCTAACTCGAGTGAATGCATTAAAGATAAATGTAAACTACGTCAATCCTGCTAATAATATATCTAAATGAGAAAGTTTATACGAATGTCATCATCATCATCATCTCATCTGACCTCCACAACCCGAAGGCGATATCGAAGCATTGCAGTTAGACTAATTGTTGGACTTTTGAGGGCTCCAACAACCCGTAACGACTGCCATAAGATGTTCGTATGGCAACCAGGACCAACGGGTTAACGTGTCTTCCGAGGCACGACCAGACCAGTGCAAATATTCATATTCGTGCATACAAATATTTGCACTGCGCGGGGATTGAAACCGCGCCTCCTTGCGCAGCGGCCGCGATCGCCACCGCTACGCCACGGAGGCAGTCGAAAGGTTATACGAATGTATGAAGCAAGAACTATTTAACGGATTTGAATGAAATTCTTAAGTTCTCGAGAATTTGTAAATGTGTTCGAGAGTGGCGACCACGCACGGGAAGACGCAGCGTGGATAGGGCCCCTGACTAGGTGGGCCGACGACCTGGTGAAGGTCGCGGAAAACCGCTAGATGCGGCAGGCGCAGGCCGGTCGTCGTGGAGATCCTTGGGGGAGGCCTATGTCCAGCAGTGGACGTCTTTCGGCTGAAATGAAGATGATGGATGAAATTTGGCTCATAAATGGTTTCTAACCAGATTTTAACGATATTCCAAAGGGATCGAAGGTTACGCGGATGAAACCGTGGGGCGCAGTTAGTTTATTATAAAATCATTATTCGCCTAGCCTTTACACATCTAGGTCGGGGTCAGCTTCCAGCCTGACCGGATTCAGCTGACACAACCCAGTTAATGGGTAACACAATACCGCTTTGTAAGACTGGTTGTCAAACTTTCAAGCTTCTGACTACCTGTTACGACTGTTATCAATCAATATAAACAAAACAGTCATTTAACTAATATATCTAATATTTATAAACTAGTGCTTGACTGCAATCCCGCATGATGGTAAGCAGTGATGCAATAGTTGATGGTAAAGCGCGCTAGTTTAAAAAGAGCCTATTCACAAAAAAAAACTGAGTGAGTAGAAAGGAAGACGGCAGTTGAGCGAGGTGATGTAATGTTAAACACGACCAAACGATGCTGCGCTAGAGGGAGATTGATCCGGAGACTCTCCACGACCAAACTCCCGACACAATAACATTTGGCGCATCGTACCCGCCACACAACGCAACACAACTGCTCAGACCCGTCCTCCGTATGGCTTCATCATGCCGGAACTCGACGAATCGCTTGGTGGCAAGACTTTGTCTGGTGGGTTGTAACTACTGCCGGCAGCCGATGCTATGGGACTGGGACAACGCTGAGATGATGATGATGAGTCTCTATCCTTCATAAAGCACGTTAGTACTCCTAGCTCCGGTATCCTGGCTGTCATTTGTAGATCTTTGACAGTCATGTCTTCAAAAGTTCTACATTCTGAGAACCAGTTTTGTCACGAGGTCATATTGCTCCGTATTTGGGTTGTGGAATCAATTAATTAGTAGCTCTATATAAAATATCGGACAGGTTAATGATATCTAAGCTTTTCAAAAACAGTCTTTACTTTTTTGGGTTCCGTAGCCGAATGGCAAGAAACGGAACCTTATAGATTCGTCATTTCTGTCTGTCCGTCTGTCCGTCCGTATATCACAGCCATTTTTTTCCGAAACTATAGAGCTATACTGTTAGAAATTGGTAGGTAGATGTATTCTGTGAACCGCATTAAGATTTTGATGTAAAAATAAAAAAATAATAATAAATATTGGGGGATCCCCATACTTAGAACTGAAACACAACATTTTTTTTTTTCATCAAACACATAGGTACGTGTGGAGGTCTTCAAAAATAATATCGAGGTTTCTAAAATATTTTTTTCTAAACCGAATAGTTTGCGTGACAGACGCTGCCAAAGTGGAAAAAAGTTGGTCCCCCTCCCCCTTTTTTTTTTTTTTTTTTTTTTTTGTTAGGATGGGAAATCATCAGATGACTTCTTCCGCTCTGGGCGGAGCGGAAGGGCGTGTCAGACTTTTACTGACTAAAACCCACCCGTGTTTCTTCACTTGCCTGTGGGACGGCCAGGGCCATGGTTTCTTGTTTAACCAACCCGCAACCCTGACCCAGGAGGCATCGGTCTTCGTGGACCCCGTCACGATGTGCTGACATCTCTTTGAGGCGCGCGTGAAACACGATGGGCCGTCGACTCGGGCCTGGTCCTTACCGGGCGGCGAGCTGCCCATTGCTCACCGCCCGCAGGCCCGCGCCTACGGTGGCTGGGAGTTTGGTGTCATCTCCCGACCAGGGCGTCTCCTGCGGCGGCTAGTGGCGTGAGGGCGCTGGGATTCCTGTTGCCTCACGCGCTCCGCCTCCTCCTTTGCCAGCATTACTGCTTCGCAGAAGGAGGTGACGGCCTGCCATGCACTCTCGCTCCGGACCATGGCCTGGACCAGGGTCGGACGCGCGAGATCACCGCCGATCGCCGCTACGAGGACACGGCGGTGCTCTACCCAAGCCGGGCAGACCTCCACCGTATGCTCCACCGTGTCCTCAGGGCGATCCACACAATGGTAACACCCTGGCGTTTCCTCCCGCCTTATACGGAACAGGAACCTCCCGAAACAACCGTGTCTGGTGAGGACCTGCGCCAGGCGGAAGGTGAGGGCGCCGTGGCGCCTCTCTAGCCACTCCTCAAAGAGGGGACTTACCGCCGCTATTGTGGCGTGCCCAGCACTGGGTTGCGACAATCGCACTCTCCATGTTGCCATGAGATCCCGCCGGAGCTCTTTCCGCCGTACTGCAATATCTCGCGGCAGCGGAGTTATGCCCCGGCGTTTTGCCTCCTCTCGCCACTCCCACATGTGGGCGAGGACTTTGGCCTCCAGATCCCATGGCGCCAATCCGGCAAGAAGGCTCGCCGCCTCAGCGGAGACCGTACGGTATCCCCGAATCAGCCGAACGGCCATGACCCTCTGGGACGCGGTCAGGCACCGGGCTGGTCGCTTCCTTAGCGACCGCGCCCACACCGGTGCCCCGTAAAGGGCCATGGACCGCACGGCCCCTGCATAGAGCCTCCGGCAGGAGGCGTTTGGTCCCCCTAGATTGGGGAGGAGCCGCCTTAGGGCAGCCCCGGCCCGTTCCAGTCTGGGTGCCAAACGTCGGAAGTGCTCCTCGAAGTTCCACCGGCTGTCGAGGACGAGTCCCAGGTACTTCATCGTCGACCCGACGCCGATGTGAACCCCTCCTACCGTTATGTGGGAACCCGACGGTGGCGCATTCCGAGGACCATGAAAGCACATGGCCTCGGACTTCTGCAGGGCCACCCCGAGTCCCAATTGCCGGATCCTGTTGACGATTGTCGCAACCCCGAGGGTCGCTGCGTCAGCCGCCGCCTGGTGCGACCTCCCCTGTGCCAGGACTAGCGTGTCGTCAGCGTAACAAACTACGCTGACGCCGGTAGGGAGGTCGGCGCGCAGCACCCAGTCGTACCCGATGTTCCACAGATGCGGTCCCAGGACCGATCCCTGTGGAACACCGCACGACATCTCTCGCCGGTTCCACACTCCTTGGTGACCGGGGTAGATTATGGCCCTGTCCGTCAGATAGGCCTCGACCACTCGACAGAGATAGGTCGGCATCCGGTGATACCGGAATGCCTCCCTGATGCAACTCCAGGGTAAGGTGTTGAAGGCGTTGGCGATGTCTAGAGACACCGCCAAGATAACCCCACCCCGGGCCACAGCATCCCCTGTCGTAAGGGCTCGCACGCGCATGATGGCGTCCACCGTAGAGCGTCCCCTGCGGAAGCCAAACTGGCTCTCCGCCAAATCCGGGCCCGCTCGCTTGAGGTGCCCGACGAGGCGGTCTGCAATGACTCTTTCGAAGAGCTTGCCCACCTCGTCGAGCAACACAATGGGCCTGTAAGCGGACGGCGAGTCCGCAGGGCGCCCTGGCTTCTTTATGAGGACCAGTTTCCCCGTCTTCCAGCGAAGTGGGAACGGGCCCCTCTCCAAGCATGCGCTTAGTAGCCCCCGTAGTCGAGGCCCGAGAGCCCCTAAGGCCAGAACCCAGACTTTTCCAGGTAAGCCGTCGGGTCCTGGGGCGGTATTTTTGGCATTCAGCCGACGTACCGCCGCTCTCAGCTCTACCTCGGTCACCCCTGGAGCATCGTCGTCGTCGATGGTGTGGTCCGCATCAGGCACCGCAGGAGGCGGAGCCATGGGTGGAGGAATATGTTCCTCTCTCGAGGGAAACAGAGCGCTCACCACGTCCTCCACGAGCTGAGGCCGGAGACTCTGCGTCAGCGGGGGAGCCCATGGGCGGAGTTTATCTCGCACCATTTTATAGGGGCATCCCCACGGGTCTCTGTTCAGAGTCCCCAGCAGCTCCTCACGGGCCAGCCCTTTGGCCCGCTGGATCTCCACTCGGAGGGCGGTCTTCGCCGCTCTGTATCCCTCGTAAAGCTCCGCCTGTATGGCCTCCGTGTTCGGCGGACGAATACGGAGCCTGCGATGCCTGGTGTACCGGTGTCGCGCAGCCACGCACGCCTTGCGCAAAGAGGTAAGTTCCGGCGACCACCAGTACACCTGACGCCGGGCGCGCCCGGGCCTGACTCGGGGCATTGCCATGTCGCATATCTCGGACATGGCCTCCCGGAACCACTCCGCCTCGTCGTTTGAGTCAGCAGGCCTGTCCGGTGGTAACACCCAGGCCTGCACGATCGAAGCTTCCAGGAGGAGCTCCCGGTCAAGCTGCTTCAGCGCCCACCGCGGACCACCCGGGGCCGGTCGGACCGGCGCGCTGGAGGTCTGGGCGGAGACGTCAAACCGGATATACCGGTGATCTGAGTAGGTCTCCACCTCCTCCATGACGCGCCAGTCAAGGTCATGTGGCGACAGAGCGGGGCTGGCGAACGATATGTCCACCACTGAGTCACCCCGCACCCGCACACATGTTGGGACCGAACCCCGGTTTAGGACGACCAGGCCGGTCTCCAGAGCCCAGTCCTCCACCATCCTGCCCCGTGTGTCTGTAAGCCGGGAACCCCAAGCCAAATTTTTGGCATTGAAGTCCCCAAGGACGAGCACGGGGAGGGATCGGAACCCTACGACGACGACTCTCAACTCCGCAAGGGAGTTGTGGAACTCGGCAAGAGTTCGGCTCGGGGAGAAGTATACCCCCACTACGACTATCTCCCCGAACCTTGCTGCTACGCAACCCCGTCCTCTCTTGATGGCCTCGAGGGACGGTGTGCCAGCGGCGGCCGACGAAATTAGGGCCACTGAGCCGTTGAGGTCCTCCACCCAGTCATCCCTGGGTGGGACAAAGTACGGCTCAGAGACCACGGCAATGTTAATCGACCACTGCGCCATGCTCTGGAGCAAAAGGTCCTGAGCGGAGGCGCAGTGGTTGATGTTCGCCTGGAAGAGGCGTAATGGGGCCATTTATTGGTACTCCATAACAGCCTCCTCCCGAGTCCCTTGTGAGGGCTCAGCCGCGGTGACTGCGGCGGCAGCAGTGACAGCAACGGCGTTGCTGGAAGCGGCAGCGGCAGAGGCTGCGGCTACGGCGACGACGGCGGTGGTGGCGGAGGGCCTACTCCGGCCCTTGGCTTTGCCTCTGGTGGATGGGGCGCAGGCCCTACTCCCAGCCCGGTGCTCGGACAGCTTACCAGCTGCCGCACAAACTGTGCAGTGCGGAGCGGCTTCACACGAGCCGGCCTTGTGACCGGGCTGACCGCAGCGGAAGCAGAGACCGCTGCGGTCAACCTCCGAGGTGCATTTCACTCCCACGTGGTGGCCCACATGGCAGCAGTAGCACCTCAGAGGTCTGGGTTCTAGCAGTTTCACCTGCGCTGAAACCCAGCCCACCAGAAGTCTTCGGCCCTCGCCAACAATTTTCTCGGCCGCCGACACGGGGCAGCTCACCGTAGCGGTTTGCAACCCCGTGCGGTCAGGTCGGAGGGTGCCCACCCTAATCTGTTCCGCAGAACACCCCCCAGTCCTGACGATGGCAGCCAACACTTTCTCCTTCGTCGCCGTATCTTCCAGACCCAAGATACGCAAGTCAGCGCATTTGGTGGGCCTGGACACTTTGGCCTCGACCGCATCTAAGGACGCTCTTAACTTTTCAGCCAGAGCGTCGGCAGTCGGACCACTAGCCTCACCACGAACCTCGATCATGCGGGCTCCGGTCGCGGTGATCCTCATTTTTAGGCCCGAGGTGACTCCGATCTCCTGGAGGTTCACCGCTTCCATGGCCTTATTGAGCATGTCGCGGTAGGACGTGCCTTTCTTTTCCGCTTCCGGCTGTAGTGTTATCACTACAGCTGCGGATTTCGGGGCACGAAGCCTAGCCGCGACTCTACGCTCCTTCCGCCGCTGCTGCTTTCTGGCCGCCCTTGCAGCCTTAGCCGCCTTTTCCTTCTCCCCTGCTACGTGCCAGGCG
Source organism: Sesamia nonagrioides (assembly GCA_017933935.1). Taxonomy (NCBI): domain Eukaryota; kingdom Metazoa; phylum Arthropoda; class Insecta; order Lepidoptera; family Noctuidae; genus Sesamia; species Sesamia nonagrioides. The sequence continues at coordinate 58,956 of JADWQK010000343.1, forward strand.
GCATCGGCTGCAGGGGTTGTAGGAGGTGGTGGAGGTTGCCTTTTTGCCGCAGGGACTGTGGCCTTCGCAGCTGGAGCCTGTGCGGACGCACTCTTGGCCTTCGCCTTCCCTGCAGCTGTGGCAGTAGCGGCCGTAGCAGCAGCGTAAGTTGCCGCTTTCCTTTGGCCTGAGGCTGGCCGGCTCGCCGCGAGTGGAGGGCGCAGAACAACGGCCTCCAGAGCCGAAAACCGACTCCGAAAGGCGGCCAGTTCCTTAAGGACCAGGACCAGGCCCGGATCCTCGACCGGCGCGCGCTCACTCCGCCCTTGTGGCGCCCCTTCCTGTGGCACTTCCCGGCGGCTGCCAGCTCGCAGCACGGCCAGATCCGCTCGGAGCTCCTCGTTCTCCTTTCGGAGGAGCTCCATGGTGGCTGTCAAGTGGGCGATCTCCGCCCGCAATTCTGGCACTCCGTCCGCTGGGGGTGCCACGTGGATGGCCTGTCCCCCTACCCCTTCACTTCTAAAATAGAAAAAAAAAGATGTACAATACTATAAAAACTACCAATGAAAATTGTTTTTTAATACCTTGTAAATCGCTTATTACCGCGTAATCTTTCATAAAAACAACTTAAATCCTTTAATTTCATTAATCAATGGTACGGAACCCTTTGTGCGTAAGTCCTACACGCACTTGGCAGGTTTTTTTAGATTTATTTAGCCAGTGGGTACAGACTACAGATATTCGGAATTCGCTAAAAACAGCAACTTTTGGCAAAAATTCAATCTTTATAATTTAAAATAATTATAAACACAAACAAATAATTATGTTTTTAAGATTTTTCCGACGTTTCGACGCCTTTCCAGGGGCCGTGATACATTATTTTTTGGAGATTAATAAAAGGAATATATGGACCCGCCCACAATTGCATTTTTATTATTTTTCGTTAAGTAATCCGTAAAAAGATTTTTTTTCCAATCAACAATTTGCGCAGAAACTAAAGATGTGCTTAGAGTTGGGAAAATAAACTTCCTGTGTTTTTCTTGCACCATTGCTTCGCTAAGATGTATTTTTCATCTGAAGCATGCATTAGCTTAAGCTTGAGACTTGCATTAAGGTGTACAATGTACATTAGGTCCATTCAATACAATATTTAAACTTTAAGAGACTTTTGATTAAAATAAGGTGCGGCGGATTTCCGGTCGGCCCCTGGCTAAAAGCCATGCTACGCCACTGATACCAGTATACAGCTGCAACCGGTTAAACTAGAAGCCAATACCATTAATAGTCTAGAAAAGACTTGGCAGATTTGTTTTTAGATTGATTGAAACACGTGCATACAAAAAGGAAAAATAACAACCATTTTATGATAATGAGCACAAATCAGAAATGTCGACAGCAGATTATCTTTTTTGTTGAATTTGTCTCGGCCCTGAATAGCAGAATAACTATTAAAAGATGGGAAAAATAATTATGAATAATGACAATGATTCTGATTCTTTTGTTGACACAAACTATAATTTAAAGTTCAGTGCATCTCTTTCTTTCTACTTCTTTAAGAAAAGGACAGAAGATAAAATATTTCTTTAGTCTTGTCAAACTAAGATAGACAGTATTGACGTATTTAAAAACATGGCGACTAAAAATACGTTGATAACAGTCAGGCGTGGTCAAATTTGACAGGACTAAATTAACCTAATCATCTGTCCTTTTTTTAAATGAAATAGAAAAAATAAATGATGCACTGTAGGTTAATTGCGCAATATACTATCAGTAGCAATGGGTTTTATTTTTACAGTTCAACAATATTCATTGCGGTAATAACGTTGTTGGCAGTTTGAAAAATGTAGAATTAATGGAGCAATGGACTAGCAATAGGCTTAAAATTATTTTTATTGATAGTAATAGTGTGTTACGTAATCCATACTAATATTATAAATGCGAAAGTAACTCTGTCTGTCTGTCTGTCTGTCTGTCTGTCTGTCTGTCTGTCTGTTACGCTTTCCCGCTTAAACCTCTCAACCGATTTTGGTGAAATTTGGCACAGACAATCTTTAGACCCTGAGAAAGAACATAGGCTACCTATTATCCCGGAAAAATTTGATGTTCCCGAGGGAAATCTAAAAAGCGCGATATAACCGAACTCCACGCGGGCGAAGCCGCGGGCGGAAAGCTAGTAGTAGTATAGTTTGTGAATAACGAAATCGAAGCCAGTGTAGATAATTCATTTTCTTAAATACATTTTGTATCTGAGACATTACGATATTCCGTCAGTTAACTTTTCATTAGGATTTTAAGCAACTTGGGTGTTTGCGCAAGTGAGTTCAAATGTCTGTAAACGCACCCACGATACAGGCATAATTACTAGTGGGCCCACGTTTTTTTTTTTTTAATCATTAAAAGCAGGCCTTTCAAATAACACAGAAATATATAAACACCACGTCTTTATTCATCGAATAATAATAATTACGCATACACGCATTTTGCCAGAATGTACGGTTAATGTGGAAGTTTGATGTCATAACAGGTAAACTTATTGCCACCAATCGGGTAGAAATCTAGAATTTTGAATTTTTCTCGGTGGTAGGCCATAACATCGGCTGCCGGCGGAAGTTACCACCCACCAGACAAAGTCTTGGGAGGACGGGACCTAGCAGTTGTGTTGCGATGTGTGCCGGGTACGATGCGGCAAATGTTGTTGTGTCCGGAGTTTGGTCGTGGAGGGTCTCCAGAGCAACCTCACTTTGCAACATCGTTGGTCCTGTTGTTGAGTTTAACATTGCAGCACCTCGCTCAACTGCCGTCTTCCTTTCCATTCACTCAGTTTTTTCATCATCACTGCTTATCATCAGGTGGGATTGTGGTTAAACATTAGTTTATAATTATAAAAAAAAAAACTTCAGAGTGATACAGAGAAATTCCAGACGAAAAAAACTAATAACTATGCCTGACCTGAAAATTGGACCACGCAGGGTAATTGCGTAACGTATTATCGGTAGTACTGGGTTTTATTTTGACAGTTCAACAACATACATTGCGTTGTTAACGTTGCTGAGCAAGTTTTAGACACATGAAGCAATGGAGTATATTGCTAATATACTTCAAATTAATTGATTGTATATTGACGTTCATAAAGTGCTGATTTGTAGCCTCATTTGAATGATTGACTTTTGATTTTAATTCATTTAGCAAAAAGTTGTTATTTTGATGTTCCAGACAGATTACAATTTTATTAATTTGTTTATGTTCCGTTTAGATAATGCTATTGATTTGCATTTTGCAAATTGATTTTCAAAATTAATAAAATATACTTATTGAAATTAATTCTTGATAGAGTACAGTTTTTCTGCATTCTCGGATTTATTAGTAAACAATTTCATTGTAGGTACTACATTGTGACTGATATATATATATTGTGGCTGACATAGGCAGCTAGCGACTTCTGTTGTCGAAAGGAGGCGACAGCATCAATGAACGAGTTACGCACAAATGCACAATATTAGTAGTACCGCTTTTCGACACTGGAGGCGCTGTATTATGAATGAAACGGTCGCCATATTGACCTTGAGAACTGTAGTACCGCTATTGGACGCCAGAGGTGCTGGTTTTATGAATGAATCACGATTATTTGTCAATGAAAATTGTAGTTGCCCGCCTCTCGACACTTGGGGGCGGTAAGGTAGACACGTTTCGAATGTTCTAGATTCTAGAACATTCGAAACGTGTCTACCTTACTGCCCCCAAATCTAGAAACTCTCAGATCCGGAAGTTGAGTAAAAATATCGGTTTCTTCCGCCCACATACTGTGGTAACGGCCCCTTTTCGCTTCAAGACGTCGTAGAGTGCAGGTATTTAGTGTTAGTGTCGTAAAATGTAATCGTGTTTTAGATTTTAAGACTACACCGTGTCTATACTTGTCCGAATCCAGAGATTGTATACTTTAAAACCTGTGGAAATACCGATAATAAATCTGGTAGTAGCATCCGCCTGTTTTTCATTACTATTCAGTATTTATTCCTATTTTATAATAGGGGAGAGCCCACATTGTGCTCTATATACCTACATAGTATAATAATATAAAATCCCACTATACCTAAAGCTACTAAAAATGCGATATTTTATGAGGCTTTATATATGAACGGATTAGGATGAAATTTGGCACACAGATTGTTTATAACCGAGAATAACACAGGATCACACTTTCATCCTGATATTCGCATGGGTTCAAAAGTTACACGGGTGAAACCACGGGGCGCAGCTAGTATAAAGTAAGTAGGAGTTCGTATAATATACCTTTTTTTTTCTTTATACGAAAACGAATATTGTTCAGAATAAGCAACTGAATCGATTCCAATCATTTTTACTCCATTTTATATTAAAATGATGCAGTGTGGTTACCGTACGAACGTGCGTACGACACAGTTCGACAGCGGACCATAGTGTCCACGCCGCGCCACATTTTTGTAGGGACAACCAGGAAACATAATAAACTCATAACTGTGATTTTTCATGATAAATATTTGAAATTGTGTAGATATATTCTGTCCATAAAAATACCAGTATCTTTATGTATCTACAGAATAAACTAATATACTCATCATCATCATCATCTCAGCGTTAATCCCAGTCGCATCCGCAACTTTTTCAGCTTTTGAGTCTGGGGTCCGCTTTACCAGTCTAACTACTGATTTTGGCTAAACTTCGATATTTTCCGTGAAGCTACTGCCGTCTGATCTCCAGAACCTGAAGGCGATATCTAAGCATTGCAGTTAGACCAATTGTTAGACTTTTGAGGGCTCCAACAACCCGTAACGACTGCCAACGGCTTAACGTGCTTTCCGATGCTCGACCAGACCAGTGCAAATATTCATATTCATGCATACAAACATTTGCACTGTGCTGGGATCGAAACCGCGTCTCCTTGCGCAACGGCCGCGTTCGCTACCGCTACGCCACGGAGGAATTGAGAGAAACTCGTGTCGAGACACGAGTTCCGGTTTACGCATATACAAAAAATAACGTTGTATGTACCTATTTTTGTTACTTTTTTTACGCAAAAACAGCGGAACGAAAATATTTTGATCGTTTATACATTAACCAGCGGAAAAATGTGTTCCACACCGACATTCTGACAGCTGTCACTTTGACAGTTCAACAACATACATTAAGTTATCTACATACATTATTGAGCAGACTATATCAAATATTCATCGAGAAAGAGTCCTCAAGTTTATTCAGATTGTGATTGACAGTGTTTCACGCAAACAGGATGCTTAAAGAAAACAGAAACGGTTTTTTTTTTTTGTTTTTTACGTAAGTATGAAATGAACGCCTCTGATGGCATTTCCTCTTACTAATAGTAACACATAGCCCGAAGAATTGCAACACTTAATTGGCAGTGGGCCGGGCACATTGCCCGTAGGACCAATGCCCGATGGGGCAAACGGGTTCTCGAGTGGCGACCACGCACCGGAAGATGCAGCGTGGGTAGGCCCCCGACAAGGTGGACAGATGACCTGGTGAAGGTCACAGGAAAACGCTGGATACGGGAAGCGCTGGAAATCCTATGGGGAGGCCTATGTCCAGCAGTGGGCGTCTTTCGGTTGAAATGATGGTGATGATGATGAATAGTAACACAAGATGTCCTTCTTCTTCTTCTTCTTCTCAGCCTATGGAGGTCTACTGCTAGACATAGGTCTCCCCAAAGGCTTTCATTCCATTTGGGGGTGGGGGGCGGGGGGGTTGCCATAATCCCCACAATTGGAGACGAATTGAGGATCGCAGTAATATGGTATTCCACAGGAGAAGCGCTGCTGCCCGCTTCCCTGGTGAGAGTTCCCCTAGGCGCCTCTTACGACATCCACGTGAGGATATAGAATGGTACTATTCTAAGCCCGGTACCACACGGGTCGGTGACGCGGAGATGAACGAGGAGATGTTCTTGGCTAATTTTAATTACACCATCCTATAAAGATATAATTATGTTATACCCTGTGGTTCTACTTACATAAGTTTCTATCACATGGAAATATCAGAATATAATAAAAATTTAAACCAATAGCGTGTCCTTTTTTACATTATTAACTAGTGCTTGACCGCGATCCCGCCTGATGGTAAGCAGTGATGCAATCGTTGATGGCAAATCGGGCTAGTTTATTAAGAGCCTATTACCTCTAGCCTATTCTAGCTATTGCCTCTTGCCTTGTAGATACCTAAATTGTAGTCAAACGGAAAGACCACCGGTGACAAATTGTCTTAGTCCTTCGCTCTACGCGGCTTAAAAGACGAGGCGAAACGCTTCGTCTGGATCTATTAATAATATAAATATACATTTTCCCAAGAAATCCCCTCCCCATAGCCTAATTTAACCACATACAGTGTCAAATTGCAATCAGCGTCCAGTTGCTAAGCTTATTCATAAATTAAGAATAGCAACGGCGGAAACAAATGACGCAATTCTACTTGCATTTGGAGAAGTTTGGCAATAAGGGGACGAGAAAAAAAGTTTGAAGGAAGTTGTCGATAACCTTGAAATTAATGGATAGGATAATTGAGTCTGTCGATCAATTTCTGTCGGAGTATTTTTTTATTTACTCTTAATGTTATTAAGATCGAGTTATGTTTTTGTATGCATCTGATTGACACGCATACCTTTTTTTATTGTTATCAAGGGGAAACCTTCAAAAGGCTCCCGATATCTGGGTACCGAAGTCAGGGAGTGTAGGATTTTTACCTCATTATAACCACCCCGATGATCAATATCCGCAAATAAGGGTGGTCCCGGTTAGTGGCGATTGGCGGCGATCTCTCGCGTCCGACCCTGGTCCAGGCCAAGGTCCGGAGCGAGAGTGCATGGCAGGCCGTTACCTCCTTCTGCGAAGCAGTGAGGCAAAGGAGGAGGCGGAGCGTGTGAGGCAGCGGGAATCCCAGCGCCCTCACGCCACTAGCCGCTGCATAACGCGCGCCCTAGTCGCCCTGGCCGAACTCCTAGCCACCGTAGGCGTGGGTCTGCAGCGGTGAGCAGTGGGCATCCCGCCGCCCGGTAAGGGCCAGACCCGAGGCGACGGCGCGTTGTGTTTCACCCGCGCCTCAAAGAGATCGTGACGTGGTCCACGAAGACCGATGCTTCCTGGGTCAGGGTTGCGAGTTGGTTAAACAAGAAACCGTGGCGCTGGCCGTCGCACAGGCAAGTGAAGAAACACGGGTAGGTTTAGTCAGCAAAAGTCTGACACGCCCTTCTGCTCCGCTCAGAGCGGGAGATGTCAGTTGATGATATCACATCCCAAAAAAAAGCGTGGTCCCGGTTCCTCTTAAAAGACATGCAAAATACCAATTCCGGAACCGCCCCTGCGCAACACCGGTAAAGGCACATCGCAAGGCCTTGCATATCTACAGCATATTGAATGATGATAAATTTATTGATGTTACGTACCTATAGGTATTTATGCAAATTCCACACTTTTATATCAAGATTGTGTCTTTTATTAATCGGCTTATTTATGACTCAGATGTAAATTTTTTACCATTTCAGATGGGCTATTGTTGCTTGTGGTCATGCTAATAATTATTATAGCAGTATGGATCAATCAAGTCAGTAGGCAAGTTAAGCCGTTGGTCCCTGCTGTCAGGCGTGGATTTCTGACAAACGTTACAGGTCGTAGAAACTCGAAATTTGAAAAATTATCTTACTAATTAATAATAATTTATTTCGGACAGTAAGTATCCATATTCGGTTAGTATTACAAAAATCTTAAGCCTATGTTAGTAGTAATAAAAAGTAAGACAATATACATTTATTTACAAGCTCAGCCAGACACTCCTTACTGTCTAACTAGAACCCGCATGAAACACTCTATTATTTTGGAGTCGATCCTATCAGCAACTACTTTCAGAATGCTGCTAGTGCTACCCCGTACTCTACGTAGCTAGGAGGCGGTTCTTTCGCGTAAAATGGCATGAAAGCCATCAACACGGGCTTCCGCGAACATGCCAGATGCACTACAGAAACGGGGCAACCCCAGCAACATCCTGAAACCGTTGTATCTAAACTAAGGGGTATCGTATTCCTGATGGGGTTAAGAGTCTTGGTTCTAGAGATAATTGTCTTAATCTGCCAATCCAATGCTTCATATATTCGAAAATGTGTCTGCTCAGAAACGTAAATAACGCAATGAATGTTGTTATACTGTCAAAATGAAACCCATTGCTATTGATAGTGTGATTGTATTGTTTAGGATAAATTAATATTTATATACATAATTATATACTCCCTAACTGGTTTACAGCGGTTCGGAATAAAATAGAAGCGGTCGCTAATATACTCGTAACGATCAAAAAGGGTCTTTACCTGCATGAAAATTCGTATAAAAACTTCATCACCGCTGTAAAAGTCATGCATGGAGTGCATGATGCAATCTTAAATTAAGGTAATAAATTGTGAACAAATAAATAAAATAAAACCTCTTAAACAAACGTGCACACAATTTATTCAAATAAAAAAAAAATCAAAATAATACACTTTTTCATGTAGATTACTTAGAGGTTATATGAATAATCTAGAGGTTACCTACCTAGGAACGTGTATAATTTTAGGCTGAGTAGCAATTTATTGTAGTGCTTTTGCGTTTATTAAGAACCCTTATTCTCAATGAATGAAAAATAACTGTAATTTAGGAAGCAAATTTATAGATATAATGACAATAGCGCACTGTGACAATGAATAATGTTTGAAACAGTGATGCGTTGGACGTTGCTTGAATCGAATGACAACCAACATAATATCAGTTATTCTGCAATGAAAAATTAGTGTGCGATTCGGTAGAATTCTTCTAGATATTTCTTTAGTTAATTGAATTTCATTTAAAGAAATATATCCATAAAAATATAGTTAACGCCGAGAACTTAAAAAATTGAGCCCCACAATACTTGCTTTTTTATTCTATTAGTATTTTATATTTATAATACAATTAAGTTTTAATATAAATAAATTAATACGGACAAATCACACAGATTGAGCTAGCCCCAAAGTAAGTTCGAGACTTGTGTTATGGGCTACTAACTCAACGCCACTATATTTATAATAGATGCATACATAGATAAACAACCAAGACCCAGGCCAATCAGGAAAAGATTGGTTTCCATCATGACCTGGCTGGGGATCGAAGCCGGGGCCTCCACGTCGCAGGCAGGCGTGTTGATCGCTGCGCCACGGAGGACGACGAATATACAATATGAAAAGAAAACCATGTCCGATCCGTGAAGGTATTGTTAGGTATCGATAACTGATTCTACTAATGTCTACAAAGCCGGGCCAAACATAAAAAACATCCCCCTATAAAAATAAATATTATTTCGCAAAAAGAGGTAACTTAATACATGTGTGGTAAGCAACCCTACCGCGGGCGGCGGGGGGCAGGGCACGCGGCACGTGGTCGCGTCGCTATTCGCTCATAATAATACCGGTGTTGTCACTTTTTTAAAAATTACCGAATTTTGGGGAATTTGGAATTATTTCCCGGGAAAAAAAGATTATTTCAAAATTTATTAGTATTGTTACTATGATGATTATGCAATTTTTTTTACTATATTTGGTCAAGTGTTTACCTAATCTTTATTATCCTTATGGGTCGGACAGGGTTTTCTTTACACATTGTATAGCAATAAGATCAGGAAAGAAGAATTCTGAAGAGTTCTGAATAAAAAAAAAAGACGAAGAACTAAGCGTTTTACGGTGTCTACCTTTGGGCAACACCTTAACAGACACAAAAATCCCATTTTCCTCATTTGCCTTTTGCAAAAATCTTAATTCTCGAAGTCATTAAATCGAAAAACGGCCCATTCGAATTCCAATTAATTAAATGCTAAGCTTTTGGCTTAATCATCGAAATTTATTACAGGAAATTTTATTTTATAGATCAGTGAAAAATTCACCTATAAAATGGTTTTATAAGCATAAACGACTTTGGAGGCAAGAACAATCGTTTCCTAGCTTTATTAAGTAAGATGTCCACAGAAAGCGATAACATGAAGTATGAGTGGAGGTATGAGGAGCAGCGTGTAAAGCTCACCCATCCTCCATAGAAAAGGTAGGATCCTCCGATCAGACTGGGAAACTGGGATTCTGAAAGTAGTTGCTGATAGCATCAACTCCAAAATAATGGAGCGTTTCATTCGGGTCCTAGTTAGACAGTAAGGAGTGTCTGGCTGAGCTCGCAAATAAATGAATATTGTCTTATTTTTTACTACTACTAACATAGGCTTAAGATTTTTGTACTAACCGAATATGGATACCTACTGTCCGAAAGAAATTATTATTATTATTGTCTGGCGGGCCACTTTGCCCTGCCGGTTGATGTTGCGAACTCATGTGCATGCTAGTTGCACAGAAAACCTTGGGCTCGTGCCGCACGTGTGTCTGTACACTAAGCTCTTGCTAAAGATCCTATATCGTTTAAGGCGCTCTACAGACCAAATCCGGCAGCATTTTGCCGGCGGGCTAGGTTGGCGGCTTCAGTCATTGCAAGTCGTAAAACTTTTCCGGCGGCATGTCCGCAGCTCGACACCAGAAACTTATTTGACAGTTAAAATACTAGCACGTCACTGCAGCTGAAATGTCGCCGGACAACTGAGCGCTTGCGTACGCTTGCCGCCGGCAAGCTGTCGACATGTCGGCGGGCAACACGCGCGGGCGAAAGTTGCCGACATGCTTCTTTCAACTGACGCCGGGTTGTGTCGGCGGGCTGTGGCGCCGGGCTTTGTCATGTAGAGCGCTTTAGAGTTTAAGACAAGTTGATAAAGTTGACGTAATACATACAGGAGACAGAACAGTACTAGGCCAATCGGCACAAAGGGACGTTATTGCAACTGGGAGAAGCCCAGATTTCCAAGCACCACTGAATAAAATTTGATTAAGTTAAATGGGTCCTAAGTAGGTATGTAATGTTACAATTGATTCCAATAATAGGTATTATAGTATAGGCTTTTTTCTTACTCCTCCGCTATTATTTTCTGATTAATTTCGTTGCGGGACCAAGCCTTCACCTTAACTTCTTTGGAAACGAACTTAAGCTTAATTGTTCCTATAGCTCTAGGCTCATTTAGTGATGTTTAGGTTCAAAGATCACAGTATATATCTTAACTTAAAGGTGTGCACAGGCATTCTCCAAAGAGAGCATATTATTTTCGGCAATAGTCGTCGAGATTCTCCGAGATATATGACCTACATTACCGGTGGTGTCTCTCTTCAAGATGTATGGCTGGCTTCCTGATACCTTAGGAGAATTTTACAGAGGCTCTCAAAGGGGGCATTTTGTTTTCATTATGTAAGTATCCATTCTTTTTGAAAATATGGTTGAATGTTGGACTATATTTCGATTGATCTTGAGATCATTTTAGCAGGATAATTAAGCAATACACTTAATAGTCTCCGTGGCGTAGCGGTAGCGAACGCGGCCGCTGCACATGGAGGCGCGCGTTCGATACCCGCACAGTGCAAATATTTGTATGCATGAATATGAATATTTTCACTAGTCTAGTCGTGCCTCGAAAAGCACGTTGGTCCCGGTTGCCATATGAATATCTAGTGGCAGTCGTTACGGGTTGTTGGAGCCCTAAAAATTCCACCAGTTGGTCTAATTGCAATGCTTTGATGTCGCCTTCGGGTTGTGGAGGTCAGACGGCAGTCGCTTCGCGGAAAATTCGACTGGGATTAACGCTGAGATGATGATGATGACGTGCAGCTTCTAGTATGCTGATTGCATTTCAATGCCTCGACAATTTAAACTATTATCTACGAAAGACAATTGGAGTTACTTTCTAAAAAAGATCGTCATCTGCATCAGCGAATCGCAGAAAAAGTAAGACTTTCATATCTGCTTTCACAATCCAATTACGGCTTTTTTAACAATCACAACTTTCTACCTAAATCAAACTAATAAGCCGCGAATGTTTGACCCTACTCTGTATCCAACTCATGTTTTTTATACTTAAAAGTTGCTCAGTTTTTATGTTACATAGGGTACAACGTAGAAACATGATGATATTCAGTGAAGGTAAAGGCAGAGATGTAGTTATAGTTAATTTTTATCATGACTCATTTGATAGAGTATAATTTTGAAAAAAAAAAAGATCACCTTGTATTTGTGACCGGTTAAACACTAGCAATAGTACTAACCAATATCCTCCCGTGGGTGTCGTAAGAAGTGACTAAGGGAACTCTCACCAGGAAAGCGGGACGCAGGGCTTCTTTTTTTTTTATATATATTATAAACTAGCGCTTGACCGCAATCCTGCCTGATGGTAAGCAGTGACGCAATCGTGGTTCTGCTGTGGAATATCAAATTACTGCGATCCCCAACCCGTCTGCCAAGCGCGGGGATTATAGCAAACCCCCTTAATGTAATGAAAAACCTTAGGGGAGGCTTTTATCCAGCTCTGGGAAGAAAGGCCGAAACAAACTCAGAGGTCACAGTCTCATTAAAAGACCACACATAATCTTGTTCAGATTATATGAAGACCAAGTAGAATCAATGTCTGAAATGGTATTTTCAAGAATGAACAGCACAGGTTTAGTAGACCCGTCCAGTCAGTGCACGCATTTGTCAATTATTGTGCAGCGCAACTAAAAACTTAATTCAACGATTGAGATTTTTGATTGATTAAGATATTCAACTCAACGATTCGACGAACAATACCTCTAGAATCAATCAATAACTCTAGAATGAATAAGACTAGATGGCCAATTAAAAAATATCTAGTAGCAGTCTCATCTCGGCGACGTGTTTTTCGTACGGACGACAGCAGGTCAAGCCACCCGAAACTGTCAAATATTCTCAATCAACTTTGAGCCTTAATGCTTTAGTGATAACGTTGAAAATCTAACAAAGAAAATTGATAGATTGTAGGAGCTTGATGGTCTCACAGTTTTACTATGCCAAAACTGTGGAAATTACATAGAAGTATTTTTTGACAGATTGATAGCGTGAAAGTGAAGGAAAACATGTTGAGGAAACCTGGACTTTAAGTCTGAAATCGCCAACCCGCATTGAGCAAGCGTGGTGATTACGTTAAATCCTTCTCAGATTAAAGAATTAACTTACATATTATGAAATATCTTTCAAATATTCTTTAATTTTTTAACTAATATATAAAGCTGAAGAGTTTGTTGGTTTGTTTTAACGCGCTAATCTCAGAAACTTCTGGTCAGATTTGATGAATTATTTTTGCATTGGATAGGCCATTAATCCAGAAAGGCTTTGGGCTATAGTATAACATCACGCTGCGACCAATAGGAGCGGAGCATAGCTCCATGCGAACGAAGTCGCTGGCGGCCGCTAGTACCTACAAAATAATTCGACAAAGTCGCTGCTACAGAAAATTTCTAAGAGTGATAGCGGAACAATGTTTTCCGAAGTAAATATTCGCCTCACCATTATTATGCCGAATATGATTACTAGTTCTTGGAGGGTCATTGTCATTTGTTCTTTTCCGACAGATAACCTCCAAGACTTGAACACAATAAAGTTTTTTATCCGTCGAGCCACGTCCCTGGCCTCAAAAAGATGCCATTGTATCAAATCCGTTACGATGAGAATAAGAAACAAACCCAAATCAATCAGTGAGTCCAAGATACGTATTTTATTGCTCTTTATTAGATATTTACTCCCTTTTTGCGTTATTACATTCTTGGGCTGTTTCATTTTAACTTTACGATGTCAACCGGATAAGGAGCGATCTGTGATTGAAGTATAAGATAATCCCATTTTTGAATGCCCATAGCAATAAGGATCAAACTGCCTTGCACACAAGGAGTAAGTAAAAGAAAATTTTAGGTGTATTTATTTACTTTATATTAAACTAGCTGCGCCTTGCGGTTTCACCCGCGTAGGTTTCGATATGTATTTTTTTATATGGTCCGCTCCTATTGGTCCTTCTTGGATTAATGCGTATCGAACGCAAAAAGATTTTTTCAAATAGGAGCAGTAAGTAGTTCCTGAGATTAGCGCGGTCAAATAAACAACCTCTTCAGCTTTATATATTAGTATAGATTAAAATTGATGATTCGAAAACGATTGCCAGATCAGTTGCATCTTACATAAAAAAATACATATAATCCATACTAATATTATAAATGCGAAAGTACCTAACTCTGTCTGTCTGTCGGTTTGTCTGTCTGTCTGTTACGCTTTCCCGCTTAAACCTCTCAACCGATTTTGATGAAATTTGGCACAGACAATCTTTAGACCCTGAGAAAGAAAATAGGGTACCTTTATCCCGAAAAAAACTGATGTTTCCGAGGGAAATCTAAAAAGCGCGATATAACCGAACTCCACGCGGGCGAAGCCGCGGGCGGAAAGCTAGTATATTGATATTTCATTTGAGTCGTCCCATTTTAACATTGAACATTTCTGATAAAATTTTCACATTAATTGTCCCTGAGATGACATTGCAAGTGTCGAGGCTGCACAGTGGTTAAAACACCAGGCTCTCAAGTATGAATGTACGGGTTCGATTCCAGGTCAGGCAAGTACCAATGTAAATTTTCTAAGTTATATGTACTTCTAAGTATATCTTGGACACCAATGATTGATTACAAGGTAAAGGAAAACATCTTGAGGGAACCTGGACTTTTAAGTCTGAAATCGCCAACCGGCATTGAGCAAGCGTGGTGATTACGCTCAATCCTTCTCTGTATGGAGACCTGTAAAAGGCTAGAGCACAGACGTAGAGTAGCTAGCCTTTCGGTGTTCTATAGGATGCATTTTGGGGAGTGTGCGAGGGAATTGCATGGTTTAATACCATCTCCATTCCACCGTCGGACGACCCGTCGTACGGCGAGTTTCCACGCTTACGTTGTTAACACCACTATGATCCGGACTCGGATCGAGGGATTGGAACAATCTGCTAGCGGCGGTGTTTCCGTCAGACTACAATTTGAGTATCTTCAAGGCTAGAGTGAATAGGCTCTTAATAATCTAGTGCGCTTTACCATCAACGATTGCTTCACTGCTTACCATCAGGCGGGATTGCGGTCAAGCGCAAGTTTATAATTTATAAAAAAAAAGTTTATATGAGGTAAAACTTGAATATACACATACTCTATTATTATTCTCCACTCAAATCGATCTCCCAAAAAGATTTATTTCATGTCAAGGAAAGTCTACGTATAATACATCGGCAAGTTGGCAACACCACCGATATTGCGGATAGACCGAAGGAAACGGGTGTTTCACGGTATGGCCAGAACAAATTACACCAATTTCCATTTTGTTACGTTTCTTACATCTTCGTTTTACCATTTGTGGCGATTGATGACGTGTTACTTATATGGGTGTACCATATCTATTAATCACGTTGAATGGACGAATAAATATGGCGGCGGAGTGCGTTAAGAAGGGCACTTATGATTTTGTTTTCGGGAGGTAAGTACTTACTTAAGGTTGCTTTATGAACCCAAAACGCATATACCTACATAGTTTAATCTATACTAATGTATAAAGCTGAAGAGTTTGTTTGTTTGTTTGTACGCGCTAATCTCAAAAACTAATAGCCCGATTTGAAAAATTATTTTTGCGTTGGATAGCCCATTAATTAAGGAAGACTTTAGGCTATGTAACATCACGCTGCGATCAATAGGAGCGGAGCATATAAAAAAATGCGGACGAAGTCGCGCGCGCCTGCTAGTTAGCTTGTAATGTTCCCACTGTTAGCACATAGGCCGACTCTCTGAAAGGGAGTGGGCCTAGTGCGGATTGGTATATATATATTATAAATCAGTGCTTGACCGCAATCCCGTCTGATGGTAAGCAGTGATGCGATCGTGGATGGTAAAGCGCGCTAGTTTATTAAGAGCCTATTCACGCTAGCCTTGAAGACACTCAAATTGTAGTCCGACGGAAACACCGCCGCCGGCAAGTTGTTCCAGTCCATTGATGTACGCGTTATAAAGGAGAAGGCGAAACGCTTCGTCCGGATCGTAGTAGAGTAGTATTAGCAACGTAAGGGTGGAAACTCGCCGTACGACGTGTCGTCCGATGGCGGAACGGAGATGGGGGAATTAAATCATGCAATTCCCTCGCACACTCTCCAAAATGCATCCTATAGAACACCGAAAGGCTGGCTACTCTACGCCTGTGCTCTAGGCTTGGTAGATGTCACATGTTTTCAATCTTTTTGGTTTTCATGGCCATGTGCACTTAACTAGTTTCCACTCTTACGCTATGCTGCTGAATGCTTTATTAACACCGTTTCGCCTCCTCCTTAATACCGCGTACATCGAGAGACTGGACCAATTTGCCAGCGGCGGTGTTTCCGTCGGACTACAATTTGAGTGTCTTCAATGCTAGAGTGAATAGGCTTTTAATAAACTAGTGCGCTTAACCATCATCGATTGCGTCACTGCTTACCATCAGGTGGGATTGCGGTCAAGCGCTAGTTTATAATCTATAGGTATCTATACTAATATATAAAGCTGAAGAGTTTGTTTGTTTGTTTGAACATGCTAATCTCGGGAACTATTGGTCCGCCTTGAAAAGTTCTCTTCGCCCATATCCCATTAATCCATGAAGGCCATATAACATTACGCTGCGACCAGTAGGAGTGGAGCATAACTAACTCCAAGCAAACGAACTCGCTGGCGGCCGCTAGTTTTTATCTAAAAAAATAACTAAAAGCAGTTTCAGAAGCAAATCAAAGTCAGGATTTTTATTAATAGTCAAGAAATCGATCATTCAGAAGCATGAAATTGCTAACTTTAATAACGGTCATGTTTGTGCCTGTTTAGGTATGGACTGGTGACCTCCATGAGAGACGCGGGCGGAGGACTAAGGACTAGGGGCGTCACTTGTTCGACCAGACTGTAGCGGTTTCTATAAACCGCCACAGGTGAACAACGCGTCATACTGACGTCACCCGAATTCTACATCTCGCAAGCACAGTTTACCGTGCAATTAGCATACATACAAGGACATAACATCCGTCTGGTCGGTCTGGTCCCTTTTCTATGGAGGATGAGTGAACTTTACTCCCTGTTCCTCATGCCTCCACAAGACCTTCGTCAGAACCGAGTTAGCACCGCAGTGTTTCACGTGTGCCATTCGAGAGTGGGTACCTACGAGCAGTGCGTGAATGGCCGCACGGGGATACGAGACCCGCTGAAACAGCAGGTCGAGGCATGTAGAGGGAGCGATGAATGCTTATGTGAATCCTGCACCCTCGGCCGTAGGAAAAGTTAAAACACCACAGAGGTTTTAGTAGGTAAGAGTCCTTTTTCGAACCTGACGATGGAGGAGTCCATGAGGATTTGCGCCGTGAAACCAAAAATGAAATAAATGAAATTAAGTATAATGGGAATTTTTAAGATAAAATCATGCTGTAACGATCTTGAACACTTCATAAATGATAACAGAAGTAAATTTTTGTAATTAAATCACTCAAACTCTCATTACAGCGGCAATCAATACCTATCAAATATGCGTGTTTTTTATCTAAACTTTTATACATAAGCTAAGTTTTGTTTCTTTTGGAAGTCCTTGTCTTACATTGGCTAGTTTAAGATCGAATTTCAACCTACATTATACTCACATTTAAATAGAGCGCACAAAATACTTTTTTTATCATAGTCTGTATATTGATGACGTCACAATTGCGCAGTACTATACGCCTGTTCGCCTATTCAAGCGTGATCTTACTTCGAGCCTTCAGGGTATAACCCTTAAAGGGTTTTGCTGGATTGTATCTATAGTACACCTTTATTTCAACACATATGTTTCAGTTCTCTATAAGAACCCAACCCTATTGTCATAGACGGGGCACAAAAACAGACTCCGGGCTGTTACTGAGAAATTCCAAAAGGAAACACCTAATACCAATTTGCTAGTCCGAGAATTAAACCTAGGAGCTCATGCTGAGCAAATAACCCTGGCAACTACTAAATCAACAACTCAGCCTAAAAAAATATCAGACTAATTAATCATTATTCTTAAGTCGTATTTTTATGTTGTTCTATTTGCTTGTGTTCAGCACTACCTATACATAGTATTGTATAAAGCCACATTTTTTTTTAAATGAATAGACAGCTGTGCTGCTGAGGAGTTTCTTCCGCCACTTCTTCTTCCCAGCGAAAGCACTAGGAAGTGTCGATGGGTGGGCATTTTGGGGGACTGTCTTATGTAAAATTGACGTTCAAAAAGTGCTGATTCTCAGCCTAATTTGAATAAATGACTTTTGATTTTGATTTAAGTTTAAAAGCGAATAATCTATTTACATATTGTTACGGGCTAGGGGTACTTAAACGCCGGTTAAGGGTTACGAAGTTTATTGGCAACGAAGGTACAGTCGATTGTAGGCAATGACAAGTAGAACGTAGCTGATGTCGTACCGAAGTCTTCTCTTACGTCCACGAAGTCCGTGTTGTAAACACACAATAACGCTACAGATGTTTCTTCACGTAGTACTTACAGTTCTCGTTATAATTGTCGCAGTAGGTCTTCTTTAAGATTGCTTCTTAACTGTCGCTGTTTTCGTATCGCTAGTCGAGTGTAGACTGACTCTGCGTCGGCGTCGCGCCGCTTTATATAGGCCAGCTGATCGAACATTCCAGATTCCTCTAGACATAATAATAATAGCACATAAGTTCGAGGTCACTCGGAAGTACCTACGGTAATTCCCGGAAACGGGTTTCTAGAAATTTCGATGTCGACACTTTGTTGACAAAACTGTTGAGACCTGTACCATTCGATAGGCCGTCCTAAGTCTAGCAATGCGTTTTATTATTGTACCTAGGAAATGTCTAGATCTAGCGAAATAGGGTTTAAAAGTGACCCACTGCATGTCACGCGATATTGAACCTTATGCCATCGACATAAGGTCCATTCGTAACATTGCCCCCTTCTTAGTCATGCTCGTCCCGAGCATGATTTGATCCATAATAGCGAGCTAGGCGGTCAACGTGTACGACCTTCAGCTTCCCTCTAGGCCCTTTCTTAATCCTGTAGGTGACATCGTTTATTCTGGTTACTATCGTGTACGGACCCTCCCATTTGGCTTGGAACTTTGGACTCTTTCCTTTTCTCCTTATGGGATTGTGTAACCATACCAAAGTTCCTTCTTCAAATCCGGGCACGTGAGCTTTGCGGTCGTATCGGATCTTCATTTTCTCACTGGTTTTTAGACCATTCTCTCTCACTAGCTCATGTATTCCATCTAATTTACGCCGCAGGTCGGCCACATAGTCGACGGCTAGGGTAGGAGTATCGGGAGGTGTTCCAGTTAGTGCATCTATGGGTAGTCTAATTTCTCGGCCGAAGTTGACTTTCGCCGGTGTGCAATTTGTGCTATCATGTATTGCTGAGCGGTATGACATTAAAAAGAGTGGAATGTATTGGTCCCAATCCCTTTGATGTTCTTCCACTACTTTGGCCAAATGATTCTCCAACGTCTGATTGAATCTTTCGACCATTCCATCTGACTGTGGGTGATACGGTGTTGTACGAGTCTTATGTATCCCGAGTAGTTGGCAAACCTCTTGAAATAGTGAAGACTCGAAGTTTCTACCCTGGTCAGAGTGTAACTCCAAGGGAACGCCAAATCGACAGAACACCTCGTGAACTAGCTTTTTGGCGACTGTATGAGCTTCCTGGTTAGGTACTGCAAAAGCTTCTGGCCATTTGCTGAAATAGTCTTGCAGGACGATGATATACCTATTCCCTTCTTCAGTAACAGGGAATGGCCCAGCTATATCGACAGCAACTCTTTCCCATGGTGCACCAACATTGTACACTTTCAGCCGACCTCTGGCTCTCGTTTGCGGTCCCCTTTACTGAGGAGCAGGCTGCACATTTTCTACACCAGTCCTCTACGTCTTCGCGGCAATGCACCCAATAGAATCTTTTTCTCACCTTCTCCAGGGTTTTCTTTACTCCTAGATGTCCTCCGGATACTCCGTCGTGCACCTGTCGTAGCACTGACGCGACTTTATCACCGGGAACAACTATCTGTAAGGTGACCTCCTGTCCACTGGGTGATTCCCATTTCCTTTTGAGAACTCCATTATCAATTATCAGGCTGTCCCATTGGGCCCAGTAACTTTTTGTTGCTGGGCTAAGCGCTGATATTTCACTCCAAGCGGGCCTCTGGCCACGTTGTTTCCATTCGATTACTGTCTTCAAGTCACTGTCGTCCTTCTGTGCGTCTTTCAATGATCGATTATCCCAGTCTTCATCCAAATCATTCACCTGGACAATACGCACGTTCTCTGTATTTTCCTGTTTGTCACAATGTCGGCCCTTACTTCCTAAAGTTAGCTGGCGGCGGCGGTCCTTTTGCCTTGCCTTTTTCTCGAGGCGCTTCTTCTTACGGGCCTCGTCCTCGACTTCCTTGTCCCGGCTTCCGTCTGCTTTAGTCCATGACCTTCCGCGCGACCGCTCGCGCTCGTGTTCTCGCTTGCCGGAACGTTCGCGTTCCTGGTCTCGGTCTCGCTCCCGGTCCTTGACGCGTTCCCGCTCTCGTTCAGTGGGTCGCTCGCGGTGCCCGCTCCGATTGCTCCGCTCACGCCACTTGACTCGCTCGCACGGGCGCTCGGGCTCGACCTTCGCATCGCGCTTGCGCCACGCCATCACCGCGGCTTCCTCACGTGACCAAGAAGTTCTTCTTCCCTTAGCCTTCCTGGGACAATCAATTCGAATGTGCCCCTTTTCGCCACACTCATAGCAAGTTGGTCCTCGTCGGGCTTTCATTTGTGCGATAACCTCACGAATACGGTGGTGCGGTCGGCCGTCTTGGCGTACTGCTTCCACCTCCAGAGCGTGTGTCAAGGCTGCCTTCAGAGTCTGATGGTGCCCTAGACGAACCGCAGCCCTGACTTCCGCATCTCGAATTCCATCAGTAAAAGCTTGCACCGTAGTAGCATCAATTGCTCCCGGCGTTGAAGCATACGCCCTCCGAACACTACGTTCTATTTCCGATGCCCATTGTTGCAAACCCTCACTGCTTTTCTGTGTGCGGTCGCGGAGTTGAGCCCTGTAGACATGTTCCAGGTGTTTCTCTCCATATCTAAACTCCAACGCTTCTAACAGACAGGCTAGGGTATTGCAGTCGCCGGAAATATTTTCGAGGATTTGTACTGCCTCACCACGCAGAGCAAGCGTAAGGGCGGTTACAGCTTGATCGTCGTCCCAATTGTTGCCTTTTGCGACCTTTTCGAATTGAAGGCGGAAGGCCACCCATGACGTTGTTCCGTCAAAATGAGGTACTTGGAAAGTCGGCAAAGCACTAGGTACCGATACCACACCTTTAATACCTCCTTTTTGCACCGTTTTATGGAGAAACTGTATTTCTTTCTCACACTCCATGATGGTATTGTCTAGTTTCTCCATACGCGCATCTTGTTTGTCTATACGCATGTCTTGCTGATCTATGCGCGTATCTTGCTGGTCCATACGGGCATCCTGTTGAACTGTTTTTATTTTAAGTTCGTTGACCTCTTCTTTGGTTTTTTTCCATTTTTCATTTAATTCTAATACCAGTTGCTGGGATTCCTTTATCTGTGACTGGGTTGCTGCCTGGGTTCTTTCTATTTTTGCCTGGGTTTCAGCCTGGGCTTTATCTATGCTCAGCTTTATTTGCGCCTGGGTTTCTGCCTGGGATTCTACTATGCTCAGTTTTATTTGTGCCGTCAAATGAGCCAGTAACGCCGATAAATCGGATCCGCTGCTTCCAGGAATAGTGGTGGTAGTAGGTGCACTTACAGTCGTCGGTGTTATGACGGCCGCATCTTCTACGCGTACAGGGACACTAAGCGATGCTTCCTCTTGACGCGCCAAATCCATCGCTGCTTGTCGTCGCGTGCGAACTCTTTCGTCTTCCCTTGGCGTGACCGGCATGCCGCTTCTGACACCAATTGTTACGGGCTAGGGGTACTTAAACGCCGGTTAAGGGTTACGAAGTTTATTGGCAACGAAGGTACAGTCGAATGTAGGCAATGACAAGTAGAACTTAGCTGATGTCGCACCGAAGTCTTCTCTTACGTCCACGAAGTCCGTGTTGTAAACACACAATAACGCTACAGATGTTTCTTCACGTAGTACTTACAGTTCTCGTTATAATTGTCGCAGTAGGTCTTCTTTAAGATTGCTTCTTAACTGTCGCTGTTTTCGTATCGCTAGTCGAGTGTAGACTGACTCTGCGTCGGCGTCGCGCCGCTTTATATAGGCCAGCTGATCGAACATTCCAGATTCCTCTAGACGTAATAATAATAGCACATAAGTTCGAGGTCACTCGGAAGTACCTACGGTAATTCCCGGAAACGGGTTTCTAGAAATTTCGATGTCGACACTTTGTTGACAAAACTGTTGAGACCTGTACCATTCGATAGGCCGTCCTAAGTCTAGCAATGCGTTTTATTATTGTACCTAGGAAATGTCTAGATCTAGCGAAATAGGGTTCAAAAGTGACACACTGCATGTCACGCGATATTGAACCTTATGCCATCGACATAAGGTCCATTCGTAACAATATTTTTTTGCACAAAATTGTTGTTCAAGGATCTAGTACTTTACTTTATTTTTTTTTTTATTTCATAGAACATACAATTAGGTTCACAATTTGTTTTAGCCGCACAACGAAAACCTCTCAGGGTTTATCTGCATGTCGGCGAGCCGCTCATAACTATACTATAAATAATTATTATTGTATACAAAGCTAACATCATCATCATCATCATCATCTCAGCGTTTATCCCAGTCGCATCCGAAGCTGTTTCAGCTTTGGAGTCTGAGATCCGCTTTTACCAGTCTAACTGCTGATATGGCTAAACTTCGACATTTTCCGTGAAGCGACTGCCGTCTGACCTCCACAACCCGAAGGCGACATCGAAGCATTGCAGCTGACCAATTGTTGGACTTTTTGAGGGCTCCAACAACCCTTTAACGACTGCCACTAGATGTTCGTATGGCAACCGGGACCAACGGCTTAACGTGCTTTCCGAGGCACGACCAGACCAGTGCAAATATTCATATTCATGCATACAAACATTTGCACTGTGCGGGGATCGAACCCGCGCCACCTTGCGTAGCGGCCGCGTCCGCTACCGCTACGCCACGGAGGCTGTCTATACAAAGCTAACAATTCATAGGTATATTAATATCTAGGTACAGTTGCCCGCACATCAAGCCACCACAACCTGCCAAATGTTACAATAGATGGTAGAATGGTACAATAGATTCTCAACTTTATCGCCAAAGCATTACAGTTCAAGTTTGATTGGGAAAGTTTGACAGATCGGGGCAGCCCGATCCGCTGGCGTCCGCACCTACATAAATTATTTGAAATTTTGTGTAAAGAAACACTTAGATTTGAACTTGTAACTTTTCGAACTCATTTTGAATAGCGTTTGCAAGTTAACTGACTAGTACTTACTAGTAGGTACTTCACTTAAAATTGCTTTAGAATGCTTGTAGAACGGCCTGGTCCGACCGGGCGCCGCCCTGTACAGACCAGGCCCTGGTTGACGGCGCGTTGTGTTTCACGCGCGCCTCAAAGAGATGTCAGCACACAGTGACGGGGTCCACGCAGACCGATGCCTGGGTCAGGGTTCCGGGTCGATTGGAAGAGAAACCGTGGCCCTGGTGCACAGGCAAATGAAGGAACACGGTTGGGTTTTAGTCAGTAAAAGTCTGACACGCCCTTCCGCTCCGCCCAGAGCGGGAGAAGTCATTTAATGACTCCCATCCACAACAAAAAAACAGGATCTAGGTAGCTAGGTACCTACTTAACTTAAAACACATTAGCATTTTCAAGATTATTAGATATTGAATACTTAATATATCATCATCATCAACCTTTTTATCGTCCCACTGCCGGGCACAGGTCTCCTATCATACAGAATAATATATACTTTAAATTATTTATCTTGACCTTTTTAGGTCCGAACGAAGCCTAGTTTTTTATACCGCGTACTTGGAGGGACTGGAACTATTTGCCTGCGGCGGTCTGCCAGTCTGATTACAATTTAAGTATCTTCAATGCTAACAATGTTCTTAATAAACTAGTGCGATTTACCATCAACGATTCCATCACTGCTTCCCATCAGGCGAGATCGCGGTCAAGCACTAGTTTATAACGTTGAAAAAACCAGACTTTATCCTATTTTCCTTAAATATTTATTTTATTTGTTCTATACAATAAATGGATAGCTTTTTCTATTATTTCCGTCACATGTACGGAAATAAATTCTAAAAAATACTTAATTTATACATTTTTGCTGTCCAGCGCCATGATCGAGTAATACCTACCATATATATAAAGTCGTGGTGGCCTAGTGGTTTAAACACCAGCCTCTCAAGTATGAGTGTGCGGGTTCGATTCCAGATCAGGCAAATACCAATGTAACTTTTCTAAGTTATATGTACTTTCTAGTATATCTTGGACACCAATGACTGATTAAAAAAGGTAATGGAAAACATCTTGAGGAAACCTGGATTTTAAGTCTGAAATCGCCAACCCGCATTGAGCAAGCGTGGTGATTACGCTCAATCCTTCTTTGTATGAGAGGAGACCTGTGCCCAGCAGTGGGACGATAAAAGGTTGATGATGATGATATCTATACACACATAGTTTGTTTGTTTGTTTGAGCGCGATAATCTTAGGAACTACGGGTCCGATTTGAAAAAATCTTTTTGTGTTGGATAGCCCATTAATCCAAGAAGGCTTGAGGCTACATATACATATAACATCACGCTGCGACCCATAGGAGCGGAGCATATAAAAAAACCGACCAAGTGCATGTCGGACTCATGCACAAAGCGTTCCGTATCATTGATTTATGAAATTAAAGGATTTAAGTTATTTGTATGAAAGATTACGCGGTAATAAGCGGTTTACGATTTACAAGGTATTAAAAAAACAAGGTACTTACTAGATCTCGTTCAAAACAATTTTCGTTGGTAGTTTTTATAGTAACGTACATCATATGTTTTTTTTAGATTTTTCATTTTCTTACTTTAGAAGTTAGCCCCCAATATTTATTATTATTATTTTTGCATCAATATCTTAATGCGGTTCACAGAATACATCTACCTACCAAGTTTCAACAGTATAGCTCTTAGAGTTTCAGAAAAAAATGGCTGTGACACACGGACGGACAGACGGGTAGACAGACATGACAAATCTATAAGGGTTCCATTTTTTGCCATTTGGCTACGAAACCCTAAAACATGTCGAAACCTACGCGGGTGAAACTGTGCGGCGCAGCTAGTTACTATTAATTTGAATCAGTTGGCTGATTCTTTGCTGCATAATAATTATGTTCTATAAACTGTCCGCTCAACAATGTATAAGTACAACCTGTTATGTAATTAACGCATGCCCTCAAACACCCCAATTAGAATATTATTTTATAATCATAATTACATAGGTAGGTACACGCAATTTTTAATTTAACATGTGCATTGTTCTTTATCAAATTAGTTTTAACAATTCTTGGAGAACGAACACGAAAGAACCTTAACGTTCTTTGAATAAGGTTTTTTTCTTTATTTTGAATTTAATGTATAAATTTTAGTGAATACAAGTCTGTACAAACAACAGGGTTAATATGACAATAATTTCCGTAGTTTTAATTATTTTTGGGATAAAAATTACCTATATTGAAAATGATATAAACCGATTCAGTAAACTATTCTGAACTTTTTTCATTTATACTAATATATAAAGCTGAAGAATTTGTTTGTTTGTATGTTTGTTTGTTCGTTAGAACGCGCTAATCTCAGGGACTACTGATCCGATTAAAAAAAATCTTTTTGCGTTGGATAGCCTATTAATCCAGCAAGGCTTTCGGTTATATAACATCACGCTGCGACCATTAGGAGCGCAGCATAACTAACTTCACGCATACGAAGTCGCTGGCGACCGCTAGTGTTGTATATAAGGCGATTAATGTGCTTAAATTTTAAATTATTATTATTAAATAAATGAATTTTCTTTCGTTCTTAAATTGGGAAAATAAAACCCTTTGCTACTGATAGCAAAACCGTAAAGCAAAATCGATAAGTGTGTAGGTATATTACGCACTTACCGTATTACTATACGGTTTTGCTAAACCTAACATACGCACTTACGTATGTTAGGTGTATTATTAAACCCTTTGTTACTGATAGCAAAACCGTAAAGCAAAATCGATAAGTGTGTAGGTATATTACGCACTTACCGACATTGCTATACGGTTTTGCTAAACCTAACATAAGCACTTGCATATGTTAGGTTACTTACGCTTAGTGTGTTAAGATTACGAATCTATGAAGGTAGTTGCAAAAAGTTTTATATAGTCTACCGTCTTTTGACGTAGTCGACGCGCGGTGACTCGTAATATACACGTTCACACTAGAGACAAATGGATTAATTAAAACAGTCATTTTATTTTATGACCCTCTAGGATGTGGGAATTTAGCAGTTTTAAAAAAAAGTAATAACTATTGTGTTTTTATATCTGTTGCTAGTGAGTTATAAGGTTTGGCTCCCTCGTGTATTTTGTTTTATTTTCATAATTAGTTCCACTGTTAGGGTATGTAAATCTTGTGCGCGGCTCAGAATATGTTTATGGTTTTTATGAATGTCAGTGTTTTTTTTTTTTTATTTTGTATAATTATAAACTAGTGCCTGATCGCAATCCCGCCTAAAGTAAGTAAGCAGTGACACAATCGTTGGTAAAGCGAGCCAGTTTATTAAGAGCATATTCACATAGCCTTGAAAACACTTAAATTGTAGTCAGACAGGAACACCGCCGCTGGCTAATTGTTCCAGTCCCTCGGTGTGCAAGGTATAAAAGACGTCCGGATCGCAGTGGTGTTACAACATTAGGGTGGATCTGGATATTCACCGTACGACGCGGACGGGTCGTCCGATGGTGGAACGGAGATGTGTTTCTTTGGAAATAATTTAATGAACTAAAATGACATACGTATGTTATATAAATATTATATATGATTATTAAAAAGATTAAATAGCTTGAATTATTAATAAATTCTCCTTTTATTCATAAACGTTGCTTAAAGTTAACTAGTGATTAGCGATTGTTTAAATTAAGAATAAACCCCTTAAACACCATTGTGTTTATTCGTAAACGATGAATAAAGTTAAGCGACGTTAAAACGTCAAAAATGTATAGTTGAACCCTAAAATAAAGAGAGGGAAGTACCCTATCTTCATACAAACGGACCGCGCGCGGCTTGTATGTGTGCGCCATAGTATCTATGCGTCGCCGCACGCACACCTATACACAATATTAGAGTGCCTATAACTGCGCTAGTCGCGGCTAGCACGGAACGAGGTTCGCGCGTCACTGCTTTTCGGCACATTAGCTTTTAAAAAATGATCACATAAACTGCAAAGTTGGTATGTGTCTATTTATGAACAAATAAAAGACTTATATTTTTCAAATTATATTTCTAAAAGTTATTTACAAGGATACGGATATATTACACATTAAAGTTTAATAACAACGCGTTTCGTAATAGTCGAAACCGAAGAAAGTAGGCATTTTTCTGTAGCTAATTTGTAATTTTGTATTAAATGTGTGATTCAATAGATGTTATGTTTGTATTATTTATATTTGTATTAATTAAAAATAAAAATAAATATGGTTCTTTATGTGTACAAAACTAAAAATAAAAATTACAAAAAAAAAACTGACTAGTATATGTAAACTAAATACTAAGCAAATAATTTAAACATAAGCTCTTAGTCTATAAATATTTGTTAGCGGTTTGGGCGACAACCGTAACCGACGAAGCGCGGACAGTCGTCAACCCTAAGACAGTAGGCAATTAAATCGCGGATTGGGTCGCAGATGACCTACTTCCCCTCTTTATTCTATGGTTGAACGGTCACTAATCTCTTGTTAACTTAAAGTAAAGCAACGTTTATGAATGTATGTGTGTGTTTATGGGTTTGTGTGTGGGGGGTCAGATAGTGATAGTGAAACCACACAGAGACAAAAAAAAACTACACAGAGATCCAAAAAGGATTTTAAAAGTCTTAACATTTAAAATCCTTTTTGGAGATCTGTGTAGTTTTTGTAGGTTGGTTTTAGCTACTGAACCCCATAGTTCCATAAGATTAAATGTGTCGTTTCACCAATGAATTAAAAAAAGTTTGGCGCATATTAAGAGGAAAACATCTCATTTTAAGGCTCAATGTTTTAGAACCGGTTTTTTCAATATGTGGTTTCCATGTAAGTTGATGCTCCAGAATAACTCCAAGATAGGTATTCTCTTTAGGTACTTTATTTAAATTAACTCCATTAAGACTAAGACGTTTCTCGCCTTTAAAATTTTTTTATTCGCTTTTTGCTGTAAATGGTACATTATAGTTGGGTTTGGATACGTTGATTTTATCAAAGGCAACAGTATTAACAAGATATACTTAACACGCAATGCTTTTTTGTAGAGATACTGTTACGGGACTCTTCTACTAGTTCTACTCGTACTTGCCCACTAATGCCCACAAAGCCAGGCCAAACTTAAAAAAAAAAACCGCCGAGAGTGGTAACTATTAATACATGTAACTATTAAGTCATGCCGCCAAGCGATTCATCGTGTTCCGGCATGATGTCTGGTGAAGCCGTACGGAGGACGGGTCTGCGCAGTTGTGTTGCGATGTACGTGCCGGGTACGATGCGCGAAATGTTGTTGTGTCGGGAGTTTGGTTGTGGAGGGCCTCCAGATCAATATCCCTCTGGCGCAGCATCGTTGGTCGTGTTGTTGGGTTTAACATTGCATCACCGCGCTCAACTGCCGTCTTCCTTCCTATTTACTCAGTTCTTTTGAGTGAGTAGGCTTAATAAACTGGCGCGCTTTACCATCAACGATTGCATCACTGCTTACCATCAGGCGGGATTGCAGTCAAGCGCTAGTTTGTAATTTATATAAAATGTACGGTAGGCAGTACATGCGCGGGTGAAGGGGGGCAGAGCACGCGGCACGCGGGAAAAAGGTGCTGTCACTTTTAAAAAAAATACCAAATATTGGGGGAGTTACTATAATGATAGCTCAATCCTTCTCTGTATGAGAGGAGACCTGTGCCCAGCAGTGGGACTATAAAAGATTGATGATGACTATAATGATTATGTAAAATGTCATATTTTATTTGATCATGTGTTTACCTAACCTTTATTATACTTATGGGTCGGACGGGGTTTTCTTTACATATTGTATATGTTGATACTAATTACAGTAGAGTTACTATATAAGTAAGCTGATACTAATTACTGTACAATACAACATAGAAACCTTGACCTAAAGCTTCTAAGGTCGACAAATAAGCACGTAGGTAAGTAGTTTTATCGTCAAGCAGTTTTAATAAAAAACTTTTTTACAAAAAAACAACCGACTTCTAAAAACCACTACAAAGTGAAAAATAACTAATTTTGGAAGTCGGTGTCTTTGGTTTTGTGTATATTAGTTTTTGACACCGACTTCTGAAATTAGTTATTTTTCACTTTGTAGTGGTTTTTAGAAGTCGGTTGTTTTTTTGTAAAAAAGTTTTTATTTTACACTTTTAAGTTGTGAAAAGTAGGTACTATGTATTCTTATAGTATTTTCTGACGCAAATATAGTTGGGAAACGACGTAATTGTGTTTACTTTAATTTTTACCCGTAATTCTGAAGAATTATCTCGACTGCCTATGGTCTTCATCATCAGATTTACTGCAGACCATTATTTAAACCCAATGGGTGCAAAGTTCTCATCAATATAAATGAATTAAAACCAAACACAAAGTAGCTACTGTAAACCATTGAGGAGTTCCCGGAACTGGTCTTTGTCTTCATCATCAGAGGTCTTATGACAGTCACAACCCATCTAGGTGTAAAGTTCTTATCAATACAAATTAATCGAGCCCAAACACAACGTAGCTGCTGTGAATTGTTGAGGAGTTCCTTCGACTGTCTCCCGGCTTCATCATCAGATCTACTCCAGACCTTTATTAAATTGTAGTGCTTTAAAATACTTAATGAAAATACTAAGAAATGCACTAGTCGCCCCTGCAATTTTTGAAAGTTTCCCTTGTTTTCTCTGGTCTTCCACCATCAAACCCTGATATCCTTATCATGGGACCACCTTGGGAACGTCTTCTTTCCAACAGAAAAAGAATTATCAAAATCGGTTCATAAACGACGAAGTTATGCGCGAACAAACATAAAAAAAAAAAAAAAAAAAAAAGCATATATACGGTCGAATTGAGTAAACTCCTCCTTTTTGAAGTCGGTTAAAAAAAAAACCGGTCAAGTGCGTGTCGGACTCACGCACAAAGGGTTTTGTACCATTGATTTACGAAATTAAAGGATTTAAGATATTTGTATGATAGATTACACGGTAATAAGCGGTTTACGATTTACGAGGTACTAAAAAAAACTACTTACTAGATCTCGTTTAAAACAATTTTCGTTGGTAGTTTTTATAGTAATGTACATCATATGTATTTTTACATTTTTTCGTTTTCTTATTTTAAAAGTTTATTCCAATTTGGAAGCGTCTGTCACTCAAACTATTAGGTTTAGAAAAAAAAATATTTTAGAAACCTCGATATCATTTTTGAAGACCTATCCATCTACTATACATCTACCTCCCAAGTTTTAACAGTATAGCTCTTATATTTTCGGAAAAAAATGACTGTGACATACGGACGGACAGACAGACATGACGAATCTATAAGGGTTCCGTTTTTTCCTTTTGAGGTACGGAACCCTAAAAATGAGCATCAATAACTTGAAACTTGCAAAAAGCTTTCAAAACGGTAGGGTAATTGCGTAACACATTATTAGTAGCAATGGGTTTCCTTTTGACAGTTCAACAACATTCATTGCGTTATTTACGTTGTTGAGCAGACACATTTTCAAACATATGGAGCAATGGATTAGCAATATGTATATTTCGAAAAGATTAGAACTGATAGTAATATTGTGTTATATAATTAGGCTGCAGTCTAGACATTGATTACTCAATCTATAGGTACTAATATATAAAGCTGAAGAGTTTGTTTGTTTGAACGCGCTAATCTCAGGAACTCGTGGTCCGATTTGAAAAATTCTTTTTGCGTTGGATAGCTAATTAATACGGGAAGGCTGTAGGCTTTATAACATCACGCTGTGATCAATAGGAGCTGAGTATAACTAACTCCACGCGAACGAAGTCGCTGGCGGCCGCTAGTGAAATATGTACCAACTTTACATAATCTTATTTCCATATTTTACCGTCACTGATCACCAATGTGCCAAAGTTCCTTCAACATTTGAGAAACTAATTAAAACCTCCCCACTTTAAATTGTTCCACGTTCATTCAAGAAATTCCTATTTGAAAACCTCAACTTGTTAAGAATTGGGTAAAATTAATTAGGAACCGTTTCGTTGAAATTAGTCCGTCGAATATTCGAGAAAAGGTCCGCTTGCCGTTACTTTATGGAACAGTGAAATTAAAAATAGCATGTTAATATATTCAATATATTTTAATTTTTGTCCTCCACTTTCAGTATTCAGTCTACCTCAGCCACTTCATTTATTTATTCATTTTATTAATAAATACATCTCGAACAAAAAATACAAGATACAAAAATCAGGAAAACTACCAAAGCAACAGATGGTCTGACTCAAGCTCTAATACTGAAATGGAAGTGGGCCGGATACATAGCGCGTCTTCAGGACCAGAGATGGACAAAATGTGTCACAGAGTGGAGAGGTCCGGCAGGCAAAAGAAAAAAAAGGAAGACCTCGTAAAAGGGGCGATGATGGGAGATGGGATGACGAGATCAAACATGTGGCGGGACCAAAGTGGATGCTAACTGCACACTCCAGAGAAGTTTGGCACAATTTGGAGGAGGCCTTTACCTGCAAAAGGGTTCTTGCAGACAAATAATACGAGTGTTAAATATACAACGTGTAACATAAAGGGTATATACATAATAAAGGCTTGGCATCTTTACATGATATCAAACGATATTGGAAGGGTTTTTTAATCCTATCTCTTTATGTTAGGAAGTTATGAGGAAAAACACCGCCTGTGATAGGCTACTATCATACTAGTCGCACAGAGATATTGAAGACATTTATCGGATTTTGGCAAGTAACGTGACGGGTAACGAATAGTTATTAACGTATGTAGTGTGCTGCCACGTTTGTTATGATTTGATTTTAAGAAACACACGAAACGGAAAATTTGGTACCAATTTTTTGAGAATTTTATTTTGAGTTGAAACCCTTCCGATATCGTTTGATATCATCTAAAGATGCCATGCCCTTGGTATGTATATACCCTTTTTGTTACACGTTGTATATCTAATAATATATTTATTAGATAAATACTGTAAAAAAATAACGACTTACTAACGAACTTTAAATATTAAACTACTAACAAATTATGTAACACTTAACTGTTTTGCGAGATATATAGGCTTTTTTATTTTACATCTCGAACCTTCTCCATTACGCTCCAGACCTCTTGTAGCCCACAAAACGTTACTGAGAATGAACCAGCTAGCGGTCGCTTTAGCCTAAATATTATTTTAAGTAAGAGAAGCTTATGATTTTTGCCAAAATATGTGCACTGATGGACATGAGCTTCCCGCAAGTAACTCCATTAATGAATTGCATCCATCATCCATTAATGAATTCCTGCTGTTTCAACAAAGGTCATACGCAGCTAGCACTGCATGAAACCTTTCGATTTCATCGGCTATCTGTTCTGTGAGTAAATGTGCTGACAACTGCCACAACATCGGCCGCCGGCATAAGTTACCACCCACCAGACAAAGTCATGCCGCCAAGCGATTCGTCGTGTTCCGGCATGGTGTCTGGTGAATGTACAGTTGTGTTGCGATGTACGTGCCGGGTACGACGCGCGAAATGTTGTTGTGTCTGGAGTTTGGTTGTGGAGGGTCTCTAGATCAATCTCCCTCTGGCGTAGCATCGTTGGTCTTGTTGTTGGGCTTAACATTGCATCACCGCGCTCAACTGCTGTCTTCCTTCCTATTTACTCAGTTCTTTTGAGTGAGAAGGCTGAATAAACTAGCGCGCCTTACCATCGACGATTGCATCACTGCTTACCATCAGGCAGGATTGCAGTCAAACGCTAGTTTGTAATTTATATAAAAAAAGAAAAAAAAATACTATTCTTTGTAGACATGGCTCAAAAAGTCAGATGGTATTCTAATTCCTAAGAGTGGCATATATATCACCTCTATTCCATGTCTATGGTGTTTTACTCTCGAGTAACGAAGTTTTCGCCGTTCTGCAGGACTTCGACCATAATTTCATATTTAAGCTGCTTCAGATTATGGTAAGTTATGTAACGATTGGGTCCGATACAAAAAATGTTGACTAAAAATAATTTTCCTTCTCATGATACTAAACATAAAACATCTCATCATCATCATTATCATCATTTCAGCCGAAAGACGTCCACTGCTGGACATAGGCCTCCCCCAAGGTTCTCCACGACGACCGGTCCTGTGCCTCCCGCATCCAGCGGTTTCACGCGACCTTCACCAGGTCGTCCGTCTACCTTGTCAGGGACCTACCCACGCTACGTCTTCCGGTGCGTGGTCGCCACTCGAGAACCCGTCGGCCCTATCGGGCATCGGTTCTACGGGCATTGTGTCCAGCCCACTGCCACTTTAGTGTTGCAATTCTTCGGGCTATGTCGGTTACTCATGTTCTTCTGCGGATCTCCTCATTCCTGAATCGATCGCGCAGAAAAAAAAACATCTAAAGAATGTATTCTATTTCAGCTTTGAATTCTCCAATATACTAAATGATGAAGTGACACAAGTGAATCGACATGCTCCGTGGCGTAGCGGTAGCGAAAGCGGCCGTTGCGCAAGGAGGCGCGGGTTCAATCTCCGCACAGTGCAAATATTTGTATGCATGAATATGAGTATTTGCTCTGGTCTGGTCGTGTCTCGGAAAGCACGTTAA
Organism: Sesamia nonagrioides; assembly: GCA_017933935.1. Lineage (NCBI taxonomy): Eukaryota > Metazoa > Arthropoda > Insecta > Lepidoptera > Noctuidae > Sesamia > Sesamia nonagrioides. Next base: position 92,889 of record JADWQK010000343.1, read on the forward strand.
GCCGTTGGTCCCGGTTGCCATACGAACATCTAGTGGCAGTCGTTACGGGTTGTTGGAGCCCTCAAAAGTCTAACAATTGGTCTAACTGCAATGCTTAGATATCGCCTTCGGGTTGTGGAGGTCAAACGGCAGTCGCTTCACGGAAAATATCGAAGTTTAGCCAAAAATCAGCAGTTAGACTGGTAAAGCGGACCCCAGACTCCAAAGCTGAAAAAGCTATGGATGCGACTGGGATTAACCCTGAGATGATGATGACTAAATGATGAAGTGACTTGATGTCAGTGGCACCCATGAAAAATATAAGTCCATAATCCACTACGGTACACAAAAGCCATGTTTTTTTTTTTAATTATAAACTAATACTTGACTGCAATTGCGCCCGATTGTAAGCAGTGATGCAATTTTTGATAGTAAAGCGCGCTAGTTTATTAAGAGCCTATTCACTCTAGTCTTGAAGACACTTAAATGTAAATTGTAGGCAAATGGAAACACCGCTGCTGGCAAACTGTGCCAGTCCCTCGATGTACGCGGTATAAAAGACGAGGCGAAAGACTGCGTCCGGATCGTGGTTGTGTCAACAACTTAAGGGTGGAAACTCGCCGTACGACGGGTCGTCCGATGATAGAACGGAGATGGGCAATTTAAGTCATGCAATTTCCTCGCACACTCTTCAAAATGCATCCTATAGAACACCGATAGGCAGGCTACTCTTCACCTGTGCTCCAGAATTCGGAGACCGCTAAATCTAGTTCGCCAATTATCCCCTACGCTCCACCACTCCAAAGTTGTAAACTCAAATGCTTTAATAACTCGCGTTGTATACGAACTGCCACTGAAATACAAGACCTACTATGGTGATTTGAGCTTTGAACGTCATCAAGGAAGACGGTCCACATTGACGGTTCAAAGTAACGGATTCCATTCCAATTTTAGCTTATAATCAATGTTCATAAGCTAAAATTAGAATGGTAACCAGTCTATTTTTAGTTATCGCACCTTGAACAACAGCTTTTTTGTCCACTTTTTTATATGACTGGCGGGCAATGACGTGTGATTCGTTTTTTCCGAAACAAAATGTATTATAATTAACAGGTATATATTTCATTCGATAGCGGCTTTTAATCACCTTGAAAATTATGCAGACATTAGCTTTAAGAATCAGATATTTTTTCTTACTGTAAATTCTGGCACATCGTTAGTCAGTAGTAAAAGTACCGCGTCACCAACTCAAATGACCAATGAATATAAATGCAGAGTGTCACAAAAAGACAAAGAAAGAAATAAATAGACCTCTACAGGTTTCATTTTGATAGAAACATTTGCATACAAAAAGATAATGAATTGTAGTATTATACAACGTGTAACATAAAGGGTATATACATAACAAAGGCATGGCATCTTTACATGATATCAAACGATATTGGAAGGGTTTTTTAATCCTATCTTTCTAGGTTAGGAAGTTATGAGGAAAAACACCGCCTGTGATAGGCTACTATCATACTAGTCGCACAGAGATATTGAAGACATTTATCGGATTTTGGCAAGTAACGTGACGGGTAACGAGTAGTTATTAACGTATGTAGTGTGCTGCCACGTTTGTTATGATTTTATTTTAAGAAACACACGAAACCGAAAATTTGGTACCAATTTATTGAGTATTTTATTTTGAGTTGAAACCCTTCCGATATCATTTGATATCATCTAAATATGCCATGGCCTTGGTATGTATATACCCTTTTTGTTACACGTTGTATACGTCTACATAGTATTGTATAAAATCATGTGTTTTTAGGGTTCCGTAGCCAAATGGTAAAAAACAGAACCCTTATAGATTCGTCATGTCTGTCTGTCCGTCTGTCCGTCTGTCCGTCCGTATGTCACAGCCTTTTTTTTTCTGAAACTATAAGAGCTATACTGTTGAAACTTGGTAGGTAGATGTATTCCGTAAACCGCATTAAGATTTTGATGCAAAAAGAAAAAAATAATAATCAATATTGGGGGCTCCCCATATTAGAACTAAAACTCAATTTCTTTTTTTTTTATCAACCACGTACCTATGGCGTATCTATAGATAGGTCTTCAAAAATGATATCGAGGTTTCTAAAATACTTTTTTTCTAAACCGAATAGTTTGCGTGGCAGACGCTTCCAAAGTGGAAAAAAGTTGTTTAAAACACCAGCCTCTCAAGTATGATTGCGCGGGTTCGATTCCAGCTCAGGTAAGTACCAATGTAACTTTTCTAAAGTTATATGTACTTTCTGAGTATATCTTGGACACTAATGACTGAAGGTGAAGGAAAACATCTTGAGGAAACCTGGACTTTAAGTCTGAAATCGTCAACCGGCATTGAGCAAGCGCGGTGATTACGCTCAATCCTTCTCTGTATGAAAGGAGACCTGTGCCCAGCAGTGGGACGATGAAAGGTTAATGATGATGATGATGCTATCAGGGTGCAGGCTAGACCCTAATTGCAGAATTGTTGCTTGATGTGCTTCTGTCTGTATAGAAGGCACTTTATTCCTTAAAATTGTTCAGCTAGATTTATAAATTCCTTCATCTTATACATAGAACTTTTAATGGAAAGGAATTAAGCAATACGACAAGGCTTTATAATTCCTAGTATTTTTAGGAACATGTGAGGAGTAATTTTAGTATATGAAACCAACCTGACGCGCTTCACCACATTACCGGCTCGTTGGATCCCTTTTAGTATGAGCAAGTAATGCTAAAAGATATTGACCCACGTAATGTGGCGACAAGTTTATATGATACGATTCAATGAACTTACCAAACCAACAAAAAATGTTATATAGATGTGATAAGTTATAAGTAATAAAACCGGTACAGCTACATAAATTAACATAGAAACATGCACATAAATCAAAAACACACAAAAAGACTAACATGGAATTGAATAGCGGATTTTCTCGCATACTTTTTTTTACAGAAAGCCAAACACAAATGCATAAACTTCGCATAATTCCATTGATTTGCAAACACGCCACATTCAGGGTTGGCCATGAGAAGGGCATTCAGTACCTTTAGACTCTAAGGGTACTGAATGCCCTTCTGATGGCCAACCCATAAAGTACTGCAGGCAGAGCTGAACCCCGGTCTGTCATTCTCTAAAGTTTAGAGTATGGCAGACCGGGGATTCAGCTCTGGCTACAGTTTTTGCTGGGAGTTTCGCAAACAGATTGTGCCTGCGGCTTTGACGGTGACCGATGTATTTGTCAAGCACAAATAGTAATTTGGGTAAAATTAGACGTTTCCGTAGACAGTCTTAAAAATACTCTCAGTCTTCACAAAGGGAAATGTTATACCCAGTGAAGTGGGTCGTGGATATCATATAGGCAGTAGTGTAATATTAAATGCTGATATTCAGTTACATCGGAATCCTAATTGCTTATCACACTATTAATATCATCAATTTGAATCATATTGCTCATATCACATATAATCATACTAGCTTTCCGCCCGCGGCATCGCCCGCGTGGAGTTCGGTTATATCGCACTTTTTAGATTTTCCTCAGGAATATCAATTTTTTTCGCGATAAATGGTAGTCTATGGCCTTTCCCAGGGTCTAAAGATTGTCTATGCCAAATTTCGTCAAAATCGGTTGAGAGGTTTAAGCGGGAAAGCGTAACAGACAGACAGACAGACAGAGTTACTTTCGCATTTATAATATTAGTATGGATTATTATCATTGCTCAATATATTTGAAAAAAATAAATATGCTCAACAAGATAAATAACGCAATGAATGTTGTTGAACTGTCAAAATGAAGCTTATTGCTACTGATAGTGTGTTACGTAATTATCTTATCAATTATGCTGAAGTCGAAGATGATATTTAATGACTATTAAAATATAGATCTTCTATTCGTATTATTATTTACTTAAAGTTTTTTATATTGAGCCAAAACTTTGCATAGAGACTTAATCGATCTTCAATCCTTTTGAATTGATAGGTGGGGTGAAACTAAGATCGAGCCTAAGATCGCAAGCACATTCGTTGTAAATAAACCTGAGCCCAACCAAGAATTTTACTGCTACGTAAAACGTATAAACATCTCTATATCCAATACTACTCTAAACCGTACAACCTCCAACCGAACATTATCTACAAACACGCAAACTAACAAACAAACATAAACAAGTGAGCAATATCAAAAATAAACGTGTACCAGAATCACGACGCGAACACACCGAATCTCTGTCACGTCCGGGGTATATATCGGCCGGATCGCGATAGCTTTCCCGAATATCGCATATTCCTCCGGCTACCGGGAAACCGCCAAATTGCATATCAATATGGATACACGGTTTCCAAAGATGTCCTGTGACTGGATGCGTCCTTTTTTTTTATTGAAAAATTGTCGTGAAGCGATCGTCGCAGTGATACACGATCGACACTTAATTTGTCAGTTTTTGTTCAAAAATCCTGAAATCACCTTTTGTTAGCGCAACCATCCGTTGAGGTTCATGGTTTATGAGCGCCATGATTACGTGTTTGCAAGACAATAGCTTATAGACAGGATGTGAGCTAAGGTTTGTAGTTATGCGTAAATATACCTTTTCGCATTTTTAATCTATCGTTTATTTTCTTTCATTATAGTCCCTCACCTATGATCGGTAAAAGGCGCTACAACTTCGTCGACCGGTCTATCGATAAAGTTTTGATTTGTTTCTGTGAACGATTCTTTTGTTTTATTGGAGGCTATCTCTATAACAGAATATGTGTATTTTGTGGAAAGATGTTTTGAAATTTGTAAAGTCCACAACATCTTTCCACTCACTAAACACCTCTGTAAGAAAAAGCTTAATGGTTGGCTAAAGACTCTTGAATACGATACTACCGAAAATCTACTACGTATAGTATATTTCAAAATAGTCACAGCATTGTGCTGCTTTTTGTCTATATGTTATCACACGCACATACAATTCACAGTAGGTATAACACGTACAACATAATCAAAGATATGGAGGAGGCCTTTGCCAAAGGGCAAACAGATCAAGACCAAGTTGTTGGTGTCAATGACTTACCAAAGTCACTAGCATAAGTTATTGTAAATATAATGTCTGAATAAAGGTTTATGTTATTATTATTATAACACGCACACATGTTTTCATCATACTCATATATCCACATAATTCCCACAATCCCACCTTCCTATAACTAGTAGTATTTAAACCATTGTTTAGTTGTATATGAGACACTGGGGTTGAGATCTGGTGGTCTGAAATACAGGCTTTGGCTTAGCTTAGGCACCAGACTCCCACAATATTTTTCTATAAGCTCATAACTGAGGACAACATTGCTTTTTTTATTACTTTAAGTATAAGGATATTGTGGTGAGAAAATAAACAAATATTACTATTAATTTATTATTATTCAGAATTACTTTTTTACATTTTATAACACACTAGCGGCCGCCAGCGACTTCGTTCGCCTGGTTTAGTTATGCTCCGCTCCTATTGGTCGCAGCGTGATGTTATATAGTCTAAATCCTTCCTGGATTAATGGGCTATCCAAGTTCCTGAGATTAGCGCGCACAAACAAACAAACTCTTCAGCTTTATATAATAGTATAGATAGTTTTTTTTTTTTTTTGTAGCCACCTAATATTTTCCGGTATATGTAATCATAGCGACTTTTGGACCAATACGGAATTAATTGAATTTGTGACCTTCAATACAGGAAGCAGATTCTACCACACGTCCTCATATAATATCGTATCGAATAAACATGATTTCCTACAGTATATATGATTACTATTTAATATTACTATTTTAATTAGTGCGATTTACATTTTGACGAATTTGCTAATTAGTCAAATAATTACAATGAAGCTCTGTTAAAATAATAAAGTTCGTTAAATTATCTGAACCATTCCATTAGCGGTTTATTTGTCAATAAAAGTAACTTAGGGCTGTCCCTTCTAGAACTGCTACATCCATGTATCAGTTGGAGGCATTCAGATGTATCTACAGTCGGCAGTGGTAGGTTTTATTAATTTTTCCACACGTAACGAGGTGCAAACTGTACGTGACTTGCATCGGATTTAAACTACAAATTAATTTTTATTCGGCAAAGTGGAGGTATCTGAATAATTATTCAGTTACTGATATGAATTTACCCTATAAACAATTTCGGCCTATTAATATTCTTGTTGAGGTTTAATGTCGTGGATGATTGAAGTCTTCAATTGTTTCTTTCTTTAAAATTTTACTTATAAGACAAACATTTATTAGGTAGCATAATCATTATCATAAGCTGAGATTTTATATTATCTCTTAGATTAACAAGATTAGCACTGTAAAATTATGAATGAGTGTTAAGATATTAGGAAGTTTGTATTCAATTAAATATTTGGATAAAACTTGGCTGCAAATATAATTTATATCCCGGATTAACACATTGACAACTTTTTATCCCTGGTAATAGTTTCCGATGAAAGGTGCTTAATATAATTTGCTTATAGGTCATCATCATCATCCTTTTCAGCATAAGAGTCTGGGGTCCGCTTTACCAGTCCAATTGCTGATATGGCTAAACTTCGATATTTTCCGTGAAGCGACTGCCGTCTGACCTCCACAACCCGAAGGCGACATCGAAGCATTGCAGTTAGACCAATTGTTGGATTTTTGAGGGCTCCAACAACCCGTAACGACTGCCACTAGATGTTCGTATGGCAACCGGGACCAACGGCTTAACGTGCTTTCCGAGGCACGACCAGACCAGTGCAAATATTCATATTCATGCATACCAATACTTTCACTGTGCGGGGATCGAAGCCGCGCCACCTTGCGCAGCGGCCGCGTCCGCTACCGCTACGCCACGGAGGCTATCAATTTGCTTATAGGTATCATAGTTAATGCAGGAAATTATATCCGTGCTTCCGTGCTATATATGGACGACAGCTGCAAGTCAAGCGACCCGAAACTGTCAAATATTCCCAATTAACCTTGGGCCTTAATGCTTTAGTGATTTTGTTCCGCTACTTCCCAGTGAAAGCACTAGGAAGTGGCGAAGGGCGGGCGTTTTGGGGGACTGTCTTAGGTAATATTGCCGTTCAAAAAGTTCTGATTCTCAGCCTGATTTAAATAATTGACTTTTGATTTTACTGATTTTAATTTTGTTAAGGTTGAATTTCTAATAAACAAAATTTGGCAGACTGAAGTAGCTTGTTGTGCTGTCATATACCCTTATATTAGCGATTGGTTTAACCATACATTTTGAAAGTGGTAGGCAATAACATCAGCCGCCGGCATAAGTTACCACCCACCAGACAAAGTCTTGCCGCCAAGCGATTCGTCGTGTTCCGGCATGATGTCTGGTGAAGCCGTACGGAGGACGGGTCTGAGCAGTTGTGTTGCGATGTATACCGGGTACGATGTGCCTAATGTTGTTGTGTCGGGAGTTTGGTCGTGGAGGGTCTCCAGATCATCCTCTGGCGCAGCATCGTTGGTCGTGTTGTTGGGTTAAACATTGCATCACCTCGCTCAACTGCCGTCTTCCTTCCTATTCACTCAGTTTTTTTTGAGTGAATAGGCTTAATAAGCTAGTGCGTTTTACCATCAACGATTGCATCACTGCTTACCATCAGGCGGGATTGCAGTCAAGCACTAGTTTATAACTAATAAAAAAAAAAAAAAAAACATTTTTGACCTATTAACGCCCCTTAACTTTTGATCATCGTTTATGAATAAACACCACAATGTTTACGGAGTTTATTCATAAACGATAATTAAGTTCAGCGACGTGCAAACGTCTTAAATGTATGGTTAAACAATTGCTAATCACTCGTTAACTTTAAGCAACGTTTATGAATAAGGGGGATAATGTCTTGTACATTGCCGGTTATTCTTCTTGGTTTGCATAGTATTACAATCATCATCATCATCATCAACCTTTTATCGTCCCACTGCTGGGCACAGGTCTCCTCTCATACAAAGTAGGATTGATCGTAATCACCACGCTTGCTTTAAGCGGGTGTATAGTATTACATAGGTAACACTAAATTAACTATAGAGCTAGGTTAAATATACATATAGTTATCATCACTAGAGTGTACGCTAACGCTGGTTAGTTCCAACAGCACCTAAAATCCTAGTAATAAATACGTTACCTGATTATCGTCAGTGTAACAATGCATTTAATTTTTTTTATAATAGTACAATGTAGAAGTATTGATAACTAATTCTTGTACAATCTTGTATAGTCGATATTTTTTTTTATGTCAATCGCTACCATTTCAATGACAAGATACATTTAGACAAGACGAAACAAGATGTTAGTCGATAAATCTTAGATATTTCCCGTCACAGGGTTTGCCATCGAACTCCTCCAAAATGGCTCAACCGATTTTAATGAAATTTCGTATATACATTCGTTAGGCACGAGAATAGGTTTCTACCTATTTTTTATATTAGTGAAACTGCGAGGGCGGCTCGTTGTCAGTGTAAAAAATAAAAATGCATTTAATTTTTTTTTTTCAACGATACGATAAATTAAGACAAGACCACAAAGATTGTCAATCGATAAATACGCCTAATAATATTATTTTTAAAAGTGTAAAAACACGCGCATATTGGAAAAGTGGGTAAATTGCACCCACTTTTACAATGTATGCATGTTTCCTATCTACTAGTTAACAAGTAGGTATCCTATTACATGCGTATTTAATCAGTGAGGCGTAAATATAGCGTTCACTTCCCAGGCTAGTTCAATGTTAGGTACTGCTTATTGCGAAATGCCGCTACATCCTATTTAGTTCAATTTCGTATTTATAGAGATTTTTGTCGTTTCAACAAAATTGATAAGGGGTTGTAGTGTACTGTTTTTATTTTATTATTTATGTACAGTTTATGCACAGAGGACATTCGAAACTTACCCATTAAACGATTTAAAAACTATATAAAGGCTAAACTTTGCTAAAAGGGGTATTATAAAATCACAGATTATTTAGAAGACAATAAAGTTTGGGACTGAGTTGCTCGCTCTGCTAAGCATTGTTATTAAGCACTATGCGTAATTATGCTACAATGATGTCAATTTGTTTTTCTTAATCACGTACATTATTGTTAATATTTTCATTTTTAATGTCTGGACTTGAAAAAAGACGATGATCCCTGAGTTCGTTTCGGCTGTTTCTTCTCAGAGGTAGTCAGTTAGGAAATGCCGGCTCCATCTAGTTTTAAAAATTATGACGTGTAAAAGTGATTAGAAATCCTACTTGCTTAATACCTAAACGATTTCATTTCATTTCATTACACACTACAGAAAAAACTGTGAACGTTGTATAAAAAACATAGTGGCCCGCTGCTGCCGCCCCGGCCGCGGCACCGCCGTAGACGACACCCCGCAATTTTTAAATTTAGAATATCTTCGCAATTATTCATTTAAATCATATGCTGTAAAGGGCGATAGAGATCTATACTAAATCAACAATGTATTTAAGGTATTCAATTGGATAAGGATTAATGCTGTATTGGTTAAAATCGCTTCGAAAATTAGCCAATATTAGTTGTTGTTGGGGATTTTATGGCCTGGTTTCTAAGACCTTTAAGCCAAGTCTTAATTATATCTTGTCTTCTTTTGTAACTTATTCTAACTTATCCTAAACTCATCCTAACTAAACCTATCTCCTTTCGTTTCTCGCGTCAACTGACACTAGGAGGAAGTTTTGGTACAAAGCCATGATGTGGCCACTATGCTACAATATTTCACTGTTCTTTATGAATTATTCACTTAATGCACTTTTTACTACATAAATCACGCGTTTTTATTTAGTAAACGACACTATAAATAATTTAAAAGTCCAATGAAAAATGAGCGTGGCACTCATCTTAGCTTTCCGCCAAAACCTCTCCAAAAAAATGTTATTGTGGGATATCCATAAGAGATGGACCTTTTCAATGTGTACAATATTTAGTATATTACTAGCTTTCCGCCCGCGGCTTCGCCCGCGTGGAGTTCGGTTATATCGCGCTTTTTAGATTTCCCTCGGGAACATCAAACTTTTCCGGGATAAAAGGTAGCCTATGTTCTTTCTCAGGGTCTAAAGATTGTCTGTGCCAAATTTCATCAAAATCGGTTGAGAGGTTTAAGCGGGAAAGCGTAACAGACAGACAGACAGACAGACAGACAGACAGACAGACAGACAGACAGACAGACAGATAGACAGACAGACAGACAGAGTTACTTTCGCATTTATAATATTAGTATGGATTTCTTGCTACCAAATGCATCAACGGGTGAGACTTTTTTTTTTAAAGATGTACGGTGTATTACCAGGGTAGCACAAAAGTGTAGGAGAAGTCGAAACAATGAAGCTCATTCATTCATCATTATTAATCTAATATTACATGGATGAAGTTTTATTTTCCTACTTTGAGTAGGTGCAAGGTACCAGGGTAGCACAAAAATGTAGGAGAAGCCGAAACAATGAAGTTCATTCATTCACACAGGAATGACTGGAACGGGTTTAAAAGGATATCCTATGTCCTTCTCCCAGTTCTTAGCTACCTCCCTACCAATTTTCAGCCAAATCGGTTCAGCCGTTCTTGAGTTATGAATAGTGTAACTAACACGACTTCTTTTATATATATAGATTATCCTAATTTAAAAAGTAGTAAATAAGATCATGTTATATTGCTTTTAAGGCGGAACAAAATTCGCAAGGTCAGCTAGAAGACCCGCTAGCTGACCCGGCGAACTTTGTTCCGCCTTAAAGGCAATAAATATCACATGATCTTATTTTTTAGTTTTTAAATTAGGATAATTAGGGTAGCACAAAAGTGTAGGAGAAATCGAAACAATGAAGCTCATCATCATCATCATCAGCCTTTTTTATCGTCCCCCTGCTGGGGATAGCTAGAGAGGAGAACGACTGAGCGTAATCACCACGCTTGCTCAATGCGGGTTGGCGATTTCAGACTTACAAAAGGCCAGGTTTCCATAAAATGTTTTCCTTCACTTTGTAATCAATCGGCTTTGCATTCATCATTAAATCACTAATACATAGAAGAAATTTGATTTTCTCTTTTGGAGGTGCTATGTACCAGGGTAGCACAAAAGTGTCCCGGCGAACTTTGTTCCGCCCTAAAGGCAATATGACATGATCTTATTTACTACTACTACTATTTTAAATTAGGATAATCTGTATATATATAGAAGAAAGTCGTGTTAGTTACACTATTTATAACTTAGAATGGCTGAACCGATTTGGCTGAAAATTGGTAGGGAGGTAGCTAAGAACTGGGAGAAGGATATAGGATATCCTTTTTATCCCGTTCCCGTTGTTCCTGTGTGAATGAATGAACTTTATTGTTTCGACTTCTCCTACACTTTTCTGCGATCCTGGTACCTTGCAACTCCTCAAAGTAGGCAAAATAACTTCATCGATGTAATATTAGATTAAAATTGATGAATGAGCTTTATTGTTTCGACTCTACACTTTTGTGCTACCCTGATACCATACACCGTACATAAAAAAAAAGTCTCAGCCGTTGATGCATTCGTTTAAAGCAAGAAATACTCTCTGCCGGTTTAAAGTTTCTAATAAAAAGCCACAAAGCCAACTTCAACTTCAAACTAATATTGTATTGTTGTGACATTTATCATTGCCATTCTCCCATTGCTCTTGTGAGTTTTATTTTGTCTCCTTTTTGGAGGTGCAGGGTACCAGGGTAGCACTAAAGTGTAGAGAAGAAGTAAAAACAATGAAGCTCATACATCATTATTATTAAATCATTTTTTCCTTACTTTCTCACCGTTTAGACCTACCCTGGACTACGACAAACATTTTAAAACCAAAATCAGCTCAATCGGCCCAGCCGTTCTCGAGTTTTAGCGAGACTAACGAACAGCAATTCATTTTTATATATATAGAAGAAGAAGATTTTGATAAATCTCGTAGGTTGCGTCCGTTTCACTGCAAACGCGGAAAAAATATAATTATTTACGACATCACATTAGAAACCTCAAAAATAATAGAATTTCTCCACAGTTTAATGGATGTTATTATAAATATAAACGTTCCTCTTTAGTCACTTGAATCTATTAAAAAATCGCAACAAAATCCGTTGCGTAGTTTTAAAGATTTAATCATACAAAGGGACATAGGGAAAGAGAAAGTGACTTTGTTTTATAACATTTTGTAGTGAAGTAACTTGCAGCAGACTTGCGGAAGGAGAAGTAAAACAGAAACGTAGACAATAGTGTGTAAGAGCAAGGAGAAAAAATATGTATGTGTTAAGTTTAATAATTAAATACTACTTACTTAAATAAATAGGTATAATTTCTTTATTATTAAGTTAATTTTTAATACAGTACTGTATTAAAAAATAAAGAAATAAACTTCATATTATAAAACTATATATGTGTATTAATGAGATGTATGAAGAATTATATTTTTAAAAACCAAATTATACGAAACTACACACATCAAAAGTGTCTAGGGATCAAGCATTTTTATGCGGATTTCTTGAGATTGAGATGTGGCTTTGTAATAAATTTATGATTTTATAAATTTATATGGATCCTTTTTGGTGCATTTCATAATTTGAATCAGGAACTGTGAATCAAATTCGAGTAAAAGATGAAAATCAGCTGTCAATATTTTCCTATAAAAACATACAACGCATTGAAGACATTATTAGTGCTACTGTTTCCCTACTACTGATTAAAACCAACGTTATTATGGAGCGGCGACGTCATTTAAGCAGGGAAGAAATGCTCAGAGCCGTGGGAATGATAGAAGCTGGTTCCCGGCAACGTACTGTGGCTTTAGCTCTGAATACAAGTCAGAGTGTTATCAGTCGACTTTGGACACGTTACCGAAGCACTGGTACCGTGGCTGAGCGCCATGGAGGACGGTATCGCTGCACCACACGGAGACAAGACCGATACATTCAAATCTTAACTCGAAGAGCTCCAACAATAACCGCCATGATGTTAGCCGTGAGGCTTCATCACTCTTCAGGGAACTTAATTAGCGACCAAACAGTCAGAAACCGCTTGCATGAAGTGAACCTTCATTCCCGAAGACCGCTACGGGTACCACCTATAGCAATGCACAATCGTAGGATTCGATATCAATGGGCTCTTGAACACAGAAATTGGGCAGAAGAACAATGGCGTTTCGTGTGCTTTTCTGATGAGTCTCGTTTTGGTATGAGACCGGATACAAGACGTATACGACACTGGAGAACCCCTGGACGCCAACAGCGATTAAAATCCTGCCAGGAAGTCCATCCTTATAGTGGTGGAACCATCATGGTATGGGCGGGTATTTGGATCGGCGGAAGAACTGAGTTGATTTGGATCAGAGGCAACCTCAACGCTCAAATTTATGCTGAAACGATTGTATCAGACGTCATCGTTCCTCTACAAGTGCAAATCGGTCCCTTATTTCAGTTAATGCATGATAATGCACGACCGCACACCGCAAGAGTTGTAAGACAGACTCTCGCCGCAGCTAACATCAATGTCCTGCCCTGGCCTGCTCAGTCGCCAGACTTGAACCCGATTGAGCATGCATGGGATATGCTACAGAGAAGAGCTCTGCCGAATATGGAGGGTATCCAGTCGCAAGAAGACCTTTTTTTGTTGTTGCAACGAACATGGGCGGCCATTCCACAGCGTGATTTGGATGAACTCATTTTGAGTATGCCAAACCGATGTTCTTGTGTTGTTAGTGTTCGCGGTAGAAACACGGATTATTAATTGTTTAAGTTACCCAATAAAATTTTAGAGAAAACTGTTATTTCAGTCTTTTTTTCGAACTTTTGTGTTAGTGGTTCAAATGTCAAATATCCCTTTATTAGGAAAATGGCAAATTTCTTTATTAATGCAAAGGTGACTTGGTTTATCGTTACTGTGACAAACGAAAACACTTTATTTGATGAATCCTTAAAGAAAATTTTAATTAATATCAATCAGGAGAAAAGTTATTGCAAAAATATATGTTGATCCCTAGACACTTTTGATGTGTGTATTAAGAGATGTCAGTCAAATTAAACGTCAAGCTATGGCATTGTGAGATTACCTATGGACTTTTGGTCGTTATCGTAAACACGACAGCACATCAAGCTACTACAATGTGTCAAATTTCTTTATTAGATTTCCAACTTTATCACTGAAGCATTAAGGCTCAAGGTTGATTGGGAATATTTGACAGTTTCGGGTAGCTTGACCTGCTGTCGTCCGTCCATTCTACCAGACTGGGCAATCAACCTCCTTGAATATTTCTTCAATCCTTCTTGCGTCAGATTCCTAAAAAATGCTGCAAATTAACAAAAGAAACCGCTTGAACTCTGACATTCCATTAGCATACAATGGAGACATTAATGACTCAATGATTATGTATTTTGTCATTGCTTTATTTGTAAATTATGTTCTGCAAATAAAATTTACGAATGTTTTCAGTTCAAAGACTATTTATTCGGCTAAGTGCATCAATGTTTATTTAGTACTAGCTTTTACTCGCGTTTTCGCCTACACTACATTTATTGTTCAAACGTCCCAGCCTGTTGCATTGCATCGTCTGCCCGCGCCGTCGTTTTATTTGCGCTTAGTGACCTTTCTGATCTTGTAGCAGTACCTACAAATGCTACAAATAAACAACGCGTCATAGTGACGTCAGACGAATTCTACATCTCGCAAACAGAGTTTACCGTGTAACTAGCATAATTATATACAATTTCCCAACTTCAACCGCTGGGGCAATTTTGTCCGCTAGGCATAATACCCGTCTGGTCGGAGGATCTTCCCTTTTCTATGAAGGATGAGTGATATTTACTATCTGTTGCTCGAATTGTAAAGATTACAGGATGATGTTAAGAACCTTCCAGTTAAGAACCTGAATTGGAAATTCCATTTTTTTTTTTAATTTTAATTTTAATTTTATCGCATTAAAATGAAAAAAAATATATAGCAGTCGTGTAAAAAATACGAAATACACAAAAAGTAAAAAAAAAACAAAAAACGGTCTGTCGGTCAAGCTCACGCGAATTCAGTGCTTTTTCCCGATCAAAGTGCTCAACTTCCCTGAAGAAGGTTTAAGTTCAAAAAGTCAAACAAGTTCTTTACCCTTTATTACTGGTATATTATATTGGTAAATGACAATATCTTCTATACTAATATATAAAGCTGAAGAGTTTGTTGGTTTGAACGCGCTAATCTCAGGAACTACTGGTCCGATTTCAAAAAGTCTATTCGCTTTAGTTAGCCCATCAATCCAGAAAGGCTTTGGGGTATATAACATCACGCTGCGACCAATAGGAGGGGAGCATATAAAACAAAATATCTATATATATATATATATAAATAGCTGGTGAAACCGCACAGCTAGTGGTACTATAAAAATAAAGGTGATTCCGATATTTACCGCTGATTTGAACGTTAGACAAACTTGTCTCACTCAATATTGATGTTCTAGCCAAGAAATATTCTATTAGACAGAAAACATGGTTATTTTTTATGCCACAATCATAACTATTAGTCCGGGGTAATTACCTAAGTGACATTGACAGCAGCGGTGGCTTAGTGGTAACCGCCGCTACTTATAAGTTGTAGGTCGTAGGTTCCAACCCCGCCAGGCGCTTTACTTTGTGTGTACTAATCCATCACTATTGCTCTCAAGACACTGAATTTGTAACTGAACAGAGAGCTGTGCTGCAGAAGAATTTATTCCGCCACTTCATCATCCCAACGAAAGCACAAGGATGTGGTAAAAAGAGAGCTATTTGGGAAACCGCATTATTTAATTTTGAAGTTCGAAAAGTTGATTCTCATTCTGATTTGAATTAAGAATTTTGATCAGTCTTATATTTATACTAGCTGCGCCACGCGGTTTGACCCGCGTAGGTTTCGATATGCTCCGCTCCTTTTGGTTGCAGCGTGATATCATATAGCCTAAAACCGGGCTATCCAGCGCAAGAAGAATTTTTCAAACGGAACCAATAGTTCCTGAGATTAGCGCGTTCAAACAAACAAACTCTTTAGCTTTATATATTAGTATTGATAAGTAATCAAAATTATAATTCTTAATTGCTATCAATTGCACCTTGCAATCGGCTGCACCTTGGACAATTAGCCTCGTTCCAGCGCATATGCCTTATAAATTATTTATTATAAGACACATTTAAAATCACGGATCTTTGCGATACTAGAAAAAACTTTGATAGTTGCAGTGAAGGAAAAAAGAATTTAAAAATATAGTTAAAAAAACTAAAAAAACATGTTTTTAAAGAATATCAAACTAAAAAATTAAAAATAATTTTTAAAAAGCGTGAGGCGCTTTGTGCCCTAATTTTTGTATATTAAGCGCCTCACCCTGTTTTTAAAATTGTTTTTAATTTTTTAGTTTGTTATTCTTTAAAAGCATGTTTTTTTTAGTTTTTTAAACTATATTTAATTTCAATTTTTAGTTCCATATTCTTTTCAAAAAAAAAAAAACGTACGAACGGACGTATTGAAAACGGTGGGAGATTTTACAGTAATGAGCCGCTCACTCGTAGTCCAAAGAGTTAGAGACGGACAAACAAACAAACAAACAAGCAAACATACAAGTGAAGCTAATAAAAAGTATGTAATAATATTTAGTAAAGCGCGGGATAGAACCGCTTAGAACATAGGTATAAAATTAAAGTGAAATGGCAGTTCTATACAAGTCAATGACCTCAAGAAAGTCGTAGCCATGACGGCGATAGATAAAGTGTACCTCAGTGTATCTACTTTCTAGATCTTTTGTAAATGATATATAATTATTATAACAAGCCGTTATTTTGCTTGATAGTATCTTTTTAAAACACATTTTTGCATGATGCTAGTAGGATTATAAATAGTTTAATAGAAAAGTATAATGTCTTCGCACTAGTGCCATAGATGGTCATAAATCGACCACCTTACTTATTTACAATTGGTACGGATTTATTTATTTAAGCACTTTTCAAGTTTGCGAATGTGAGGCAACATGGACTATGGTTTGTTTTTTTTATATACAGTATGTTAACTAACAGAGGGCGTTCCCGTTAACCCGAAATAGTATAGCATAGATACATGCTAAAAAAATATTTCCATTCGAAAACAAAATGTTTTAAAATTTTTTCCAATAAGAAAATATTCAATAAAAATTTTAAATTGACATGTAAAAGAAACACACTGTACACGCGAACATGAAAGACGGCAACGTCGCAATTTATTTATACATGACGACTACTATTTTGATTTAAAACAGGAGGTTTCAAATTTATTTCCAATTAGAATTTTTTTTATTCGGATTTTTTTATGCTTATTTTTCTATGCTGATATTTTTATTTTAATCTATTAATGATATATATTAATGAGTTTAAGGGAACGCCCTCTGTTATTTAACATACTGTATATATAACTCGCGCAGTTAAAGAAAAGATCTGAAAATGGCGGCGGCTACTTATGGTACGGTTTACAAAACAAGTTTGGTTCTATGGGTCGTTACGCCTTTTTCAAGAAACGTAACATAACCAGTTACTTGGTCGAATAAAAAGAAATATTTTTGTAGCTAGTTATTTTCATTCGACTACTGTGATTGTTTACATAATTATACCTCCACCAACTATACAGTTACTCACGAAACGAAACTAAATTAAATCACTTTCTTGAGTGTGTTGTTATACAGTTAATTATTTTTTTAGCTAATATTCTATTATATAATTGTAATATAGTTTGTCAAATATTATATAATTATATTACTAATATTAAATTATTCTTTTAGCCAATAATAGTAAAAATAATATTACTAAGTAAGGAGCAAAGGTACATAAAATACTGGATTTTAAAATTTGTCTTTATTAATTATAAAAATACCTGATAAAATATCTGAGAAAAAGGTTTTTATAAACCGCTTGGCCCAGCAATATCTGGATCATCTGAACCCATTATTGGTTCAATCCCCTCCATCAATTCGTTATAATCATCCATGGACTGGTCACTTTCGCAGTCTTGGTCGTCACATTCGTCACTTTCATCTTCGGTGTCGCTATTCATGCCCACACTGATAATGAAATCCTCTAGTTCACTCTCCCTGCCTACATCGCGATTCCAGTATGCTTCTTCGACTTCTTATATGGGATTTATTTGTTTCTTCCATTCGTCTTGTGTAATTGAAGCTATGGCCTCTTTTGTCAAGTCCTCAATTTTATTTTCGTGTTGCTCCACATTTTTATCTGCGACCCGTTGTTTTATTAAATTCCAAACATGTTCTATGGGGTTCAGGTCGCAGTTGTAAGGAGGGAGTCTGAGAACTTCATGGCCATGCTCACGTAGAAGTTCGTCTACCACATACTTTTTTTCGGGGCGATGGTGTTTTAGATGCACGAGCAGCTCTGCTTTAGTCCAGTCTTCTTCGAATGCCACACCGTGGTCGTGCATCCATTTCTTTATATCCGCTTTGCGGGTTGCAGTCGTTGGCGCTTTATCCAACTGCATGCTGTGGTAAGATGCATTATCCATGACGAGAATGGAGTTTTGAGGCAGATTTGGTATAAGTTTTTCGTTCAAATATTTTGTAAAGTTATTACCATCCATCTCGTCATGGTAGTCGCCTTTTTTTGATTTTGCTTTGAATAATAATCCTGCACCCTCCACAAACCCATCCTCTGAGCCGGCATGAACCATCACCCACCTTTGTCCAGGACTATCATTTTTTCGAAAGCCTTCGTTGGTGGATGACTGCCAGCACTTGCTGACAGTATAATGAGCATGGATCCACGACTCATCCATGTATACAACTTTCTTTTTTTCCGCACCCATGGCATCATTTTGTCGGAGGCGGCGTAAATATTTCACTCGCCAGGCTTTTATATTATCTCGCTCTATGAGCACCATTCGGTTCTGGCGACATTTTTTAAATCGAAATCCGAGCTTTTCTTTTAAAATCTTTCTTAACGTCGTTTTGGAGCCTGTGTAGTTTAAATCAGCTTTTGCTGATGCCATAATCTTGTTCAGCGTAGGTACCTCCTTTCGAACGTCATATATTGAGGCCACAATATTTCTAATGGCACATAAACTGAAGTTATCCATGGGGACACGCGTATTGTTTTTGCCTTTTCTACCCTTACTCGGCGTACGGATTTTAGTGTTGGTTTGTTTTGCAAGTTTACCTGAAATAATAGTAAAATATTATAATAGAATAGTAATATGATGGCTTTATTTTAATTAGGGTTTTTATGAACTGAAACATGCTAAAATATGCTGGACGCTCTTTTATAGCGTAAAGTCATTAAAATATACCTTTCTCTGCACGTGGGTACTATTGAGATCAGAGATTATTAGGTTAGAAGAATAAATTACTATGATAATGCACCTTGGGTACTGAGTCGCCCAGGCTATCAATATGATGAAAGGTCGATTTTTGTTTGCGTTATCCTAAGTTTATTTAAGTTTTGATGACAATAAGCATGCTATCCGAGTTTCTTGGATACTTTTAGTATCAGTTTAATAGTATGTTTTAGTATGGAAGTTAACTTCAAAGAACTTAACACTTTATAGAAGTTAACTTAACTTTGTTACTAATAACAGCGAAGCAAAAACAAAAAATGTCACATCTGGGTGATATAGATGGTAAATTTAACTGAAAAAACATATTATAGACAGAACAGAGCTAAGCACAAACTGATAGTTTATTGGTAATTACCTTCTCTCTTAATTTTCGATATAGTAGACATCGATAAATTAGTCGCCATCGCTGCGCGTGCAGCGCTGTACTTGAGCGGATGGTAGCGCTCCAAGTTCTTCTCTTCTTCAAAGTATTTTATCACGTTGTAAACAATTTCACGCGCATCACTGTGTAGAATCTTTCCACGTTTTCGTGAAGCCATTGTTCAATCACAAACCAAATGGTAAAATAATAAAATGTCAACGTTAGTACTAAAAACTTAACAAAAATAAATAACAATCAAACGTAACGCAAACAAATAACAATTAAACTCAACAAAAACAATAATATCAACAAAATAACAGAGACTTTAGCGGAACGAAAGTAACGATAACTCGGAGTGCGTCAAAGTAGCTTGGAAAGCGAATCCTGACTGATTGTTATTTTTTTGCAGCTCTTACTTCACTGTGTGAGTATAGACAGCGATAGAGAGTGAGCGAGAACGCATGCGCGCGGACGCCATTTACAGATCTTTTCTTTAAGTGCCCAAGTTATAACTTGTTTGACATTACGAGATTGGCAGTTGAGAGTTTGTCATGCTCACTCAAATGTCTTGCTGATGGTGGCGCGTGTTGTTGTGTCATTTGGTTCCCTTCAATATGGTTGAGCTAAGTGGGGCTGATGCGCCCGTCATGCTCGTGAACGGGGGCCGTCAGTGGAGACTGGCTGGCTGTTCTTTCTCTTAGCTGCCAATGGGCTTAATTCATTTTCTATATTTTAATTAATTTTTATAATTATACATTGTGCTCACATGATAGAAGCAACATAAATATGTAACGAAGAAATGTAACCCATATATTATGATTTTAAAAGAGTGTCCATGGAGCTTCTTGCACGTTCTTCTCCATAGAGATCTACGCTTTGGAACGTGCAATTTAGCTTCACTTTTCTTGGACTGACCGAAATTGACTATTCAAAAAAAAAAAGTTAAAAAACTAAAACCCTAAATATTCACTATGTAGAGATAAATTTTCATGTTTGGAAAGGCGTAGTCACACGTTACATATGCCTACCTACCGTAGCACTTTGACAACGTGTGACTACGCCTTTCCAAACATGAAAATTTATCTCTACATAGTGAATATTGCATACTTCAGAATAGTATTGTATGACATTACTACTATGTCCATTTACTTGCAACTACATTAGCAACTTTGTTCAGTTCAGTATTCTGAAAATCTTGTTTTATACTTTTTCAGCGTCGTTTTTTGTCGTAGTTGGGTTTTAGTTTTTTAACTTTTTTTTATTTATACTATTTTGGTGTTAAAGTGTATTTGTGGCGCATATTATTAACAAAAGTTAAACTGATGAACTAAAAACTAGGTACTTGACATATTACATCTACACGCACATATAACAACATAAGCCCGAAGGCATATAGAGCAGAGGCCATTTTATGGGAGATTTAGCCAGTTATCAAACTGTTTCCGCCTTCACCGCGTGGAGTTACTCCCAGCTTATGTCGTTTTCATTAGTGCATTACATATTCTAATAATGTTCACACTGCTCTACATTGCATAAAGCGATTCACAGTTCCCGTGATCCGCGCTTTACTCTTATCGCTCATATTTAACATCATTAAAGCATTCTTGTAATTATGTACAAGCATAAAGCACTCGTGAAGCTCTTTCACGTGATACCAAACACGGTATATTTATTTTAATTTTATATTAACATAGAACTTTTTGTCCGTTAGAGGGCGCAATACTAAATTTGGTGACAAGCTTTATAGCTCATAATTAACAGAATATCAAGGCCCTTCTAATGGTACTGCAGTGGTCTTATTCTGATAAGTAGTAAAGAAGCTATGAACGAAAAGATGTGAATTATATGCAACCAGCCCATGAATACAGGTAAAGTCACACGCAAATGCTAGTAATATATATATTCAAAATGTACAAGTAAAGCGCTTTCAAATGATACCAAACACGGCATATTTATCGTAACTTTATTTTTTTACTCTGTATTTTTGTCCGCTAGAGGGCGCCACAGTAGATTTTGTGAAACCCCATATAGCCTATAACCAGCGGACAATTAAGACGCTTCTAATGATATATCATTTGTCGAATTCTGATCAGTAGTTTAGAAGTTACGAGGAAACAGATGAACATACATACATACATACATACATACATACATACATACATACATACATACATACATACATACATACATACATACATACATACATACATACATAGCCTGTCAAAATCATAACCCTCCTTTTGCATTGCCGTAGTCGGGTAAAAAGTACCAAGTGATGGTTAATTTGAAATAAACAATTTTGATTTGATTTGATTTAGGTTCAACAAGGATTTTTACATATACAGGCTGTTCTCGACTTGTGTCATTTCGATTTACATATTTTCAAGTTACGTGGAACAATGTTTTACACCATTCTTCAAACATACGTGAATTGTTTCAATCATCATCATCATCTCAGCGTTAATCCCTGTCGCATCCGAAGCTTTCCGGCTTTGGAGTCTTGGGGTTCGCTTTACCAGTCTAACTGCTGATTTTGGCTAAACTTCGATATTTTTCGTGAAGCCACTTCTATCTGACCTCCACAGCCCGAAAGCGATATCAAAGGTATTGCATTTAGACCAATTGTTTGACTTTTGAGTGCTTCAACAACCTGTAATGACTGCCATTAGATGTTCGTATGGCAATCGAGACAAACGGCTTAATCTGTTTTCCGAGGCACAGCCAGACCAGTGCAAATATTCATACTCATACATACAAATATTTGCAGTGCGCGTGAATTGTTCGCAATGTCGGAGGAAATAGGAGCATTATCGCCAAGTCAATGTCCTTGGGGCAGGCTACTAATCATTTACTTTTGATAATAAAGTATGTATCTCTTACGTGAATAGGCTAAGCCCGCCGTGCCACGTGTGGGATACACGTGGCACGGCGGGCTTAGCCTGCCACATGCACTATAATATCTCCTTCGTCTTAGGGCAGTCTCCATAGAGATTGGCCGCCGTGACCGAAGTATGGTCTGGAGGACTTCAGCTATTTACTATAATCCATATGATGAACTAGATCTTTCTTAATTACGGTTTCATAACAAAGTTTAGAATTTAGTGCAATAATGTTTCCCAAAAATCAAATAGAGTGAAACAGTCACGCACTGTCTACGATTACACGCAAACATAAACATTTTTATTTCATCATTAAGTGGTCCTAAAATGGTCATAATAACGTACATAATAAGCCAGTCTTTGCGGGGGAGCTTCACTATTTCGCCATTTGTAGGTCTACTAGCTGTGCCCGTGTCATATGCATAAATTTAAATTCCGTGGAAATATCCGGACAAAAGTATCCTTCATCTACGTTAATACTGCTCATTAAACATGTGTATGTTAAATTTCATCAAAGTCTATTTTTTTCTTAAATATAAACTAGTGCTTGACCGCAATGTCTCCTGATGGGAAGTAGTGATGGAATTGTTGAAGGTAAAAAGCGTTAGTTTATTAAGAGCCTATTCTGTCTAGCCTTGAAGACACTTAAATTGTAGCCAGACAGAAACACGAAGCCGATCGATACAGGCAGCTCAAGACCAGTCATTATGGAAAGCCTTGGGGGAGGCCTTTGTCCAGCAGTGGACCTAGCTATTAACCGTGCTGAAATCCAGACTTCGAAGTGTGACTAGGAAAATTATTTTATATTTTATTCTAAATACATAACTATAAATCTCTGGCTCGTACCCGGAGGAAACTTGTCGAAAATCAAGTTGAATAGCATCAAATAGAAGAGGCCTATGTCTAACACTGGACCGCTATAGGCAGCACCAGCACTGTTACTAACAATTGGAAGAATTTTGAAGCATATTGCTAAACCATTGCGCCATACGTTCGACAAATGTGTCCGCTCAACAACGCAAATAACCCAATGAATATTATTAATCTGTCAAAATGAAAACCATTACTACTGATAGTGTGATACGCAATTACTCTGCTGATTAGAGTACTCTTCATTTTCGGTGGCGAGCATCGCCGAAAATGGTCGGAAAAACCGAAAACATAAACTAATTTTGAGCGAGTTATAGACAGGTTTATTCTTCATAAAAAATATTCCTCTAAGCAGTCGTTGACTTCATTAATTCGTACCTTTGACATATAATTAATTAATTAAGGTATGTTTATACTACCTGTTTGGATATTTGAATAGTTAGATTAAAGTAAAAAAAAACCTGTTCTAGAAACTTCCTTTTAGTTAACAGTTGTAAACAAATAAATAACAAACAATGTCAAGGTTTATCATTAAAGCTTTTACTCATAGGTTATAGTGATTTGTGACTTGGGGTGTTTATGATTGGATTTATTTTGTTTTCTCCGAAGAATTGCAACACTAAAGTGGCAGTGGGCCAGGCAAATTGCCCGTAGGACCGATGCCCGATGGGGCCGACGGGTACTCGAGTGGCGACCATGCACCGGAAGATGCAGCGTGGGTAGGCCCCCGACAAGGTAGACCGACGATCTGGTAAAGGTCGCAGCAAACCGCTAGATGCGGGAGGCGCAAAACCGGTCGTCGTGGAGATCCTTAGGGAGTGCTATGTCCAGCAGTGGACGTCTTTCGGTTGAAATGATGATGATGATTTTTTTTTGGTTTGGATGGAAAATCATTAAATGACCTCTCCCGCTCTGGGCGTAGCGGAAGGACGTGTCAGACTTTTACTGACTAAAAGAGCGGGAGAGGTCATTTAATGATTTCCCATCTCAAACCATTGTAGAAATGCAGTTATTTATATAAAAATGACAGATTAATTCGGTATTAAGTTGTCACTTTAGTATTAAGAACTTTGATTCAACCTCTTTAAAGTTCGAAATACAAAAAACGACCCAAAGATTTTGTAATAAGACGGCAAGAGTTTATTTCAAGAGTTTTCAAAGTTTATTTATCTGTGGAACGACTAAAATGATATACAATCATTCACAAAAGGGAATCACAATTTCATTTATGTGGGTACCAGCGCATAAAGATATTACTGGAAATGTTATCGCTGATAAGACTGCATTTGATGGGATTAACCCGATTGACGTAAGTCTCATTACTGGTGTACCGTTTACTGATTGTTATGCTACTGCTAATAAGTACATTAGAGAACTATGGCAAGAGTTTTGGGAAGCAGATCAAGAGTTAAAGGGAAAGTGGTATGGAGCTATACAATCTGTTATACCTGTAAAGCCGTGGTATCATAAACTGAAGGAAACCAGCCGTGAATTCATAACTACAATCAACCGCCTTCAATTTGGCCATTCTAATACACCTGCACATCTTGCAAGACTTGGAATAGTTAATAATAACGCTTGCAAAAACTGCGGAAGAGCCGTTGGTGATATCGAACATTTATTATTTAAGTGTCAGTGTCAAAATTTTGTGTTCAACAGACTGATTCTTGCTAGTGAACTATATGAAATCTGTGACAGTGAAGTGCTAGTGACGAATAATTCCTCCCGCCGCTTGTCCGATCTATTAAAAAACAGAAAGACTTACTTACCAATTTATAAATTTATCAAGAACACAGTGGAAACTATCTAACAAAGATACCTAAACTCCAAACGAAGAAATGGCTCAAAGGTCTTAGCAACCAAGCCAAAAACTCCAAAAAAAAAAAAAAAAAAATTGCAAAAAATATTTTCGCCTTTGGCAACCCAGTTCTTGAGAAAAACTAATTAACATCACGCCAGCAGGGTAATTGCGTAACACACTTTCAACAGCAATTGGTTTTTGGCCGTTCAACAACATTAATTGCGTTATTTACTTTATTCAGCAAACACATTTTATGAACATATAGAGCAATGGATTAGCAATATGCTTCGAAATAATTCCAATCGATAGTAATTGTACGTTACATAATTAGGGTGCTGGACCTTTAGGAGCCTAATAAAATGCCAGAAAGAACGCTGAGTGAAAACAAAGAACCGTTGAAGAGGCGACGATGCGAAATTTCATCCAGACGAAGTCGCATGGAGAAGGTAATCACTACATAATATATTATTATAAATAGTCACTTTCTCTTTCCCTATGTCCCTTTGTATGATTAAATATTTAAAACTACGCAACGGATTTTGACGCGGTTATAGAGTGAGTAAAGAGGAAGGTTTACATGTATAATAAGATCCACTAAATTGTGGAGAAATACTTTTATTTTTGAGGATTCTAATTTGATGTCGTAAATAATTACATCTTTCTCGCGTTTCCAGTGAAACGCAGGCTGTTCCCTACGAGATTAACCTACCAAAATAATGTACTAAATATTGTATACATTGAAAAGGTCTACAAAAAAGTCCCCGATGGTATATGTCTATCTCTTATGGATAGCCGACAAAAACTTTCTTTTTGTCATTTACTTTTTACGACAAATACCGGCGAATTTTCGAAGCGATTTTAACCAATACAGCATTAATCCTGATCCAATTTAATACCTCAAATACATTATTGATTTAATTTACATCTATATCGCCCTTTACAGCAAATGACTTAAATGAATATTTTCGACGATATTACAGATTTAAAAATTGCGGAGTGTCGCGTTAGCCTCGCTACACGGCGCGGCGTTCGCGGCGATTGTTTATACAACGTTCATAGTTTTTCTGTAATGTATTTATTATCAGCATTGCACCCGTACGAAGTCGGGGCATGTCGCTAGTCTATTATATTTTGAAGCCTCCTACTGTACTAGTATCCGCATATTTTTCATTGTACCCTGATCACACTGATGATCGTACAAACAAAGGCTACCCTTAACACCCTTTAGAAACAATAGCAAGTTTCAACTTTAAGTACTCGACGATAACTAATGAACAAAGTTTCTCAATCGCCTTTACGCTTTAGTCTTTGAATGTATTTGTTCAGTTTTCGGCTTTAGGAAGTTCGGGTTTCGGGATTTCGGCTATTCGGCAATTCTATACGGCTTGCAAGATAATGTGACGGAACTATCCATTTATTATTGGAACGCGGTGTAGCAATAAAGTGCCATTACACAATTAATTATAGCGACTTTTGCTCCCTACAAAGACGATGGAGGCATGAGATAACCTGGGTCTTTGACTTGCAGTGTACCTTCTTTTTCCTTATTGTTATATAATAATGTTTTATGTATCTAGTACCTATAAATAAACAACAAAACAAATAATCTATTTATTAAACAATTGGCATTGAAAAAGTGTTGATTAATACTAATATTTATAAAGCTGAAGAGTTTGTTTGCTTGCTTGCTTGTTTGTTTGTTTGAACGCGCTAATCTCAGGAACTACTGGTCCGATTTAAAAAATTCTTTTTATGTTAGATAGCCCATTAATCCAGGAAGGCTTCAGGCTATATAACATTACGCTGCGACTAATAGGAGGGGAGCATAACTAACTCCACGTGAACGAAGTCGCTGGCGGCGGCTAGTTAGAAATAAATCACCTTAAGATGTTTCATATTATATTCGCATGTTGGTGAGTTTTTTTTTAGTTCAATGGGCAAAGAAGAAGCTTGCGGCTGGAGTCTAAAACGCATGGAAACCATGCCACTTGGCTTAACCGGCAAATCTCAATTTGAGCTAAAATTCAAGTAGGTCAAAACAAACGCGAATTTTTTTTTTAATTATCAACATATTTCTCGGTGGTAGGCCATAATATCGGCTGCCGGCACAAGTTACCACCCACCAGACAAAGTCTTACCGCCAAGCGATTCGTCGTGCTCCGGCATGATGTCTGGTGAAGCCGTACGAAGGACGGGTCAGAGCAGTTGTGTTGCGATGTGTGCCAGGTACGATGCGCCAATTGTTATTGTGTCAGGAATTTGATCGTGGAGAGTCTCCAGATTAATCTCCCTCTGGCGCAGCATCGTTGGTCGTTTCGTGGTAAAGCAGTGATGCAATCGTCGATGGTAAGGCGCGGTAGTTTATTAAGAGCCTATTCATTTGAAAAACACTGAAGGAATAGGAAGGAAGACGGCAGTTGAGTTTATTTTGATGTTATCTAGTACATCAAGTACATGTACCGGATGATATTTACACGAGCAAATATCAAAACCTAGACAAGATAATTACGCAAAATAAGTCATTATGTACAATAGGTGTTTTATGTATTATTAATCAAAATAATTTCCACACAAAATGCACATATATCATAAAATGAATCTAAACCACTGACTCCATGTGTATTTTATTGTAATTAATTAATTTTGCGAAATAAAATGAAAATAAAAAAAATACAAATTTTAATTATTACTAAGCATATTAAATAATTATTTAATACAATAATTATTTCAGAACAATAACTGAATTATTTTAAACATTTATCGTGCTTTATGTTTCGTACCACTGTACGAAACGCATAAAATACGATAAATGTTTAAAATAATTAGGCCGAATCAGGCATTATAATTCAATGCAATCACGTGACCTAATGCGTGGTTACGCTTTAAACAATGTTTATGACATCTTGGTTAACGCTTCGCTGATTGCGATGAACAGAACTAGTCATTTCATATAATTGTTTCCGTTCCATTTAGAGCGATTGAAAAAGGAAGGTTTTTAAACGATAATCTACGAGACAGAACATACTATTTGTTATGTTCTGTCTCGTTAATACGTATTTTTGTGTTTGTATTTTTAATTATTAGGCTTTTAACAGCCTTTCTCCTTCCCATCAGACAGGATTGCGGTCAAGCACTATTTCATTTAATAAAAAAACTGCTTTTTCTCTTTTCTATACTTTATACCTAGAGCTTGGTCGCAATCCCACCTGATCTTAAGCAGTGATGCAATGGTTGATGGTGAGGCTATTCACTCTAGCCTTGAAGACACTCTCTGAATAAAGAACCTTGCACTATAATAATCCGAACAGACCCTTACCTAGGTACCCCTACCTACATACAAACTCACTTTCACCTCTATGATATGTTTTTTAAAATGGCGAAGCACGTCGCAAGCAGGCGTGTTGACCGCTGCGCCTCGGAGGACGAATGAAGATGAATGAATGAGAATAAATGGAGGAGGAATAATGTATGTTTTGCTATTACGATTAGTTTAGTTTTACAATTTTTTGTACGAGTAAAAATAAATGTTTTATCTTTGTTTCTTTATAATTAGTATGGAATGCTTTTTCTATCATGTAGGTTTGATATCGTATTAAACAATATGTAAAAAACCCTGTCCGACCCATAAGGATAATAAAGGTTAGGTAAACACTTGACCAAATATAATATAAAATTTTACATAATCACCACAGTAACAATACTAATGTATTTTAAAATATTCTTTTTTTCCCGGGAATTAATTCCAATTTCCCCGAAATTTAGTAATTTTTAAAAAGTGACAACACCGGTATTATTATGAGCGAATAGCGTCGCGACCACGTCACAGGTGCCGCGTGCCCTGCCCCCCGCCCCCCGCGGAAGGGGTTGCTTATCGCACATGTATTAAGTTACCTCTTTTTGCGAAATAATATTTAGTTTTTTTAGGGGGATTTTTTTTAAGTTTAGCCTGTCTTTGTGGGCATTAGTAGAATCAGTTATCGATACCTAACAATACCTTCATGGATTGGACAGGGTTTTCTTTACATATTGTATATTGGCAACATTTTGGTACAGCCCTGTGTTACAATACTAACAATATCAACGACGAAAATGTGATTCGTCGCTGCTACCGCTTAGTGGTATCAGCCGCGACTTACAAGCTGTAGGTCGTAGATTCGAACCCCATCAGGTGCTTTACTTTGTGTAAATTATTTCATCACCACTGCTCTCAAAACGGTGAAGGAAAACATCGTCAGGCAACCGGCGTGTCCTAGAGCTAAAAACTTCGAAGACATGTGACATCTTCCAACCTGCACTGGGCCAGCTGGGTAGATTACGGCCCACTCCCTCTCATCGAGAGGAGATCTGTGTCCCAACAGTGGCATCGATATAGGCTGATCATGATGAGGGGTAATGATCGCAAATAACTTTAAGATGAGATAGCGAAGTTATCTAGGTATGGTCCTCCATTCTATGTATGTACCTATACAAAGAGGCCTTTTCGATTTAGTAGGACTTAAATAGGTCCGTATTATTATTTTAAACCTACCAACAATAGTAGTGTCATGGCTTTTTCCATAATTACTATTTATATGAAGCTGTAATGACGTAAAACGAACTAATATCTAATAATAGTTCTCATATAATTTGTCTTATTATACCGTGTTAAGCAAATTGCACATTATAGTCATAGGACACCGTATTACAAAAATTGTACTGCGTTGCTGTGCGTCGCGCCGCGTTTCGTTTCAAAATGGACTTTGATGCATATCCCATTTTGAAACGCGATGCGATGCACCGCAACGCATTAATAATTTCAAACAGATTCAAGTTTGGAATTTGAACGGTTTGGACGGCAGTACAATGAATATCGCTTTCAGGCGGCATAGCTACATAACGAGTTTCAAAAATCCTACATGATTTCTTACGTGCGTTTTAAAAACGGGTCGCTTCGTAAAATTAAAGTCCATCCAAGTGCGACGAGGATTCGCACACGATAAATGTATGCGAAATGAATAAAAAAAGACAAAAGGCTTTAATTTGATTTTAGTATTTCTTGTTATAGTGGCAACAGAAAAAAAAAACAAAAGAAATCAACTGTCTAGCTGTCACGGTTCATGAGACTGTTGACTGACTGACAGACAATAGGGTCTCTTTTTTACTCTTTTGGTATGGAACCCTGTGTGGTACCGAGCTTAGGATAGTACCAACCAATATCCTCCCATGGATATCGTAAGAGGCGACTAAGGGAACTCTCACCAGGGAAGCACCCCACTCCAATGTAATGAAAGCCTTGGACAGCATGCAAGCTTTGGAAACAAAGCCCTCAGTCTTTGTTCAGCAGTGGACCTCTATAGGCTGAAAAAGTACGGAACCCTAAAAATAGTAGACGCTTAACTAATCATGTAAGAGCAAAGGTGGCATAGTATTAACAGCTGTGATTTACAAATTATAGGTAGTAGGATCGAACCCAGATAAGCACTATACTTTGTGTAAATTATTTAGTAATTACTGCTCTCAGAACGATTATGGAAAGCGGCATTTTGTAGAACCAAAAGTTCGAAGACATGTGCCTTATAATCCACCCTGGGTTCGGTTAGTGGATTATGGCCCATTCCCTCTCCCACAGAAGAGACCTGTGTCTGGAAACGTCACATAGACTGATTGTGTGTACATACGTCTAGCGAGCATTCAAGATGTCTAAAGTGATGCAAATGGATTTGTAATGGGCCACGATGCGGCGCAGTCCATTCTCACGTACGCAAATGAAACAAACATGACGTCTGGGATTTTTCATAATTATGACACTGAATTGTATCTACTACAATTTGTTTGATTTCTTCATTAGATTTTTAAACTTTATTGCTTAAGCATAAAGGCTCAAGATTGATTGGGAATATTTGTCAATATCGCGATCGGGTAATGGTACAGTCGCGGTCACAAATTCTTTGAATAAAACCTATTTCAAATAAAATCTACTGAAGGTTTCATTTATTTTCTATAATATGAAACCGCAGTTCATAAATTGGGTAGCAAATTTCATTAGTAGGTATTCAGTTATTTGGCGGTTTTGAATAAATTATGAAATATATTGAAACTGGCACATGCAGGGTTATTTTCAAACATATCGTGTTTACTATAATAGGTTTTTGGCGGGAAAGTCAAGCTGAGTATCACGCTCATTTTTCATTGGACGTTTAAAATAATTTATAGTGTTGTTTACTAAATAAAAGTACGTGATTTGTGTAATAAAAACTGCATTCAGTAAATAATTCATAAAGAACAGTGACATATTGCAGCATAGTGGCCACATCATGACTTTACCTCAAACCTCCCTCGTAAGACGGTTCACGCGGCCGTCGTTTTCGAGATGAATAATTCATTACGTGACATTGGCTAAATGCACAAACCATGCGAAGCCAAAAAAGAAAGAAAGGACCTAATATTTAGGGCATTTCGTGCAATGCACTGACACCATGCCATGAGGTTTTAAAACCAGTATTAAACCGTTGCGAATAAGGAATAGCGCTATTCAACCTGTATAGCTCTATCTTTGTTTGACTCCGTCGTTCAAAATCTCATCAGACAGCAACAAGTAAATATCAAGAACTTGCCAAAATGTAGAGAAATTATAAGCATTTTTGACAGTTTGTTTTTTGTTTCTTTGTTTATTTATAAAACGCCACACTAGACATTTCTCCTGTATCGTGGGTGCGTTTACAAACATATTAACAGCCAGACCTGGAACAACTGCTTGTAGGTCATACAAATATTTGTTCCGTGCGGGAATCAAAGCCGCATGACGCAGCGCAGCAGTCAATAGATTTACCGCTGCGCTAACCGTGCAGTCGAGTCATTTGACAGATCAAGAATTAAGCCTCTAGTCTCATCCGCACTTCTGGGAACCGCACTTGAGTACATTCGTTATTTGCACTGAAACAAATTTTCGTAATTTGTCGCTCGGAGAAAGCTTTACAAGCCCAGGGCCTGTAGCCAATGTAACATCGCTTCATAGCGAAGCGAAATCGAACACCAAACCAACCAATGGCGGGAACGATTGACCACACGACGCGACAAATCACGTGGTCAATCGTTCCCGCCATTGGTTGGTTTGGTATTCGATTTCGCTTCGCTATGAGGCGATGTTACATTGGCTAGGGCCGCTGGTTTATTAAATAGGCGACGTACCTCTTGAAGTATATCGTTTCTGGTCTCAGAGAAACACACTCTATCGTATATCAGTAATTTGCGGCCTTGTGTTTTACACCACGTACATCGTAGGAGTAGAACAATTTGCCTAATACGGTCTTCCAGTCGAAGATCAAATCAGATCGAATCAGAAATGAGGAGATCCTCAGAAGCACCAAAGTTACCGACATAGCTCTTCGAGGCGCTAACATTAATTGGCAATGGGCGTCGCACATTGCTCGTAGAGCAGTAAAGTTCTGGAGTGGCGGTCACGTACTGGAAGACGCAGCGTAGGGATGCCCCCAACAAGGTGGGCCGATGACCTGGTGAAGGTTGCGGGAAGCCGATGGATGCGGGCAGCACAAGACCGGTCATTGTGGAAAGCCTTGCAGGAGCCCTTTGTCCAGCAGTTGGCCTCTATAGGCTGATAAAGAAGAAGGAACGAGGTCTTTCAGTCTGATTACAATTTAAGTGTCTTTAAGGCTACAATGAATAGGCTTTTAAAAAACTAGTGCTGGAAGAACGGATTTTGATGCGGTGTTTTTAACATTTACTGAATATATTCACTGCATGCTTACCGCAGTGATTAAGCTAATGACTGCTGCACTGCGTGTCGCGGTTCTATTGCCGCACGGAACAAATGTTTCTCATCATCATCATTATTTCAGCTGAAAGACGTCCACTGCTGGACATAGGCCTCCCCCTAAGATCTCCACGACGACCGGTCCTGCGCCTCCCGCATCTATCGGTTTCCCGCGCCTTTCATCAGGTCGTCGGGCCACCTTGTCGGGGGCCTATTTATCTACGTCTTGCGGTGCGTGGATGCCATTCGAGACCCCGCGGACCGCCGGGTATCGGTCCTACGGCAAATAGTTATTCCGGATCTGGATAACTGTGAGTGTGTATGTGAGTTACATGTTTGTAGACGCACTCTCGATACAGGAGGATTTCGTAGGGTAACGTTTTACGTGTAAACAGAAACAATAAAATTATTCCTAAAGTGTTGAAAATTACCTGGAGTAAAGAAGTCTTGTTAAGCCGTAAAAGCCATGTGAAACTGTTATGTATGTCGGAGATCGTCGTTATAATTTTAATAGAAGTTGCTGATTTGATTTATGTAGTAGGCGGCAAACGCTTGTGACGTCATCTTGTGATGGCGGGACATGGACAGAGTCGCTTTGGAAAGTGAGGTTCGGTCGAACGGTGACTTTGCATCGAGACGCGGACTCAAGGCACTTCTCCGAACCGAAACTGTCGGTTTGCCTATTTAAATTGTTATTATCAAGATTGGAGGGTAAATCTACACGTTGTGCTTCAATTCAAAACTCACCTGCGAAATAGAACCCGTACCACCACACCAAGATGCTATCGACCCTACCGCTCTGCCGTCGCTGTCTGCGACATCAGAAGTGGGATAAAGAACTACACTGCTCACATTCTCGTTATAAATCATGGAACAGAATAATAGTCACTTTCTGCCAATATTTTTATGGTACTTGTGTATGGGTACTTGTGTGATTACTTGGGTGGTAGTTGTTCATTGCCTTTGTATGAGCTTCTGTAAATGCTGGATGTACTGGCAGTGAGGCTGGAAGTGAACGTCAAGTTACGAAGTGCGCTCAATTGCTGGCGCAGAGATCGCTCCGCGTGATGGTGCGCTGCAGAAGTGCGCTGCAGGAGAGTGCTGCAAGAGTCCGCTGCAGGAGCGCGCTGCAAGAGTCCACTACAGGAGCGCGCTGCAGGAGTCCGCTGCAGGAGCGCGCTGCAGGAGTCCGCTGCAGGAGCGCGCTGCAGGAGCGCGCTGCAGGAGCGCGCTGCAGGAGTCCGCTGCAGGAGTCCGCTGCAGGCGTGCATGTGGGACAGTGCTGGCTGATGCTTGGCGTGCGACTGTGCTGGCTGTTGGTTGGCGAGCGACGTGGAGCTTGTGGAGCATACAAGGTGCGCTTGCGGAGTATGCAAGGTGTACTTGCGGAGCGCGCAAGGTGCGCTTACGGAGTGCGCAAGGTGCGCTTGCGGAGCGCGCTGCTAGCTGCGTGGTGAATCACATCAATGGCGTGTGGCGCTGTTGGAGCTGCTTGCGGCGCAGCCGGAGCTGCGTGCGTTTTGCGGAATGCCCAAGGTTTCAAGACTTGAGCCTCTACTCTGCAGGCGATGAGAAGATTTCAAGAAAGCATCTACTCTGCAGGCGATGAGAAGGTTTCAAAATACCCAAAACGTTTGTGGTAACGTAATTGGATTTTATGAGAGCACGTGGCAGGTGTTTGCGGGAAATTGCCATAATCCGGTGAGTCGTACTATTTTTATTTTGATTTCGGTGCTGAATGTTCTCTTGTCAAGCTATCTGTAAATTCATTGGTGTACGTCCACACGCGATGGTTCTTATACAGGGTATGGGTTAGACATGGTCATTATTTCATGTAATTGTAACTGGTTTACAATAACCAGTGACGCGATGAGTAACTGAATAGCTAAAGTACTAGTAAATGCGTTATTTCATACACACGTTGTGGCGTAGCCGTATCATGCATCACACCGGCCTAATTTATTGAATTAACTGTATAGCTACACACTCAAGACAGTGATTTAATTTAGTTTCGTTTCGTGAGTAACTGTATAGTTGGACCATCACAGTAACTGAATGACAATAACTAGCTGCAGGAATAACACGTTTTGTGACGGGTGACGCCGACCAGGTGGCTGGTTGTGTTGCGTTTCTTGGAAAGGGCGTGGCGACCCACACCTAGTATAAAGTAGTGCCAGCGTTGTGTACTGAGCCATTTCTTTGTGATGTGAAAATAAGAGTTATTTGAAAATTTTATTTCTTGTACTATCCAAGAAATTGTAAAACAGGATTTCACGATTATAATGTTTGGTTTGTCTTTGATTATTTCAAAACTAAAGTTCACTGTTGTCTATAGTTACGAGCTCACTTGAGCTTCTGTTAATATGTGTGGCTAGACTATTAAATCTTCTCAAGAGAACAAGCGGTAACGAACATAGAAATGAGTGCTATTTACGAAAAATCTAAATTTGATAGAAATGAGCTAAAGTAATGAAATTTAATGTTAGTGATTTGTATGGAGGGCGATGATGGTGATCGTTACCTATTGAAATCGTTGATTGGAAACGAAACTTATAAGTACCCCACGATCGCATACGAAAGTTTTCTCCAAGTAATGTGTCTGCTGAGTTAGATTTTCATAATGTAGAAGATGGTGAGGAGGGTGCCTCCGCCAGCAAATAGAACACGTATCATGGCTATGTGGTCGCACTGCACGCACTAGTCTGTAGTCGTAACTGCAACCCAGTGAGGGGTTGTTCAGGGCGCGATGGGCAGCTAGTGGTGTAGTGGGGACTCGAGTAGATATGGTCGCGCTGCATGCACCAGTCTGTAGTCGTAACTGCAACTGCATGAGGAGTTGTTCAGGGGGCGATGGGCAGCTGGTGATGTGGCGGGGACTCGAGTAGATATGGTCGCACTGCATGCACCAGTCTGTAGTCGTAACTGCAACTGCATGAGGAGTTGTTCAGGGGGCGATGGGCAGCTGGTGATGTGGCGGGGACTCGAGTAGATATGGTCGCACTGCATGCACCAGTCTGTAGTCGTAACTGCAACTGCATGAGGAGTTGTTCAGGGGGCGATGGGCAGCTGGTGATGTGGCGGGGACCTGGGTCTCAGAGGAGACTATTAGTTGTACGGTCATGTGTTGACCTGGGAGTCGCGGACTCTTAGAGTTGGTCGTATCACAAGAGGTGATGACAATATGGGTGTCAACTATGAGTTGTCACTAGCTACTGTGGTAGCGGGCCATGGTGTGTTTTCTTTTTTTGTGTGTGATTATGATAATTTGATAATTGTGAGGCTTGGAGGAACCTTTTGTTTTCTTACTGAAATTTGAGAATAATGAGGCTTGAAGGAAGCTTTTAAGTTGTTAAAATGATTAAGTTTGTTTGGTTTTCTAATAGTCATTGTAATTAAACGTGACGTGTGACGGTCAGGTTGGCCGAGTTCTCAATAATGCTTCAGAGACGGTTTTCTGTGTTTTTTTTTTAATTTGTTACAGACATGCACAAGGACGTGCAACGGAGAACATCGAAGTTTGGCCGGAATCGGCGGTTGGCCTAGTGAAGAGGACCCCGGACTCCGAGGCTGAAGGAGCTTCGGATGTGACTGGGATTGGCGCTGGGATGATGAAGATGCACGAGGACGTGCAAATCGTCAGGCTGGCCGTGTCGGAGATCGTCGTTATAATTTTAATAGAAGTTGCTGATTTGATTTATGTAGTAGGCGGCAAACGCTTGTGACGTCATCTTGTGATGGCGGGACATGGACAGAGTCGCTTTGGAAAGTGAGGTTCGGTCGAACGGTGACTTTGCATCGAGACGCGGACCAAGGCACTTCTCCGAACCGAAACTGTCGGTTTGCCTATTTAAATTGTTATTATCAAGATTGGAGGGTAAATCTACACGTTGTGCTTCAATTCAAAACTCACCTGCGAAATAGAACCCGTGCCACCACACCAAGATGCTATCGACCCTACCGCTCTGCCGTCGCTGTCTGCGACATGTATATAATGTGGTGGTACTACAACAAACTAACGAATTTACCCCCCAAAAACTACGAAAAACACACATAAATTCCCTTCACAATAAATTTAAGTAAAGATTGCTCTGTAAAAAGTTTCCTCTGGGAACGGTTGAAAGTTTCCCTATGAATCTCACACAAGGGTGCAATCAAAGGTGGGTGGAGTCAGAAATAGTTTCTTTCGCTTTATTGTAACGACGTGACCGGCCTTTATTTCCGGGATATTTTTTTCGACTGTTCTGTATGAGCGATGGTCTTTGAGCCTACCAGCCTACCGAGTCTCTGTCTGTAAATACATTAGTAGACCCCTCTCCAAACGCAACCTTGATATTGCGGGCTGTCTGTATGTGAATACAAGGCTTATTCTTCAAGTCTAAGTTTCCATCACGAAAACATTTAAACCAAAATCGCACGGCGCGTTCATTAGCAGACCCCTCTCCAAACGCAACTTTGATATAGCGGGCCGTCTATCTGTGAATACAAAGCTCGTTCTTCAAGTCGAAGATTCCATGACGAAAGCGTACAACACCAAAATCGCACGGTACCTTTATTAGTAGACCCCTCTCCAAATGCATCTTTCATATTGTGGAGTGTTCCTGCCTCGTTACTACCGCGTCGGAACTCGTATTCAAAAATCACTCGAATTTTCGCAGTATCCATTCTTTTTTGTCTAAGTTGAATAACAAAAACAGTTGAAAGTCGATATTAGAATGTTTCACATTTTTTAAAAGAAGAACACAAAAGTTTCATTCGAAAACGTCAAACCATGATGATTCTATGTCAATTCAAAGAACCTATTGCAACAAAACGGCAATTTCATACTTAAACCCCTATTATTATGAAGAGGTACCCCCCTCTTACATAATATGTATTTTATTAATTAAGATCAGGTTTAATCCACCTAAATAGCTATTGACTTATGCACCTACATAATCAGCCTATAATGTTGCCACTCCAGGGGTGTCCCAGGAGTGGCCTCCTCTTGGTGAGAGGGAGTGGGCCGTCATCTACCACGCGGGCTCAGTGCGGGTTAGTAGATGTCACATGTTTTCGAAGTTTTGCTTCTAAGACGTTTTTTTTTAAATTACTGCTTCACCGCAATCACGCCTGATGGTAAGCAGTGATGCAATCCTTGATGGTAAAGCGCCGTAAAGGCACTTAAATTGTACACCGCCGCCGGCAAATTGTTCCAGTCCCTCGATGTATGCAGTATAAAAGAAGAGGCGGATCGCTTCGTCTGATTTCTAGTGGTGTCAACAACGTAAGGGTGTCGGTATATCTACTTGCCGACGCAGACGGGTCGGCTGATGATAGAACGAAGATGGGGGAATGAACTCATGCAGTTCCCTCACACACTCTCCAAAATGCATCCTATAGAACACTGACAGGCTGGCTACTCTTCGCCTGTGCTCCTCAGGATATCCTTTACCGGATTGAGAGCAGTGATGATGAAACTATTTACACAAAGTAAATCTCTTGTCAGGGTTCGAACCTACGACCTTCAACATATAAGTCGCGGCCGATACTACCGCTGCTCTCTACTATTACACATAACCATTACAGAAATGAACGTAGTCCATATAAAAACGACAGTTTTGTTAGGTACTAAGTTGTAATTTTTGTAAAAAGAACTTTGACTTAACCTCGATAAAGTTCGAAATACAAATACTGACGCAACGGTTAAGTCTGGAACTATAGTTAGATCTGGTTTTGTGATAAGAAAGGTAACATTTGTGAGGTTGTAGATGGTTTTCTCGGTGGTAGGCAACAACATCAGCCGCCGGCATAAGTTACCGCCCACCAGACAAAGTCTTGCCGCCAAGCGATTCGTCGTGTTCCGGCATGATGTCTGGTGAAGCCGTACGGAGGACGGGTCTGAGCAGTTGTGTTGCGATGTGTACCGGGTACGATGTGCCTAATGTTGTTGTGTCGGGAGTTTGGTCGTGGAGGGTCTCCAGATCATCCTCTGGCGCAGCATCGTTGGTCGTGTTGTTGGGTTAAACATTGCACCACCTCGCTCAACTGCCGTCGTCCTTCCTATTCACTCAGTTTTTTGAGTGAATAGGCTTAATAAGCTAGTGCGTTTTACAATCAACGATTGCATCACTGCTTACCATCAGGCGGGATTGCAGTCAAGCACTAGTTTATAACTAATAAAAAAAAATGGTAATCTCTTCTTCTTCAGCCTATAGAGGTCCACTGCTAGACAAAGACCTCCGTCAAGGCATTGCGGGGTTTGCCATAATCCCCAAGCTTGGCAGGCGCGTTAGGAATAGCAGTAATTTGTTATTCCACAGAAGAAGCGCTGCTGCTCGTGTCCCTGGTGAGAGTTGGTGGTAAACTCTGAATCTACTGAATCGATTTTGAAAAATCTTTTACAAATACAAAGCCTCGTTACTAATGAGTGTCAAAGACTCTACATATGCTGATATGAAACATGAAAATGATTTTTCGTGGTAGTCGGATTTCGTCACGAGTAAAATTATTTTTCATTTCTCATATTCGGAAAGTAGTATTTTCTTGATCTGTTTATTGGGTAGAAAGTGCTATTTCCCTTCATAGAGCGGGAAAAACTCATACAAATTACTTCCCACCTAAGGGTCGGAATGAACTTCAAAAATAGAACTGCTGTCAGCTGTGAAGAAATTTGTATAAAAAAAGTAATAAAAAAAATGCAATGTGAGTTTCTAAATAGCCAGTGTGAATTTAGCGCAAACTTCATTGAGCGAAATAGGTCGCAACCATAGAATTAAGAAGTAGGTACTATCGGTACCTACTTATTAATTCATAGTTATTTTCCTCACATTCGAAATGAAAAGTAGAGTGTTTAACATGGGTAAAAGAATCAATTCCTACTCGGACTATAGCCGCCCTCGCTACGCTCGGGCGTCTAAATACCTCGGGATTTGATTTTTTCCGCCCTCGGTTAACAATCTACTATTCCGTACAATGAAGTGATGGACTTTATCTGCTGAAAAATAAAGTCGGTTCTCATGTAAGGATGTTCGGTCGCTTAGATCAGCAGGATAATTGCATAACACACTATCAGTAGCAATGGACTTCATGTTGACAGTTCAACAACATTCATTGCGTTATTAACGTTGGTTGTTGAGCAGACACGTTTTAGAACACATGGAGCACTTAAGCCTAGAAATTTCAAATATTTTTTATTTATTTTAAAAATGAGAGTGCCTTGAGTGTCTTCAAGGCTAGAGTGAACAGGCTCCTAATAAACTAGGGCGCTTTACCATCAACGATCGCATCACTGCTTACCATCAGGCGGGATTGCGGTGAAGCACGGGTTTATAATATATACAATATGTAAAGAAAACCCTATCCGATCCGTGAAGGTATTGTTAGGTATCGATAACTGATTCTACTAATGTCTACAAAGACAGGCTAAACTTAAAAAAAAACCCCTAAAAAAATAAATATTATTTCGCAAAAAGAGGTAACTTAATACATGTGCGGTAAGCAACCCCTTCCGCGGGCGGCGGGGTGCAGGGCACGCGGCACCTGTGACGTGGCCGCGTCGCTATTCGCTTATAATAATACCGGTGTTGTCACTTATTTAAAATTACCAAATTTCGGGGAAATTGGAATTAATTCCCAGGAAAAAAGGATTATTTCAAAATTCATTAGTATTGTTACTATTATGATTATGTAAAATTTTATATTATATTTGGCGAAGTGTTCACCTAACCTTTATTATCCTTGTGGGTTGGACAGGGTTTTCTTTACATAGTGTATAAAAAAAAAAATCTCCACACTAGGTTTATTTTTAATAATTATAAACTAGTGCTTGACTGCAATCCCGCCAGATGGTGCTGTGGTTGATGGTGGTGGTGGAATTACTCCTGTATCAAACATATAAACTCACACAAACAGCCAGACCGGGAACAATGACTTCATCAAATATTTGTTCCGTGCGGGAATCGAACCCGCAACACGCAGTGCAGCAGTATATAGCTTAACCATTGCGCTAACCATTATATTCCTAGTGACGTAATTTGGGTCATCTATACTAATATTATAAATGTGAAAGTATCTCTGTTTGTCTGTCTGTCTGTCCTGCTTTCACGCCAAAACTACTGAACCGATTGTAATGAAAGTTGGTACACAGATAGTCTAGAGCCTGAGAAAGGACATCCATACTAATATTATAAATGCAAAAGTAACTCTGTCTGTCTGTCTGTCTGTTACGCTTTCCCTCTTAAACCTCTCAACCGATTTTGATGAAATTTGGCACAGACAATCTTTAGACCCTGAGAAAGAACATAGGCTACCTTTTATCCTGGAAAAAAATTATGTTCCCGAGGGAAATCTAAAAAGCGCGATATAACCGAACTCCACGCGGGCGAAGCCGCGGGCGGAAAGCTAGTAGGCTATATAACATCCCGCTATGACAAATAGGAGCAGAACGGTAACAAAAAATGTTGCGAAAACAGGAGTGAACACGAGCATACATATTGCTCACATTATTTTAACAGGCGCTTATTTTATATCAACTGACCTCCTGTAAACTGAAAGCCACGCGGATGGAGTCGCGGGCAACAGCTATTATTAATAATAATAATAATTTATTTTCATAAAATTTTACAGTACATTGAAACATGTAGTACATACAGATACAAGGATGTAAACAATAGTGTGGCGACACCAGCACCCTTGCTAAGTTGTATTATATAAACTATTATCCTCTTCTTGGAACCAGCTTGGACAGTATTAAGTTAAATAAAAGTTTCAATAGTCTCAATGAATAGCAGTCAATCGCTTATCGAATTCCAATACGTAGGTACCACATACAGGTTAAAGTTTGCTTAAAAAAATAGTTAATAAATCAACCAACTTTAACAAAAAATGTTGATGTTGTAAGAACGCAATACGTGAGGTTTATAAATAAATCTTTATTTAATTAAAACAAAAACTAATGTTTAATTTTTGAATAAACAATTAAACATACATAAAAAAATATTATTATTTATGTTGTTCGCTCATTCTAGAATTGTACGACCTTTTAACTCATTAAAGCGCGAATATTAAGTAACTGTTCGTGATAAAGACATATATAATAGTCAAGGACATAAATGGGGTACATATTTGAATATCGAACATTAAGATACCTCCAGGTAAAATGTCAAAACATCACAAATTTAAATATCGAATGACCTAACCGAAATTTTAAATAACGTATGTTTGTAACGTCAAACCTTCTTCTTCTTCTTCTTCAGCCTATAAAAGTGCTAGACATAGACCTTACCCAAGGATGTCCACGACAACCGGTCCTGCGCCATCCGTATCCAGCGGTTTCCCGCGACCTTCACTAGGTCGTCGGTCCACCTTGTCGGTGGCCTACCCACTCGGTGTCTTCCGGTGCGTGGTCGCCACTCGAGAACTCGTCGGCCCCATCGGACATTGATGCTACGGGCAATGTACCCGGCCCACTGCCACTTACCTAAGTGTTGCAATTTTACCATCTACGATTCATCACTGCTTATCATCAGGCAGGATTGCGGTCAGGCACTAGTGTATATAGTGTATTTAAAAAAAATATTTGGGCTGTGTCGGTTACTCCTGTTCTTTTGCGGTTCTCCTCATTTCTGATATGATTACATTGAAACCCCAAGCATAGCCCTCTCCATTGCCCTTTGAGTGACCTCGAGCTTTCTTATAAGGCCCATTGTTAGCGACCACGTCTCAGTTTCATGTGTCATCACTGGCGATATTTTGGACTAGAAAATTACAATTACATAGGGTAAAAATTGGCGACATTGATTGCGACGTCAGGACACGTATTTACGCAGCTTGGGCGAAATCGCGTGAGGTGAAAGGTGCCATTTGTGAACCCAAAATGCCAGTTAAGCTTAAGGGGCAGGTCTATAAAACCATCATTAGACCTATTCTCCTGTATGGCAGTGAGGCGTGGCCTGTGCTTGAGCGACACAAGCAGGAGCTGCGTGTCACGGAGATGAATATGCTGCGATGGATGTGTGGAGTTACGCGGAAAGACCGCATCAGGAACTCCCGCATCCGGGGCAGCCTTCGTGTCCGTGACATTGCAGACAAACTGCAGGAGGGTCGCCTACGCTGGTAAAGCCACGTCTTACGTAAACCGGCATGTTACGTGGGTAACAGATGTCTTGCCATGGCGCCTCCGCCGGTCCGGAACAAGCGGGGTAGACCAAAGAAGTGCTGACTTGACATTGTAAGAGATGATATGCGTGCCAACACTCTTACCACAGGATGCTAGAGATCGTGCGAAATGGAGGAGAATGTGCAGGAAAGCGGACCCCGGGCTCCAACGCGAATGCCGCGGATGCAACCGGGATAAACTCTGAGATGATGATGATGAGGGTAAAAATAATACACTTTGTATAGCTATTAGTAAATGTGTTCTCCAATTAAATGTAAACCCGTGCGCGATAAGTTGGGACCTGAGTGCGGTGACGTTGGAGTGCGGTGACGTTGAGAGATGAGATAAAGTAAATAATAGATAAAATAAATGTATAAAATTAAACATTGTATTTTTATTCATTACAAAGCTATAGTCAACACTTTCGTGATA
Organism: Sesamia nonagrioides; assembly: GCA_017933935.1. Lineage (NCBI taxonomy): Eukaryota > Metazoa > Arthropoda > Insecta > Lepidoptera > Noctuidae > Sesamia > Sesamia nonagrioides. Next base: position 136,443 of record JADWQK010000343.1, read on the forward strand.
CATAATTAAATACCTAGGGTCCTATTTTATTCAAATAGTGTGCACTCAAGTCTCAACTTATCGCGCACGGGTAGTACAATAGACTACTAAACCATAGAATAAAGAGAGGGAAGTAGGTTATCTCCGACCCAATCCGCGATTTAATTGCCTACTGTCTTAGGGTTGTCACGTTTAGCAAAATTTGAATTCAGTGTCTATAAATTGGCAAAGGTCGGAAAGTTGACGACTGTTCACGCTTCGTCGGATTCGGTTGTCACCGAACCCGCTAACAAATATTTATAGACTAAGAGCTTATATTTAAATTATTTGCTTAGTATTTATACATATAGTCATACACAGTTTTTATGTATTTTTTATTTTGTAATTTATTAGTAGTTTTGTACACATAAAGGACCATATTTATTTTTATTTTTAATTAATACAAATTTATATAACACAAACATATCTATTAACCCTAAAAATCGTAAAACAACATAAAAATACTGACAACTGCCTCTTTGACTAATTATTTCTCTTGTTAAGATCTGAACTTTATTTATCTGATTCACAAATTGTCAATTAGGTACTTACTTACTTTTAATAACGATTTTATAACTGTAAGTAAGTAGTTACTATACCTACCTACAATAGGTACTAAGAAATCGGCATAACTAAATGTAAACAAAGCAGTAGAGCGCTAGCGGCAAATCAACTGACAGATCAAAAGTAACTTTAATCATTGATTTGTGTGAATAATAAATTCTAGTACGAAAACAGGCCTACCTACTTCCCCTATCTGATAGAAAACTAATACTTACAACAAGAAATAAGTAAGTTCCTAAGTGGATATCTCATCATCAAGTAAAAATTATAATCTTATAAGAATAAGTGACTTTCTTACCTTTCCTGCTCAGTAGGTAATCTGAACAGAGACAATTCTGAAATCGATGAATTAAGACACCCAAACAAACAACAATACTTTCTCCTACGATAATCACACATTGTTCTTTAATTTAGCTACGTAGTATTCTGTAATCTGTGATTTAGCGAATGTGCCGAAAAGCCATGACGCGCGAACCTCGTTCCGTGCTAGCCGCGACTAGCGCAGTCATAGGCACTCTAATATTGTGTTTAGGTGTGCGTGCGGCGACGCATAGATACTATGGCGCACACATACAAGCCGCGCGCGGTCCGTTTGTATGAAGATAACGTACTTCCCTCTCTTTATTCTATGACTAAACCGTGGTTGCACACTGCACGTTTGTGGTTGCAACTACAGCCCACTCCATTATGATAAGTTAATTTTTAAACAAGTGAGGTATTTTGGTCGTGTTTAATTTTGAGAATTTATACCTCAATTAGAATTCTCTATTACGAAATTAGGCGTTGACAAAATTAAAATATTAAGAGGGGACTCTAGTGGTGCTTTCTCTATACAAACGTATTCCGCTTTTTTCTTCGTGGAAAACACTTTTAGAGTCTTTTTTTTCTACAATTTTACAACTTGATTATTGATCATTTGATTTTTTCCAAAACTGAATTAATAAAAGAAATATGATATTCCGCAAAATAATCCATTTTTAACGCGATTTTCAGACTATTAAACAAATGTGATAATGTTTGACAAAAAAGAAAACAGCGGTATACGAAACGTCTTTTAGTCAACGTTTTTGTAGGTAAATTCAGCCTGATCTGCAATTGCCCCATTCGAACTTTACGGGGAGAGGTTGGATCCTGATTTCACAATTTTCCAAGAAATTGTGGGAATCCTTAAAATTTTATAGGCGAATTTTATAAACTAGTGCTTGACTGCAATCCCGCCTGATGGTAAGCAGTGATGCAATCGTTGATGGTAAAGCGCACTAGTTTCTTATACTTTGTCCTAAATATGTTGACGTCAGCGTCCGGTCTGACCAGATGCAGCTGAACAGGAATTTTCACAACTAAAAGTGTAATATAAAAACTATTTAATAAAAAAAAACAAGAGATTTAAAAAAAATGGTACAAAATGAAAGTCGGTGGCAAAAAACGAATACTTATATAAAACCCAAAGATACAATTAGGATGACATGTACCTACATACCTATATTCATTTTTGCCAACGACTTCTGAAATTAGAAAATTGATCTGAAATTTGAGCTGCCGAACCCAATAACCTATATAAACCGCAATACAAGCCGCCGAGCCGTACGAAGAACGGGTCTGAGAAGTTGTTTTGCTATGTGTCAAGCACTAGTTTATGAATACAAAAAAATACTAAAACCTGACACGACCTTAAAACAAAAATGTTGTTTCTTTATTTTCGTATCCTGAGTTCAAATATAATTTATTATTATTTTTTATTTTTTTACTTCAGAGGAAAAAATAAATAAATCATAAAACGTGCGATGACGTCATTTATACGGCAGAATAAAGTAAGTTCCTTGGCCTAAGCATTTTAGATGAAAACATCAAGTGTCAAATGTCACTTATATCAATGTCAATGTCTGCTATGCGCTACTAGAAATCCTTCCGAAACTTTGATGGTGATTTAATAATAACAGAATGTTGATAATAAAAGTCGTAAATAGCAAAATTTATGAATGTAATTGACCACAAATACAAGTTTATTGTGCGAACGAGTTTGACAAGCTGACAACGACAATACAATTGACATCTAGACACATTACCTAGGTACCGGTTATTTTTTAAGGGTCACTGTGAAGCAAAAGTTATATCGATTTTTTGTTCGCTTATGTCTCTTTTAGAATACACCGAATTTCAAAGTGGAAATTATGAATGAGAAGTACCTACACCAGTCGTGGTCAAACATCGCACACCCCCTACAACAAGGACGTATTTATACTTACAGATTTTTTTTTATTTCATTAATCGATGCAAAATACTTCAAGGCATTGCCTCAATTTTTTTTTGTAATTTTTCTTACAAAAACCATAAAGTTATTTAAAAAAAACAAATGGTACTCCATTTAGAAACATCATTATTAACTAGCAATAAAAACGTAAGTTATGGCTACTCGATACATAATTTAATTAAACCAATAGCAATATGTACGTAATCACAAGCAAGCCTCTGTTGCTCTAGTTAAATAAATATATGTGCACTCGCAAGTTACTTGCGTCTTTATTGCACGATACATTTTTAAATACTTTTTTCGTGACTTAACTTACGCGTCACTGTTTCATTTATTCGAAAACGTATATGTATTCAATCCTTATTTTTATATCCTAGGGGGTATGCGACATGTTAGAACGAACTAACCATTCCACCTGTAATTGTGATCATTACAGGTGGAATGGTTAGTTCGCCATGTATTATTATCACCTGCACATGTTTTTACAAATAAAATTATCTTATCTTAGGTGTTGATTTACTTTTATATAAAGTAATGATACATTCGGGTTGAAAAAAATAAATGTTATCAATTACTGATACATAGATTTTTACGTTTGTTTGGTTGGGTCATAAATCGAGTCGTATTCTAAAAGAGTTTGATAAAGACAAATAAAAATTCGATAGGCAATGTATACATATAAAAAATCCTACATTGTATATTCTATGTAGCTGTGTAGAATTTTTAATTTATACATACCTTAATAGGTATTGCTAAAAATATAGTCACCTTGACTAAAAAATATAAGTCATTTGAATGCATAATGTATTTGATTAGACTTAGAGATAACTTGAATATTAGCCGACCTAGACCTTATTTACAAATGGTTATTTACAAGTGGTAAATAATCTTAATTAAGGTGAATGTGGAATTAATAAAATTAATCTTTATATTTTATGTTCTAAAGTATTTTCTGCTAAATAGGTTTCATTACTCTCACATACATTAATCACTGCATCAATCCCAGTCACATCCTAAGCTTTTTCAGCTTTGGAGTCTGGGGTCCGCTTTACCAGTTTAACTGCTGATTTTAGCTAAACTTCGATATTTTCCGTAAAGCAACGACGACTGTCTGACCTCCACAACCCGAAGGCGATATTGAAGCATTGCAGTTAGCCCAATAGTTGGGCTTTTGAGGGCTCCAATAACCCATAACGACTGCCATTAGACGTTCGTATGGCAACTGGGACCGTGCTTTCCGAGGCACGAGCAAACCAGTGCAAATATTGATATTCATGCATACAAATATTTGAACTGCCAAAAAGCGTGAGGCGCTTAATATACAAAAATTATGGCACAAAGCGCCTAATGTTTTTTTCTCATTTATACTAGTATTATTTATATACTAATTGTCATAAATTAAATTTTAAAATTATTTTTAACTTTCAGTTTGATTTTAAAAGCATGTTTTTTTAGTTTTTTAAACTATATTTATTTTTACCCGACTACGGCAAAGCAAAAGGAGGGTTATGATTTTGACAGGCTATGTATGTATGTATGTATGTATGTATGTATGTATGTATGTATGTATGTATGTATGTATGTTCATCTGTTCCCTCGTAACTTCTAAACTACTTATCAGAATTCGACAAATGATATATAATTAGAAGCGTCTTAATTGTCCGCTGGTTATAGGCTATATGGGGTTTCACAAAATCTACTGTGGCGCCCTCTAGCGGACAAAACATACAGAGTATAAAAAAAAAGTTAAGATAAATATGCCGTGTTTGGTATCATTTGAAAGCGCTTTACTTGTACATTTTGAATATATATATATTGCCAGCATTTGCGTGTGACTTTACCTGTATTCATGGGCTGGTTGCATATAATTCACATCTTTTCGTTCATAGCTTCTTTACTACTTATCAGAATAAGACCACTGCAGTACCATTAGAAGGGCCTTGATATTCTGTTAGTTATGAGCTATAAAGCTTGTCACCAAATTTAGTATTGCGCCCTCTAGCGGACAAAAAGTTCTATGTTAATATAAAATTAAAATAAATATACTGTGTTTGGTATCACGTGAAAGAGCTTCACGAGTGCTTTATGCTTGTACATAATTACAAGAATGCTTTAATGATGTTAAATATGAGTGATAAGAGTAAAGCGCGGATCACGAGAACTGTGAATCGCTTTATGCAATGTAGAGCAGTGTGAACATTATTAGAATATGTAATGCACTAATGAAAACGACATAAGCTTGGAGTAACTCCACGCGGTGAAGGCGGAAACAGTTTGATAACTGGCTAAATCTCCCATAAAAAGGCCTCTGCACTATATGCCTTCGGGCTTATGTTGTTATATGTGCGTGTAGATGTAATATGTCAAGTATCTAGTTTTTAGTTTGTCAGTTTAACTTCTGTTAATAATATGCGCCACAAATGCACTTTAACACCAAAATAGTACAAATAAAAAAAAGTTAAAAACTAAAACCCAACTACGACAAAAAACGACGCTGAAAAAGTATAAAACAAGATTTTCAGAATACTGAACTGAACAAAGTTGCTAATGTAGTTGCAAGTAAATAGACACAGTAGTAATGTCATACAATACTATTCTGAAGTCAAAGTCAAAGTGCTACGGTAGGTAGGTATATCTAACGTGTGACTACGCCTTTCCAAACATGAAAATTTATCTCTACATAGTGAATATTGCATACTTCAGAATAGTATTGTATGACATTACTACTGTGTCTATTTACTTGCAACTACATTAGCAACTTTGTTCAGTTCAGTATTCTGAAAATCTTGTTTTTTTACTTTTTCAGCGTCGTTTTTTGTCGTAGTTGGGTTTTAGTTTTTAACTTTTTTTTAATTGTCAAATCTGTTTTACGAGAGATTCCACTCAATGATTTCATGCCTCGGAAAAATCTGAATTAAGTTACTTATTGCTACTAAAATACCTTAGAATGACGTCATTCATAACGCAGATTGGTAATTGATGCTTATTTAATTAAATAACAATGGTAAAGGTTAATAGCAGGTTAATGGCCAAAGGGCAATGGAGAGGGCTATGCTTGGAGTTTCACTGCGTGATCAAATCAGAAATGAAGAGATCCACAGAAGAATGAGAGCACACGACATGGCCCGAAGAATTGCAACACTTAAGTGGCACTGGGCCTGGCACATTGCCCGATGCCCGATGGGGCTGACGGGTTCTCGAGTGGCAACCACGCACCGGAAGACGCAGCGTGGGTAGGTCCCCTACAAGGTGGACCAACGATCTGAAGGTAAAGGTCACGGGAAACCGATGGATGCGGGAGGCGCAAGACCGGTCGTCGTGGAGATCCTTGGGGGAGGCCTTTGTCAAGCAGTTCACGCCTTTCGGCTAAAATGATGATGATGATAAAGGTTAAATAATACTCGTACAATAAAGATGATTTGGGCAAAGCTAGTCAAAATCTTTGTAAGTGGAAAGTTACCTTGGTATTATTTCCTTCGGATGTTGACGTTGTGATCGCCTAGTGGTGAAAATACCAGCCTCTCAAGTATGATTGTGCGGGTTCGATTCCAGGTGAGGCAGGTACCAATGTAACCTTCAAAGTTATATGTACTTTCTAGGTATATCTCGGACACGAATAACTGATTACAAGGAAAATATCTTGAGGAAACCTAGACTTTAAATACGAAATCGCCAACCCGTAATAAGCAAGCGTGGTGATTACGCTCAATTCTTCTCTGTATGAGACTGTGCCCAGCATTGGGACGAAAAAAAGGTTGATAGTGATAATGTTAATGCAGTGATTGTCAGACATCAGAATATGTAGAAATATAATATTGCAAGCTTTTACTTAAATCAATCCATTTGCAGAAGCTTCTTAGATTATTATGAAGGGGCTAAACATTGGCCATGTTTCCTGTCTAACAGACAAAATATGGACAAAGAACGAAGAAATGGAAAGGACGGGAAGTTAAAAGATAATTATTATTATTTATTTTTAATTTAGCAGTCCTTATAAATGATGTGTCGTATGTTACTATCCAAATAGTAGGTAAGTACATGATGGATGTAAACAGGAAAAATTTACCTAAGTGAAAAACGCTAGAAGAGGCCGACCCGGGATGGGTTCGTATCACAATCTCAAATCTTTAAACTTCAAACTAATTACTGCGAAATCACCGATCAGTTAAGAGGGAACTCTAGTGGTACTTTCTCTATGCAAACGTATTCCGCTGTTTTCTTTGTGGATAATACTTATAGAGCAATTTTTTTTTCTACAATTTTGCACCGTGATTATACGTGCCTCCATCATTAGATTTTTTCAGAAACTTAATTAATAAAAGAAATACGATACTTCAAAATCGCGAAAAACAACCGATTTTTACCTTGATGTTCAGATGGCTACTAGACAAACGTGATAAGCTTTTGAGATAAAAGAAAATAATAGAAGCATAGGCATACTTTTCCTCTAAATTTTGATATAAAAATAATTGAGGTCTGTCGTGTTTTGAAAAAGAATATAGCGGAATACGAAACGTCTTTTGGTCAACGTTTTTGTAGGTAAAATCAGCCTGAGCTGCAACTGTCTTTTTCGCACTTTACCGGGAGAGGTTGAAAGCAGCGCGATGGCAATAGTTTCTTCAAATACCTATTTTCCAAATGCCTTGGCACTAGAGTTCCCTCTTAAGCTGTTGGTCCCGCCAGTCATTCGTGGGCCTTTGATAGGCGTTACGGGTCATCAGAAATCCGAATATCTGACAACTGGTCTTACCAAAGGGAATCGGCTTGTTTAGTTTGATTATTTTCCTATACGAGTCACAAAAATGCATTTTCTTTCATTCTTACACATATACTAAAAATGCTGCCAGCCTTTTGGATACATTGAAAGTATTATGGATGCACCTTATGTCGATGGCATAAGGTTCAATATTGCGTGACATGCAGCACATAACTTTTAAGCCGTATACCTCGAGACCTAGGCATTGTAGAGGAACCTAGAGGTCTCTGGAATGGTCTATGGAAAGGTTTCATCAATTTTGTCAACAAAGTGTCGGCATCGAAATTTCCAGAAACTCGTCTCCGGTAAATTACCGTAGGTACCTGCTGAATGTACTCGAAGTTATGCGCTATTATTATTACGTCTAGACGAATCTGGTATGTTCGATCAGCTGACCTATATAAAGCGCCGTGACGCCAGCAGTCAGTCAGTCTGCATTTGACTATAGACGCGGAACAAGCCACAGTAAAGAGGCGATCTTTGAGGATACCTACTGCGACAACTGTAACAAGATCTTTGAGGACGACGTGAAGTAAAATCTGTAGTGTTATTGAGTGTGTACGACACGGACTTCGCGGACGTAAGGGAAGACTTCGGTGCAACGTCAGCTACATTCTACTTTGACAGTCATTGCCTACTACCGACTGTACCTTCGTAGCCAATAAACTTCCCTAACCTTTAACCGGTATTTTAATACCCTAGCGCGTAACAATAATAGTTCGAATCTGCTTCATTTTGAGAATTATTCGCTTTTTAAAGTAGGTACATTTATAACTACTATTTAAAATGTTTTTACTATCTTGCTGATATTCTGCTAATATTATATATGTGATAGTCTGCATGGAATATATCTTTGTTAACTGTTGGACGGATTTTGATGAAATTTGATACACATTTAGTTAATAACACAGAATCCTTTTCATACCAATTTTATCACGGGATCGTATGCTATAGCTGAACTATGCAGTTAAAACCGCAAAAGTGGCATACAAAGGCTAATTGACTTACATATATGTCGGATATCGTCGGTATAATTTTAATGGAGGTTGCTCATTTGATTTACGTAGTAGTGGGGCAAACGCTTGTGACGGTATTTTGTGATGGCGGCACATGGATAGAGTCGTTTTGGAAAGTGGGGATCGTCGAATGGTCGTTCGTTTCACTTCGTAGTGAAATGCAGACCAAGGCACTTCACCGGAGCGAAACTGTCGGTTTGCCTATTGAAATTATTATTGTCAAGATTGGAGGGTACACGTCGCGCTTTAATTCAAAACTCATCTACAAAATGGACCACTTTTAGCACCACACCAAGATCCTGACTACCCTATCGCTCCGCCATTGCTGACTCCGATATAATTATATATGATTTTTTTGTCAAAGTCGGTTAGTTCGAAAGATGTAGCTTATGTATTGATTTTTCGAAAACGTGGTAGACTCTTATGGAGGCAGTAAAGTCTCTTTAGACTTTACATATAGGTAAACATAAAATAATACCTATATTTTTGATAGTTATGATGCTACATAATTCATTTCATTCAATAATCTTTTTTTTTAATAATACTTGGCCCCGCACTAGGAATTTCTCCTGTATCGTGGGTGCGTTTTACAAACATAATATACACTCATATACACCAACAGCCAGACCCGGAACAACTACTTGTAGGTCATACAAAAATTTGTTCCGTGCGGGAATCGAACCCGCAACACGCAGCGTAGCAGTCAATAGCTTAAGCACTGCGCTAACCATTACATTCCTAGTGATGTAATTTGGGTCATATTATATAAGTAAACTATTATACTCTTCTTGGAATCAGCTTGGACGGTAATATTTTAAACAAAAGTCTCAATACTATTTTGGAGGTTTTTTCCTCTTAAATGATGCCACATGATGTACCATAAATACAATTAATATTTTTAACCGACTTCAAAAAAAGGAGGTCATAAATTCGACCCGTATATATGTAAGCCAAATTTCAAGTGTTACATACACTTAAAATTATATAAGTAAGTATGTATGTTTTTATGTTTGTGCGCGCATATTTCCGGAACTACAAGTCCGTTTTAAGTAAATCTTTTTTTGTTGTACTATGTATTATTCAACTTAGGGAATACTATAAGTTTCATCAATTAGGTTCAGTAGTTTTTGAGATAGGGTTTTTTTTTCGTATTGATAAGAACTTATCCTAACATGGATTATGGCTGCCACTTATGAGGTAAAAAACACACACACACATTTGACACATTTGACAGCCTCCGTGGCGTAGCGGCAGCGGACGCAGCCGCTGCGCAAGGAGGCGCGGGTTCGATCCCCGCACAGTGCAAATATTTGTATGCATGAATATTTGCACTGGTCTGTTCGTGCCTCGGAAAGCACGTTAAGCCGTTGGTCCCGGTTGCCATACGAACGTCTAGTGGCAGTCGTTACGGGTTGTTGGAGCCCTCAAAAGTCCAACAATTGGTCTAGCTGCAATGCTTCGATGTCGCCTTCGGATTGTGGAGGTCAGACGGCAGTCGCTTCACGGAAAATGTCGAAGTTTAGCCATATCAGCAGTTAGACTGGTAAAAGCGGACCCCAGACTCCAAAAGCTGAAAAAGCTTCGGATGCGACTGGAATTAACGCTGAGATGATGATGATGACTTATGAGGTAAAAAAATGTAATTTCCGAATTTCGACTAAGACACTGAAAAGCATGAAAAAACTCTTTATAATAAAATAGAAATCGACTTCAAAAAACACTTAAAAGGAAAAAAATACTTTTGTCATGGCTCTAGAAGTCGGTGCCTTGAGGTTGTGTTTAGCTCGCCACCGACTTCTAGAGCCATGACAATAGTATTTTTTTTTCCTTTTAAGTGTTTTTTGAAGTCCGGTTTCTTATTTATTAGTAGATAGTATACAGGAGTTTTGTTATGTTGATATGAAACGGTGAAATGTATTATTAAAACAGAAGAGTCCCGATTAACAATATTGACAAAGAGTGTATATGAATTTGTTTTGCATTTTAATTGGATGATTTAAAATATTATTACAAATAGATATGGGTGTATTGTTTTATATGGATCCGAGTGTAAATTGAGTACTGACTGCGACACAAAGATGAAATTATACACTTTTGCATTAAGATCTTAATGCCCGTGTGGTAGTGGGCTTAGAATAATACCAACCCATATCCTCCCGTGGGTGTCGTAAGAGGCGACTAAGGGAACTCTCACCAGAGAAGCAGGCAGCAGCGCTTCTCCTGTGGGAGAGTTATATCAAATTACTGAATCCCCAATCCGCCTGCCAAGTGTGGGGATTATGGCAACCACCCGAAAAGCAATGCAAGCCTTAGGGGAGGCCTTTATGCAGTAGTGGGCCTCTGTAGGCTGAACGAGAAGAAGTAGATTTTATTACTTACAAATAAGTAATGCTAAAAATTTAATGATTCATTTTCTGTAAGTTTGTGAAAACACTTTTACAAGTCAATCATGTTTTAATAACTGGATTAATTTGCCGTTACTTAACAGAAAACTCTAAGAAGAAAGGCCGTAATAAAGTCAGAAGTAAAAAGAAAGGAATGAAAGAAAAAAATAATCAAGAAAATTTATTGAGGAAAGAATCAAGTTCTTAGAACTGTCTATCTAATCAGTGCAAGCACTTGTTACAAAACGTGCAGCTCAACTCAAACCTCAAGGAGCTCAACGATTCGACGAACAATACCTAGAAAAACCGGCCAAGTGCGTGTCGGACTCACGCACAAAGGGTACCATTGATTTATGAAATTAAAGGATTTAAGTTTTTTGTATGAAAGATTACGCGGTAATAAGCGGTTTACAATTTACGAGGTATTAAAAAAACTACTTACTAGATCTCGTTTAAAACAATTTTCGTTGGTAGTTTTTATAGTAATGTACATCATATGCTTTTTTTTAGATTTTTGGAGCACCCCCGACGAAAACCGAACTGGTTGTCGTCCAGGTTCGGCCCGTCTCCGCACAAGTGGCCGACGAGGCGATCTGCGATTATACGCTCAAAAAGTTTGCCCGCCTCGTCGAGCAGCACTATGGGCCGATACGCGGACGGCGAGTCCGCGGAGCGCCCCTCCTTCCGGAAAAACATGGCTGTGACATACGGACGGACAGACGGACAGACAGACATGACGAATTTATAAGGGTTCCGTTTTTTGCCATTTGGCTACGGAACCCTAAAAAGGACATTAGGCCATATAAATTACTCAAACTGTCAGACCATGACGATAAGTATTAGAACAGAGATAATAAAATTACCTAAAATTGTTTTGAATAAATAAAAGATCTGAACACATTATAAGGATATTTGCAAACTATTTGGTACCATGGATTTCAGCACATCATAGTTGAACCCTACTACTTCTCAGCCTATAGAGGCCCACTGCTGGACAAAGGCCTCCCTCAAGGCTTTCATTCCATTGAGGAGAATTGGCATAATCCCCACGGTTGGCAGGCGGGTTGGGAATAGCAGTAATTTGTTAATCCACTGGAGAAGCGCTGCTGGCCGCTTCCCTGTTGGGAGTTCCTTAAGTCGCATTTTACGACAGCCACGGGAGGATATGGAACCATAGAATTGTCATTATTCCTTAATTTAAAGAGAGAGAAGGCGTTCATAATGTAGATCGGAAATCTTTTTTTAATAGCCAACGAAAATTTACAACGCTCAGAAAGTCAATTCTCATTCAAATTCTAGTCACAGTGACATCTCGGCGACAAAAAAATGACAAAATGTATGTAAATTATTAGATATTTTTTGACAGACCAAAATTAAGATAAAATTGTGAACTTTTTTTAAAAATTAGATAAGTTGCCCCTCTGGTCCCCTCTGATCAAAATCATGGACTGTTTCCATAGTAACAGTATGGGCATGAATGCCCCCTTTTTTGACATCTCGGTGGAAATTCCCACGGACTGCCTCCATCGTGGGAGTAACAGAAGGGTATGTCGTAGACTTATCACCTAAAACCACCTCGGTGTTTCACCTCTACCTATGACTCCGGCCCCCTATGGTGCGGGATTCGCATAAACTTAAAAATTCATAATAAAAAAAAAAACATTCATCGCTCCCCCGACTTGCGCGTTACTGTCTCCCTGTGTTGCACATTTTTTAATGTCATGTTTTCAATATCAGCTTTATATTTACATTTTTTACACATTAATATTAATTTTAAACTTAAATTAAATTTTTAATGCCAATTTATTAAGCCGTGTGAATCCAACTACGTAAGTTTAATTTTCTTCTGGTATCTCCCTTATTTATCATTATTTTACTACTTAATTCCGTACCTTTTTCATAACAGCTGATTGATTCTGCAAAAATTTCACCATGAACCACCATGAGGTGAGCCTTGTGAGTTTTTTTTGTAAGTATAAACTACCTAGTGCTTGATCGCATGCAGTCGTAGATGGTAAAGCGCGCCATATTATTATGACACTCAAAAAAACTGAGCGAGTAGTAAGGCAGTTCAGCGTGGTGATGCAATGCTAACATCAACACGACCGACGATGGCTCGATGCGGGTAAGTTGCGCCAAATGTTGTTGTGTCGGGAGTTTGGTCGTGGTGGGTCAATCTCCCTCTAAGACTACAGCGATCTTCTCTTCTGATTATAATTTAAGGGTTTTCAAGGCTCGAATAAATAGGTTTATAATAAACTAGTGCGCTGTACCACCACTGTTTACCATCAGGCGGGATCACAGTCAAGAGTGAGCTGTTAATCCCCAGTTGGAGTGACAGCTGACTCCATGTTCACTTCGTCTAAGTTTTGAAGGTGAGATGGTTGCAGAGTTTTGGCTGAAAAGCTAAGATGAATGTCACGCTCATTTTTCAATGGACTTTTAAATTATATATGGTGTCGTTTGGTAAATAAAAGCGCGTGATTTATGTAGTAAAAAGTGCATTCAGTAAATAATTCATAAAGAACATTGAAATATCGCAGCATAGTGGACACATCATGGCTGTGCCTCAAACCTCCCTCGTGGACGGTTCACGCGGCCGTCTTTTTCGACTGTCATTGGCGATATCCGCCATTATTGTGAAACAAAATTTTCAAAGAATTTCTGTAATTTGTTATACGTTTTATTGGCAAAATTGTGGCACCTATATATTCCACAGGGGTCATGAAGAGTTGAAGTTGAGATGAATTTCACACTTAAGTTAAACACATTTAGATTTTTAACAAAAAGGTCACTATTGTTTGGAAATAAATATTGAATAAAAAAAAACACATACCCTTATGAGAGCTCACAGTGTAACTGACGTCCTCAAAAACGATATGCACTGGCGGTCGCTTAGCCATGCGATTCAATGCCTTCAAAGTCGATCCAGCCCTTTCCAAAGCAGCCGGGGTCCATTGGCTCTCCTGTTCCTCTTCTACCGCTGTGGGGTTGGATATGGTCGATGGAGGGTGGGCGGCATGGGCCAACGCCGCTCCCACAATGGCCTTTCGAACTAGCGATTTCTCTGCCATTTTCGAAAAGTTTGCACTACTTTATCATGTAGAGACACAAATTGTAACGCACTTTATTCACTTTTTTCTTACTGAGTGAAATGGTATCGGTACTCTTAGTTAAAAATATTTATATTCACTTAAGTGTTAAAAAAAAAATTAGCAACAAAAAAAAAATTTAAAAGTACCGAAATAAAACCAACTCAAATATTATTATAAAAAATCTCAGAATGAATTTGACTATTACCAATTAATTTGCTCAATTTGAAATTCAAATTTCGTATTAAACTTCGTGACCGCTGCGCAGGAGTTGCGATACGGTTCGCGCGTGCGCAGTTCAGCAGTGGCGTAGCACTACTGATGATCATTAATACAGTGACGGACTTACAGATTACACCGATATCATAGAATAAAGAAGGGAAGTAGGTTATCTGCGACCCAATCCGCGATTTAATTGCCTACTGTCTTAGGGTTGACGACTGTCCGCGCTTCGTCGGTTACGGTTGTCGCCCAAACCGCTAACAAATATTTATAGACTAAGAGCTTATGTTTCAATTATTTGCTTAGTATTTAGTTTACATATACTAGTCAGTTTTTTTTTTGTAATTTTTATTTTTAGTTTTGTACACATAAAGAACCATATTTATTTTTATTTTTAATTAATACAAATATAAATAATACAAACATAACATCTATTGAATCCCACATTTAATACAAAATTACAAATTAGCTACAGAAAAATACCTACTTTCTTCGGTTTCGACTATTACGAAACGCGTTGTTATTAAACTTTAATGTGTAATATATCCGTATCCTTGTAAATAACTTTTAGAAATATAATTTGAAAAATATAAGTCTTTTATTTGTTCATAAATAGACATACCAACTTTGCAGTTTATGTGATCATTTTTTAAAAGCTAATGTGCCGAAAAGCCGTGACGCGCGAACCTCGTTCCGTGCTAGCCGCGACTAGCGCAGTCATAGGCACTCTAATATTGTGTTTAGGTGTGCGTGCGGCGACGCATAGATACTATGGCGCACACATACAAGCCGCGCGCGGTCCGTTTGTATGAAGATAACGTACTTCCCTCTCTTTATTCTATGCCGATATGATTAAGCTAAATGACAATGCTACGAGAATTATCTTCCAATTAAGGTAATTATTAATAAATGTTCTTCAGATTAGTTATTTTCCTGTTTATTTTTGACGTCACGTAGCGTTGATTTGACCGTGACCTCTAAGTATGTCGACCTTTTTTCTTAGCGTAGTTGGTGAAATACCAATTACATCTAGTTTTGTGATTTTCGAGTAAATATTTTTGTATGTAATGATAGTTTATACAACGTGTAACAAAAAGGGTATATACATACCAAGGGCATGGCATCTTTATATGATATCAAACAATATCGGAGGGGTTTCAACTCAAAATAAAATACTCAAAAAATTGGTACCAAATTTTCGGTTTCGTGTGTTTCTTAAAATCAAATCATAACAAACGTGGCAGCACACTACATACGTTAATAACTATTCGTTACCCGTCACGTTACTTGCCAAAATCCGACAAATGTCTTCAATAACTCTGTGCGACTAGTATGGTAGTAGCCTATCACAGGCGGTGTTTTTCCTCATAACTTCCTAACATAAAGAGATAGAATTAAAAAACCCTTCCAATATCGTTTGATATCATGTAAAGATGCCATGCCTTTGTTATGTATATACCCTTTATGTTACACGTTGTATAATGGCCATGTGACTAGAATCTCAAAAATAAAAACAAAACAATGAATAAGCACAAAAAAAGGAAACTTTGGATGATGCTTTTATTTTATTTTGTTGTAATTACAGGTTTTTATAATTATTTTCGTTTTGTGTTTTAAATTGGTTAATTATGATGGTTGTACTAACACTACTCTTTATATTGTGTATGTATGTAATTTCCATCAAATCGTATTTTATTTATTTAAACCGTAACAGGTATGTATTTATTTATTTATTCTTTCGCACACATGACATGTACAGAGGCGGACTTAATGCCTTAGGCATTCTCTACCAGTCAACCCCAGGTGGTGAAGAGATACGATGGTAGGTGCTTTAGCTTGAAAGAAAATAGTGAAGGAAAAAGAAAAGCCCCTATAATTATTAAAAAATACTTAAATAAGCTAAATATACATACATACTATTACCAAAATATATACTTATAATATATACATAAAAAAACTAAAATTTGGGAGAGGGGTGTCGTAATAACTCTACGCTAGTTGTTGCAAAAATAACTCTGCAATTTCCGCTTAAATGCAAACCGACTGGCGGCCATTCTGATATCAAGAGGAAGCGCATTCCATAGAAGAATGGATTGAATGTGAAATGAAGAATGAACAAAGTCAGCCGTATGTGAAGGACAGAGTAAGAGGGGATTGTTAGAAGAACGCAG
Organism: Sesamia nonagrioides; assembly: GCA_017933935.1. Taxonomy (NCBI): domain Eukaryota; kingdom Metazoa; phylum Arthropoda; class Insecta; order Lepidoptera; family Noctuidae; genus Sesamia; species Sesamia nonagrioides. The sequence continues at coordinate 152,917 of JADWQK010000343.1, forward strand.
ATTCTTAGAGTGTGAAGATCATAAATATTGGAAGTGCGAACAAGAACAAGAGAAGAAGGAGGAGTGGGTGATTTAAGAAGGGAGAAAAGCGTGGTCAAGGCGTGCAAATTTCTTCTCTGACGAATGGGCATCCATTTCAATTCAGACCTGTAGCTCGACACATGGTCATATTTCCTGAGATTGAATATGTATGTATGTAATTGTTTATTACATAAGTACCAGCAATTCGAATAATAGTAATTACAGCTATGTACATAAGTTATTCATGGTAAGTACTAGCATTACTTTGAACTATCATAGGTAATGTTATGAGTACATATATTATGTAATGCAGACTTTAAAATCTATACTAATATATAAAGCTGAAGAGTTTGTTTGTTTGAACGTACTAATCTCAGGAACTACTGGTCCGATTTGAAACATTATTTTTGCGTTAGATAGTCCATTAATCCAGAAAGGCTTTAGGCTATATAACATCTAATAGAAGCGGAGCATAACTAACTCCACGCGAAATAAGTCGCTGGCGGCTGCTATTTATATGTATAAAGAAAAAAAAAATAATGCGTAATAAAATTCTTCCATTTCAATAACTCTTTATTAGCAAAGTTTATAACTAAGGAGTTTTACAATTTACTGGAAGTAAAGGTTTAGGTATTGGGGATACCTCTTAGTAAGACTGGCAAGATTAAAAGGTGAAGGAGGAAACCTGGACTTTAGGTCCGAAATCTCCAACCCGCATTGAGCAAGCGTGGTGATTACGCTCAATCCTTCTCTGTATGAGAGGAGACCTGTGCCCAGCAGTGGGACGAGAAAAGGTTGATGATGATGAAGACTGGCATGGGGGGATCTCGGTGTGTTAAGGCCGCCCGCCTCAACCTATCCTCCACCCTCAGATATAAATGACTCTTTATGTTTAATTATAGAAATAACGTAGATAACTCTTACGTCAATTGCATACATGAGCTAACATGATAATTGCACACAATAACAGATATAAATGCAGTGGGTTCATGTAGTATGGTATGATCTCCAAGAAAACATCAGGGTTGCATGAAGCAACATTTTTCTACAGATTTTTTCACAATAGTCTAATTTTCCACGAAACGCCATTTCTTTCTCTCTTTCACTCGGTGAAACACATGATTGTTTAATCGGTTTGAAACGATTAGGTTTACAGCCATATGAAGTACAAATTATTAAATTATTTCTATTTATTTAGTTATATAGAAATACAAACGTTTATACAAACGTTTTTAAGTAAGCGTTTTTACGTCTGTGTTGTGGTCTCCCAAAAAAAAAAAATGTATATATAAGTACAGACGACAGCACATAAAGCTACCACAATCTGTCAGATTTCTTACTAAATTTTCAACTTTATCCGTAAAGAATTAAGGCTCAAGGTTGATTAGGAATTTATAACAGTTTCGGGTAGTTTGACCTGCTGTCATCCGTACCTACAATGATAATAATCAGGATCCCTTATTCACCGCCAAAAGTAATGGTAGGGCCATTAGTTGTGGCAGTCAAGTTCAGGTACCAAGAAATGGATTACGGGGTTTGAGTACGTGCGTATGTTAGGAAGATTGAAGCGAATACATAAAAAAAAATGTAACGGAACAGATAACACAATTATTTCATCACTAGTGCTCTCAAAACGGTTAAAGAATACATTTTCTGTTTTTAAGCAATCCTGTCTGATGGTATAAAGCAGTGATGCTATGCTTGATGGTAAAGCACACGAGTTTCCGAGACTGTTCACTCTAGCCGAAAACACTTTAATTTTAACCGGACGGAAAGAATGCTGCAGGCAGATTGTTCAAGTCCTTCGATGCACGTAGTAAAAACGAAGAGGCGAAACGTCACAAAATCAGAATGTAGGTACTTATGTTGCCACTCGAGAACCCGTCGGCCCCATCGGGCATCGGTCCTACGGGCAATGTGTCCAGCCCACTGCCACTTTAGTGTTGCAATTCTTATAAACTAGTGCTTGACTGCAATCCCACCATGATAGTAACCAGTGCTGCAATCGTTGATAGTATAGCGAGCTAGTTTATTAAGAGTCCTTTAAAAAAAACTGAGTGAATAGGAAGGAAGATGGCAGTTAAGCGAGATGATGCAACGTTAATAAACCCGACCAACGATGCTGCGCCAGAGGAGAGGGAGATTGATCTCATTATAGATATTTACTAATACTTTTTTTATATATTACCTATTGGTTATATTTATGCTGACACTACACATAGCAGGTCATTGAGATAAACGATTTACGTGTGTGTGTTAATTAAACATAAATTAACCTTACCAGATAGTGCTTACTCACTTCTACTATTATTACCATATTATTAAAACTGATCACAATACAACATACCTATACTATATCATGAACGATATAATTGGCGCACGGAATAAATATTTGTTTGTCCTACAGGCAGTTAGATACCGGGTCTGGCAGTCTTTATATGTGAGTTTTTATGCTTCTAAACCTTACCACGAATATTTACTTACCATACATATTTGGGGGCAGCAAGGTTCTGGAGTGGCGGCCACGTACTGGAAGACGCAGCGTAGGGAGACCCCCAACAAGGTGGACCGATGACCTGGTGAAGGTCGCGGGAAGCCGATGGATGCGGGCATCACAAGACCGGTCATCGTGGAAAGCCTTGGGGGAGGCCTTTGTCCAGCAGTGGACATCTATAGGCTGAGGAAGAAGAAGAAGAAGAAGATACATATTTGTTATAATTATTTACGCTATTTACAATTATTTCTGTCATATTTATATATTTAATTATACATTATATTTTATATACCTGATTAAGTACACATTCGTTCTACTTATATGGTACAACCTGCCTATTGGCAATTCTTGCCGACGACGTGCTGGGTTGCACTGCCCTTTTTCGATTTCTTTCTATTGCCATCTTTGCAACTTTGAGGCAAAACCGCTCCAGATACGGCCTGGAGTGCTTGTCTGCCATAATTCCGGCGATGGTCATTTCCGACAAAGTCATTCCTGTACTTACTTCCAGGTCGTATCTGTCGCGGTTATGCCTCGGGCATTCGAACAACAGATGTTGTACTGTTTCTGATGCCTGCGTGTCACACACACAGGCCGGGCTGTCCTTAAATTTAAATCTGTGTAGGTACGCGGCGAAGCCGCCGTGACCCGTCAAAATTTGCGCCCAGACAGACGTCCTGTCGAGGCACTTCAAGATCTTGCGTGCGCGTACCACATCGGGGAAAACATCCGCGTGACCCCAGCCGTGGCCCCGCCGTTGTACCTCCCGTTCCAGGGCGCTACTGTGCCCTCCCTCAGACGTCGTTTGACGTATGAGACCGGACACCTGTCATACGCCGGGGCGACCCTGGACTGAGTCGCCGCCAGCCTTGCCAACTCGTCGGCGCGCTCATTGCCGGGGATCCCGACATGAGCTTTCACCCAAAAGAACCGGAGGATTTTACCTCTCCCCTCTTGCTCCCTAATATTCTTAAGAATATGGGTAGCAAGGGGATGGTGCGTTTCCGGGTTTCGGATCAAGTCGAGCGAGGACCGGGAATCGCAGAGCACCGCCGCGCAGGCGAAGCCTCTTAGGACAACCAGGTCCGTAGCCCTGGTTATCGCGAGCAGCTCCGCCTGAAAGACGGTGCACATCGACTCCAACCTCATTCGCTTGATCCGAATCTCGGACCCATCCCGCCAGTATGAATATGCCGCCCCGACCCCCTCATCCGATTTACTACCGTCAGTGTAAATCAGATGAGCGGGGAGCTGTAGCTGAGCCACAGTTTCTGGGAGCATATTCTCCAGACACTGGTATTCAACATCTGGCTCACTGGCGGGGTGAGGGGCCTCCGTAAAGGCCCTACGCTCCTCCAGTTCGTGGGATTCCAGCTCTTCAATCGGCCGTCCCCGTTTGCACTCAAACAGCCGGGCGACCTCCAACAATCGAAGATCGAGCAGGAGGAGACCCGACAGCGTGAGCGCTGCATTGAGCGAGACCGTACGATGTGACTTAGCAATCTTCTGTGCAAAGCCCCTCTGGACGGTAGCAAAGGTTCTTTGCACAGAGATCTTCTCGGCGGCCTTCGCCCAGGAGCTCGCGCCGTACAGGACGGTCGGTTCGACCACCGCGGTGTATATCGTCCTGATGATCTCCGGATTCAAGCCCCACTCCACCCGAGTCATCGCCGACAGCTTCCTGTAACGGTTAGTTGCCTCCTGTAAAGTTCTGTAAAGGTCAACTTGCTGTCGACGATGACTCCGAGGATCTTGAGCTCGGTCACCATCGGGATGTAAACGCCACCCATCTGCACGACAGGAGTGTCATACTTAAGCTTACTCGTGACAACCATCGCCCGAGTTTTCTCGGCGGAGAAGCGAAGCTTATTCATGACACCCCACTCGTGCGCACAGGCTAAAGCGGCAATGGCATCCCGCTGGATCCCGAGCGCCGTGTGCCCAGAGAACACAAGCACGATATCATCTGCGAAGGCCTGCAGGTACGCGCCCAGCGCATCCAAGTTGTCCAGCAGAGGGTCCAGCAGCATGTTCCAGAAGAGAGGCCCACCGATGGAGCCCTGGACGCAGCCTTTGGACTCGGGTTTCCGCATCGTCCTCTCCGCGTAGCGCACGACTACGCTCCGATCCCTGAAATAATCCTCGACAAGACGTCTGAGATTAACGGGAATTCTCTTCTCAATCATTCTACACTTTATAGCAGGCCACCATGCATTGTCGAACGCCCCCTCGATGTCAAGAGAGACTATCAGGGCGATCTCCTTCTTGTGGAGGATGCCTCTGATGTGTTGCACCAGGTCGTGCAGCGCGTCCTTCGTGCTCCGCTGCGGTACGAAGCCGTACTGCCATGATGGAAAGTAGTCCAACGGGGCGATACGACTTTGCGCGGGCATAGTCTGGACGCGCTGGTTTCCTGAGCACCACGACAGATGCCTCCTTCCACGGCGCCGGGGAACACGCCAAGTCAAGACACCGGTTCAGGATGGCCAGGAATAGCTGGAGATCCTGGTTAATCAAGACCAACCGGACCAATCGGACCAACTCCCCCCTGGTGATCGGGGGGTCGTCGGTCTCTCCCGAGAGGCGCGTGCTGACCAGATCTGCCCGACCTCTGATGACGGCGTGGACCTCAGAGTCCACCGACGCATCACCATCGGCGAAGTATGTTCTGGCCAGCAGCGCAACCGATTAATCCGGGCTCTGCACAACTCCACCTTCCACGAGTAGCTGGTCCTCGTGATGACCTGACGCCCTTCTCAGCATCCGATAGATACCGCCCCACATAGAGTCCCTTTCTTGCATCGAGCAGAACTGCTTCCAGCTCGCAGTTTGGGCGTTGACTGCCCTCCGCTCGTACTCCGCCTTGGCACTCAGGTAGTCGTCTACCACATACTGTCTGCGACGCGGCGCGGCACAGCGGATCCTACGCCGCTTTGTGTTCACGTCGCGCCGCAGCCTTTCAAGCTCGTCGTTCCACCAAGAAAGCCCCTCTTGGGTTTGGGTGGTCTCTGCGGGGGGATAGCCCTCCCGCACGCTTCGGTCACGGACTCTATATATTCCGAGACCACCCCTTCAAGTTCGCCCTTAGTTAGGGCGTTTGACACCCACTCCAGGGTGAGTCCCCGGGCGGATATCCCATTTTGCATTTCCTCGGTGAAACGACACCAATCAGCCTTCCGGGTGTTGAAACGCCGGGGCTATATCGGTTACTCTCGTTCTTCTGAGGATCTCCTCATTTCTGATTTGATTACGTAGTGAAACCCCAACCAAGCAGAACACTCTTCATTGCCTTTTGAGTGACCTTGAGCATTCTTTTAAGGCCCATTGAAACAGAATCTTTGAATCAAATAATCATTTTGACAACAAAGACAACATAATCACCTAACTAGTAAAACAGTCTCAGAACTCGTACTTTTTACGAGTGGTAGGTTTAAAGCGCTCATATATTTGCTCTTAGACAAGCCGGTATGGCCTCAATAACGCTGTCTCATAACCAAGTCTCATATAAAATAAGACTAGTTGCACTTGAGAAAAACTTACTCTTATATGGGTATTTTCTAAGCTCATTTGATTTTATATTAGACTTGCTAAGAGGTGAGACTAATATCAGCATAGCATAAGAGTACTTGCAGTCTATAACATTCCCACTCATGGGACACAGGCCTCCTGTCGGTGAGAGGGAGTGGGCCGTAATCTACCACGCGTACCAGGGCGGTTAGGTATGTAGATGTAACATACCTGCATAGTTTTGCCTCTAGGACAAGCCGGTTTCCTCAGGAAAATCAAAATCAAAGGTCATTTATTCAAATTAGGTTTAGAATCAGCACTGTTTGAACGTCAATATTATAATTAAAAGGATGTTTTCCTTCACCGTTGTGAGAGCAGTGGTGATGAAATAATTTACATAAAGTAAAGCGCCTGACGGGGTTCGAATCTATAACCCAACTTGTAAGTCGCGGCCTATACCTACCACTAGGCCACCGCTGTTCTCTAAGGCGAAATCTCGTTTTTTAGAATAAACAATCTTACTCTGGTTACTGTGTTTAGGCAATAAGGAAATACACACATTTGGCATTCACAATTTTTAATGTTTTGATAAACATGTTTTCTACGACTTAACAAATTCTATTTATTTTTAGTTTAAACCTGTTATTTTTTGTGTGCTGTTTTCGAAATCGGCATAAAATGTAACACGTTTCGTAACAAACTTATTGCTTTGACTTTTGTGTCACTAATTAGCATTGCTTTTTGTACAATGAGATGTTAGATTATACTGAAAATGACAGCTAGATTTATTTTCGTACATACTTCTCTTATAGTTCGGTAAAAAACGACCCAAAAATTACTAAACAAACATTCTAGAGACACTTTTTATGATACCAACTTTATAATTTTGGCGCTACAATATAAAAATATCGCCCGATCGGACATTCGGTGCATTCACTTTCTTGCGTTATATTTTTTTAGGAAAACCCTGCAAAAGGGTTTTTTTCTCCACACAATAAACTATATAAGTAAAGAGACTTTTTTATTTGAATGCGCGTCTGAAATGGTTGTTTTAACTGCAAACTTTAAAGTGTAGGCTGCACGTGTTGGCTATTGGGCGCACGTTCGCACAGACGCAAATAAAAACAAACAGACGAAAATAACGTGGCGAGGCTGGATTTTTAAACCTCCGTGTTGAGCCAGCTTTTGAGGATCCAACAAAAGACACCAAAAGAAAATATAGTGTGACAACAAACGCGCTGAGAAAAAATATATCGCGGTAACTTAAAAAAAAAAGACTACGCAACGAATCGTCATGTTCCGGCATGATGTCTGGTGAAACCGTTTGGAGGACGGGTCTGAGCAGTTGCGTTGCGATGTGTGCCGGGCACCATGCGCCAAATGTTGTTGTGTCGGGAGTTTTGACGTGGAGGGTCTGCAGATCAATCTCCCTCTGGTGCAGCATGGTTGTTCGTGTTGTTGGGCTTAACACTGCATCACCTCGCTCGACTGCCGTTTTCCTTCCTAATCACTTAGTTTTTTTTGAGTGAATAAGATATTCATAAACTAGCGCGCTTTACCATCAACGATTGCATTACTGCTTATCATCAGGCGAGATTGCGGTCAAGCACCACTTTAAAATTATATTAAAAAAAAAACATAGGTGTTATATACTACTCCTGCATAAGGCCAAAGTATTATCAAAGACGTCAAAGACTTTAGTAATTATATAAAGGTATTTTTATAATACTTACGACATAATATGGTGCTGGATACACTTATCACCGGTAGCGAAACCTAAGTATTTAGTTAAGAAGTATTGCCAACTACCATAGTCGGAAAAGAAACTCCCAACTCATCTAGTTACAAAAAGGGAGCCATGGGACTAACCGACAGCAGTGAAAGCTGAAATCATTATCAAGTTAACAAAAAAAAAAAAAAAAATAATAATAATACTCCAACACAATACGTACACTAGGGTGCTTCTTATTTTTCGACTTTTGAAAAGTAACTGCGTCAACCCGCCATTCGCTTCTGTCATCCAAAAACGAGCTCATTATTTTTATTTTATTTTTAAATCAAATTTTAGGGGTCGCTACCGAGCATTAAAGTTTTAATATTTTGTATTTTTATTTTATTACTTTAAAGAAACATATAATAGTTTTAGGATTATTGAATCAAGATAAAATTTGCTTTTTCAACTGTCGACGCATGATTCAACACAATAAACACTCGATTTACACTTGCCCCTCTTCCCCCGCAACCTTCAGTATGCGCCCGATCGCCTCGTAAAGTCGTAATACTAGTACAACATCAGCACCAAGGAATGATTTGTGCTTGCTAAAAGATCTCAAGAGTTTTGAAAAAATAAACAAAGCCATATCGAAAAAAGCTATAACAAAGTTTCTAGGGCATATATGGTACCTCTTCGAAGAACTTGTTGCATTTTCTTTTTTTGATGACGAAGTTTCATTGGAAAGTAAACAAAATATGGTTATTGCACTAAATGAAGAAAGTTTAGACTTTAGCTCTATAGCGGATTACCTTAGATGTAAGTCACATCGAAGAAAAAAAATTAGAAGACTTTGTTACCAGCAACACCTTACGGTTATTTAGAATTCTCGGTATTTCATCCGCATTTTTAAAAAAAGATCCTTCTCTTTGGGAGGAAGATGAAGATTATAAAGCTTCTAGAGAAATTATATGTTCTATGAAAGTAGGGAATGATTTGGCGGAGCGGGGAGTGGCATTAATGGAAGAGTACAACAAATTAATTACCAACGATGAGGAACAAAAACAATATCTTCTTTTAGTTGTGAGAAATTTTATACAGAAGTACCCAAATACAAATAAAAATACGTTGTTATCATAGTTAATTTTTCAGTATCATAACTCCCTACTAATTATATGATTTAAGAATGATTATAATTTTTTTCACTGAATAAAAATTCTAATCAAAAATACATATTTTTTTTTATTTTGCTGGCCGGTAGCGACCCCTAAATATTACTTTAAAAATCTGAAAAAAATAATTTACTACTTTTTTGGATCATAGAAGAGAATGAATGGGTGACGCGAGAATAAATGGAAAGAAAAAATTTTTTGTCCGTTTAAGAAGCACCCTAACGTACACAGTCATCATCATCTCAGCGTTAATCCCAGTCGCATCCGAAGCCTTTTCAGCTTTGGAGTCTGGGGTATACTTTACCAGTCTAGCTACTGATTTTGGCTAAGCTTCGATATTTTCCGTGAAGCGATTGACCTCCAAAACCCGAAGGAAATATCGAAGCATTGCAGTTAGACCAACAGGGATGTTTCTTGCGTAAAAAAAAATATTGTATTTAGTCTGTCATTCAGATTATAGAAAAATATTGGATACGTATATTTTGTTTTATAAAATCAATAAAAATTGACAAATATAAAATGCATCTAAGATCAGGAGTGGTGGCTGGTGACGTCACTGCTCGCTAAAAAGTGCAGCGTGCAGTGACGTCACACGAGTTTTCAACGCACGGTGTCCTCTTCATTTTTTGTTTATATGAAAAAGGAAAAATACGTGTCTAGTATTTTTGGAAATCTGACTGACGCGTGACGAACTAATTAGTTTTTTAATCAACTACCCTATTGTTGGACTTTTGAGGGCTCCAACAACCCGTGACGACTGCCACTAGATGTTCGTATGGCAATCGTAATCGCAATACATACACTGTATACATATGTATATCTCGCTGTAGCGAACATGGTGTTGGGTCGGTCACGTCACGCGCATTCAACGCTTTTTTTTCCCCACTCAACAAAAGTCCTCAACGTCGCTGATATAGAAATAAATCAGTTATCATTTATTTATCATTTACCTACTTTTAGTAAAACAACTTACCAATAAAAATACATAATATCTACCTGTTACTGTTGATTGCATATAAAGTCATTGACATTTAAGATGACCCTGCGGTCATTAACCCGAATGCCTGGAATACTCATAATAAATAAAAAATGTTTAACATTTTCCCCTTTATTCATAGACGTTGCTTAAAGTAATAGTATTCGTAAAATAGTAGTAGCCTTTTTGACGTTTACACGTCACTTAACTTTAATCATCGTTTATGAATAAACCCCTTAAACACTATGGTGTTTATTCATAAACGATGACTTAAGTTATCGTTAAAATGTATGGTTAAACAATGACTAATCACTAGTTAACTGTAAGTAACGTTTATGAATAGACGGGTTAATGGCAACCTCATCTCAGCGACAAAAACTTTTCAAAAATGTAAGCAGAATCTTATGAACTTTTTTTGATCTGTATTTCTTTTTAATTGAGACTAAGATCAGAATGTGAAAGCAATTTTAATTAAAATAATAATTTAGAACATCAAATAATTTTTTTTTGTGCTGTAATTTTTTTATATTTATAAACTAATGCTTTACCGCAATCCCTCCTATGCCTGCCTATCCTAGCAGTGAAGCAATCATTGATGGTAAAGCGCTAGTTTATTAAGAGCCTATTCACTCTAGCCTTGAAAACACTTAAATTGTAGTCCGACGGAAACACTGCCGCTGGCAAATTGTCAGTCCGCGATGTATGCGGTATAAAAGACGAGGCGAAACGCTTCTTCCGGATCGTAGTAATCTCAACAACATATGGGTAGATACTTGCCGTACGATAGGTTGACAGGTGATGGAACTGAAATGGGGGAATTAAGTCATGCAATTCTCTCGCACTCTCCAAAATGCGTCCTATAGAACACCGAAAGGCTGGCTACTCTTCGCCTGTGCTCCAGGCCTTGGAGACCGTTTTCAACTAAATCTGGGTCATCAATTAGCCTCTTCGCACGCCTCTCCACCGAATAGGTACAAAGTTCAAAAAATCACTTCTCTTTTGTCTCAGTACTCGTTTTTGCATAATTTCTTCTTAAGAAAAAGACTTAAAATTTAATCCTGTTAGCTTTAGTGGTTACCTCTGTATTTGCTCCATGGTGGTTACCAACCATGCATCAAGAACGGTACGATTATCTACCGATACATATATCGGTACCCATATATCGGTATATATTGGTAGGAGACCTGCGCCAAGCAGGGGGGCGAAAAAAACCCAAAAATATCAACTAGACTCATATGTCTAGTTGATATTTTTGCTTTTCTTCGCCTGCTTGGCGCAGGTCTCCTGTCATGCAGTCATGCAGAGAAGGATTCAGCATAATCACCACGCTTGCTCAATGCGGGTCGGCGATTTCAGACTTAACGTCCAGGTTTCCCCAAGTTGTTTTCCTTCATCTTTTCAATCAGTCATTGGTGTCCAAGATATACTTAGAAAGTACATTTAACTTAGAAAAGTTACATTGGTTCTTGCTTGATCTGGAATCAAACCCACACACTCATACTTGAGAGGCTGGTGTTTTAACCACTAGGCCACCACGATTCAGAACTAATAAAGTATCACATTTGACTGTCTTATTAATTATAATAAATTTGTAATAATTTAGGGAAAAAAAATACATATTAAGATCATGAATTATTGCAACGGTCGACTTTTTCATACATTTATAAACAAAAAATAATAAGTCAAGAACGATGCTTAGTTATATCAGTTCTTCGACCTCAATGTTAGTAAAAATATCGGGTCTGAATTTTTGTGCACAAAAAATTAAGAATGGTTGTTTGAGTATATTCGATCATTCTATTTTAGTACATTATGTATATTATTGAAACAACTACAACCTCATTTCTTGTCCAAACAAATCACTGTCCATTCCAAAATAGCCTGGAAGAGATATCAGAAAGTGCTAAGCCCTTGTGTATTTTTAGTTATCGATCATTTTTTTAAGTGTATTTTTAGTTATCGATCATTTTTTTAAGTGTATTTTTAGTTATCGATCATTTTTTTAAGTGTATTTTTGTGATGTACGGACGACAACAGGTCAAGCTACTCTAAACTGCCAAATATTCCGATTGAATCTTGAGCCTTACAGCCCGCTTCTTTTAACGATGCATTTTAGTGAGTTTGCGAGGGAATTGCATGATTTAATTCCCCTATCTCCGTTCCACCATTGGACGACCCGACGTACGGCGAGTTTCCACCCTTAAGTTGTTAACACCACTACGATCCGGACGAAGCGTTTCGTCTCCTCTTTTATGTGACACCGAATAAAAGTTCGTAATGTCACAAAATAAGTTTTCGCTTCATAAAATAGGTTTATAAGTCACAGAAACACGTCATGTGTACATAAAGATAAAGAAAGCAAAAGAAAAGAAAAATTGTTTAATCCGCACAAACAAAGCGCTCAAATAAATAATAGTAATAAAATAAAGACATAAAATATAATAGAGGCAAAAGCTTCGTACTTAAACACGAAAACTTATATAATTAATTCTAATAATAAAGAAAAATATTAACCGAATATAATCACGAGCAGAAATAATAGACAGCTGTGATAATAAGGCAAGCATGATGCTGGTTTGACGTACAGCACTGCGTTGATTTTCAGTGGTTACCTACCTGAAAAGGACCAATTTATGTTCAATACTATATCTGTTCAAATCTAATTGGCGGGTTTGATAATCCGTGTTTGAAAAGAAAATACTATTATAAATAAATATAAATAAATAAATAAATTTATACGGACAAATCACACAGATTGAGCCTAGCCCCAAGGTAAGTTCGAGACTTGTGTTATAGGATACTAACTCAACGATACTATATTTTATAATAGATACATATATAGATAAACATCCAAGACCCAGGCCAATCTTGAAAAGATCGTTTTCCATCATGACCTGGCCGCAGGTAGGCGTGTTGACCGCTGCGCCACGAAGGACGACAAAATAAAATATTATCCTTACCAACATTATAAATCGGAAAGTGAGTTTGTTTGTGTGTTTGTTCCGCTCTCACGCCGTAATTACTGAACCGATTGCTTTGAAATTTTGCTGACGTAAAGATAGAAGTCCGGATTAAATAATAGGGTAATTTTTATACGGGAAATTGAAACCAAAAATATTGTTAGCTTCATACCAGTTCGGTGATAGACTTTTTTTTTTTATACGGACAAATCACACAGATTGAGCTAGCCCCAAAGTAAGTTCGAGACTTGTGTTATGGGATACTAACTCAACGTATATAAATATAGAATTATTTATAATAGATACATATATAGATAAACATCCAAGACCCAGGCCAATCAAGAAAAGTTCGTTTTCCATCATGACCTGGCCGGGGATCGAACCCCCCCCTCCACGTCGCAGGCAGGCGTGTTGACCGCTGCGCCACGGAGGTCGTCACATATAGATGGCGCTGTGTGTCGTTTAAAACAAGGTAATATATTGCAAACGAAAATGCACATGTAAACTTAGAAGCTAAATGATACGATAATTAATCTCTGAAAATGAGGAATCTAAAAAGCCCGATATAACTGAATTCCATGCGGGCGAAGCCGCGGGCGGATTGCTAGCTATGAAAAATTTAATAACAAAAACAACCATCTTTGGGATAAAATCCAAGAACCAACAACCAAATGACTGATTACGACGTATTTATTACACAATTATGCACACACATAAATTGTCAACACAATACATACATAAAAATGAGAGCATTGTTACTTTACATAATAATATTATATAAAATACCATAAATCCATTTACACTTCTTATAATTACAATATATATGTTGATAAATACTGACATTATGATAAAGTACTTACTCGTTTACCTTGAAATAGAAGCCGAAGTATTTAATGGATACTATTATTTACCGTGTTCTCTAGTTTCTATGGATTTTACGATAGTTAAGGGCTGGGCCAAGGTCTTTTTAACATTTTAACATAATTATTATATAATATAAAGTAAGCCTTTTTGATAAAACTCGATACTGACTATGATTTTTGTATTCTTCTTTGTTTTTATAATTATAAACTAGTGCTTGACTGCAATCTCGCCTGATGGTAAGCAGTGATGTAATCGTCGATGGTAAAGCGCACTAGTTTATAAAGAGCCTATTCACTCTAGCCTTGAAGACACTCAAATTGTAGTCTGACGGAAACACCGCCGCTGTCAGATTATTCCAGTCCCTCAATCTACGCGGTATAAAGGAGGAGGCGAAACGCTTCGTCCGGATCGTAGTGGTGCTAACAACGTAAGGGTGGAAACTCACCGTACGACGGGTCGTCCGATGGTGGAACGGAGATGGGGGAATTAAATCATGCAATTCCCTCGCACACTCCCCAAAAAATCATTCTATCATTCTAATCTTTTACAAACTATGTTGGAGTCAAGTAGTGGCTAAGAAATAAAAAAAAACGCTCGGTTCGGTCGATCAGGTTAAGCTAATCTTGCCGAGGTTAGTCTGGAGAGGGGTGATCATCTTTAGATACTAAAACTATAGAAGACGTACATATTGCTTTATAATAACGCATTCAGGGTGCTCTTGGGGTTGGCGTGGCGCTGTAGCGCATCAGGGATGTTCGCGGAGGCGAGGATCGAAGGGTTCACCGCGATCATGCGGAAATGTTGCGCTTTCACGATGGCGCGCTTGCGCTCCTCCTCCGATGGCATCCTGAATATGTTTTCAGATCGGCCGGACTCGCCCCTCGTACGTAGGTGGATAAGACTCCAGACCCACTTTAATTAATTAATTACTAACATTAGGCTAAGATTTACTTTTACTGACATTATAATAATTATGGTTATTAAGTATTTTAATAAAAAAAATTGAATTTGAATGAATCACGGAGGGGCGTGTTTTTAAAGCACTTTAAGCCGATGGTCCTGGTTGTCATTCATGGTCGTATGACAGTCGTTACGGGTCATCATATCTCATGTCTTAGCAAGGGGTGTACATAACATACATAATCAGCAACAACGTTCCCATTCCTGGGACACAGACCTCCTCTCGATGAGAGTGTGTGGACCGTAATCTACCACGCAATCCCAGTGCGGTTGGTATAGGTATGTGCCGATATCCTTTTTTTTTTATATATATTATAAACTAGCGCTTGGCCGCAATCCTGCCTGATGGTAAGCAGTGACGCAATCGTTGATGGTAAAGCGCACTAGTTTATTAAGAGCCTATTCACTCTAGCCTTGAAGACATCCTCACGATGTTAACGTACACCGTTTTGAGAGCAGTGGTAATGGACTGGTAATGAAATAATTGACACAAAGTAAAGCGCCTTACGGGTTTCGAGCTTACGACCTACAACTTGTAATTGCGGCTGATACCACTAGGCCACCGCTGCCTCAAACGGGTATCGTCTCACACCGTGACGGGGTCCACGAGGACCGATGCCTCCTGGGCCAGGGTTGCGGGTTTGTTTAATAAAAAACTGTGGCTCTGATGCACAAGCAAGTGAACAAACACGGGTGAATTTTAGTCAGTAAATGTCTGACACGTCCTTCTGCTCCGCCCAGAGCGGGAGAGGTCATTTGATGATTTCCCATCACAAATAAATAAAGGGGTATCGTACTGCTAAATAACTGGGTTGTGGAAGTCCCTACAGTCATAACATCTATCTTTTTTTTTATAAATTATAAACTAGCGCTTGACGGCAATCCCACCTGATGGTAAGCAGTAACGCAATGGATGATGGTAAAGCGCACTAGTCTAATAAGAGTCTATTCACTCTACCCTTGAAGACACTAAAATTGTAGTCCGACGGAAACATTGCCGCTGGCAGATAGTTCCAGTCCCTCGATGTACGCGGTATGAAAGAGGAGGCGAAACGCTTCGTCCGAATGGTAGTGGTGTTAACGACGTAAGGGTGGAAACTCGCCGTGCGATGGGTCGTCTGATGGTGGAATGGAGATGGGGGAACTAAATCGTGCAATTCTTTCACTCTTTTGTCACGAAGTTTTTCTCACTAATCCACATCACATACACATTCCATGACAACCGATTGACACAGCACTAAGCTAATGAATGTAATAGTTTTACTGACTAGCTTCTTCCCAACTCGTACCTATACATTATCCTCCTTATTCATAAACGCTGCTTAAAGTTAACTAGTGATTAGCGATTCTTTAATCGTACATTTTTGACCTTTTAACGTCACTAAATTTTAATCACCGTTTTTTTTTAATAATTATTATTTAGTGCTTGACTGCAATCCCGCCTGATGGTAAGCAGTGATGCAATCGTTGATGGTTTATTAAGCCTATTTATTCACTTAAAAAACTTGAATGGGAAGAATGACGGCAGTTGAGCGAGGTGATACAATGTTAAACCCAAGACCAACACGAACAACGACGCTGCGCCAGAGGGAGATTGATCTGGAGACTCTCCACGACCCAACTCCCGACACAACAACATCTGACGCATCGTACCCGGCACACATAGCAACACAACTGCTCAGTCCCGTCCTCCG
Source organism: Sesamia nonagrioides (assembly GCA_017933935.1). Classification (NCBI taxonomy): domain Eukaryota; kingdom Metazoa; phylum Arthropoda; class Insecta; order Lepidoptera; family Noctuidae; genus Sesamia; species Sesamia nonagrioides. Next base: position 169,276 of record JADWQK010000343.1, read on the forward strand.
TACGGCTTCACCAGTCATCATGCCGGAACACGATAGTAAACCCCCTAAACACTGTGATGTTTATTCCTATAGGATGATTTAAGTTAAGTGACTTTAAAAGGTGAAAAAATGTGTAAAAGGTTAAAGAATCGCTAATCACTGCAGCGTTTATGAATAAGGGGGAATATATTTAGGTCGAACATCTTACATGGAGTGACAGCTAATCAAGCCTCCATAGCCCAGTTTTTGGGCTATTATCTATAAATCAAGTATCTTGACTTGGGTCGCGAGATTTTCGACATGTGGCATGTGAACTCAGCGATTGTCGTGGACAGCTAATAGATTAATAGCCACGACTAGACCAATACCTGAGGCGGCCCTTGTAGGGCAGCTGGATCTAGGGCTCGATTCGGAAAGCGGTACTTTTAGACACGTCTCGCATTGTCAGGAGGTTCCTCTCTCTGGAGCTCTGACTACCGGTAGCTTGGACCCTGTTCCCGATTCCGGTGGCTACTATGTATACTACTCATCTAAGTCTCTCTAATCTAAGTACTAAGGTAAGTCCGATTGTCAGATGTTTGACTCGCTACAGGCTTAGTATAATAATATTAATCAAGTTTCGTAAACAAGTTTTGTGAAGGTTCCTTTATCATGACCTTTAAAAAGGTAGTAAAGGATTTTGATAAGATGGATACGGGTATTTGAATTTTTTCGGTATGTTATATGTTGACCTCTATGAAGGTTAAAAGGTACTGTGGAGGTTGTGTAGGACAAGATACGTGTATATTCTTTGTGAAGTATTAAGTATTTTATTATTATTTTAATGTACACGTATATACTCCTCGTATGTATGTGTGGGTAGCACATGACCTGTATGTGACCGTATGTGGGTGCTGGGCAGTGTTCGGGAAGCTATGCTACATTTTCTCGTCGTCCATGATACCACAGTGTCTCATGACACTGTAGTACACAATGGCCCTCATACGAAGGCTCAGAGTCACACAAAGGGCAATGGAAAGAGCTATGTTCGGAGTTTCTCTAATTGATCGAATCAGAAATGAGGAGATCCGCAGAAGAACCAAAGTCAGCGCATAGCTCTTCGAGTCGCTAAACTTAAGTGGTAGTGGGCAGGGCACATTGCTCGTAGTGGGCGACGGCCGATTGCTCGTAGCAAGACGGCCGATGGGGCAGCAAGGTTCTGGAGTGGCGGCCACGTACTGGAAGATGCAGCGTAGGCAGGCCTCTAACGAGGTGGACCGATGACCTGGTAAAGGTCGCGGGAAGCCGATGAATGCGGGCAGCACAAGACCGGTCATTGTGGAAAGCCTTGAGGGAGGCCTTTGTCCAGCAGTGGACCTCTATAGGCTGAAGAAGAAGGAGAAGATGTATGTGTGGTCATTCTACATGGTCTTCATACGATTTGAAAGAGTGACCTCTGAGTTTGTTTCGGCCTTTCTTCTCAGAGTAGTCAAATAGGAAATCATCTAGTTTAAAAAAAAAAAAAAAAAAAAAAGTGTTTATACAGACGACATCACATCAAGCTACTACAATGTGTCAAATTGATTAATTAGCCACTTGTTTATAAAGTTTGTTTAAAGTTATCTAGTGATTGGTAACTTTTAACAAAACACTTTTGACGTTTTAGCATCACTTAACTCTAAACATCGTTTATGAATAAACACCATAGTATCTAAGGTGTTATTCATAAACGATGATTAAAGTTAAGTGACGTGTAAAAGTCGAAAATGGCGCCGATTCTGTTGTTCGCAAACTAAACTAATTTTTTTCTTTCTATATCGTTGAGAAAAAGACCAAAGATAAGATTTCAGTTTAGACCTGCCAAATTAGAGCACACCTGACGTAAACTGGCGTATTTTTAGTCGCCATGTTTATAATCGCGTCTAAACTGTCTATGGAGGAGTATCTTAATTTGACAGGATTAAATTAAAATGTTATCTTCTATCCTTTTCTTAACGAAATGGAAAGAAAAGATGCACATAACTTAAAATTTGTTTAGTTTGTAAATAACAGAATCGGCGGCACTGAATGGTTAAACAGTCGCTAATCACTAGTTAACTTTAAGCAGCGTTTATGAATAAGGGGTTAGATTATAAACTTTATCCCTACAGAGTTAAGGCTGAATGAAGGTTGACTGGGAATATTTGGCAGTTTCGGTAGCTTAACATGCTGTCATCTATATAGGCCTAGTTGCATAAAATAAATTATTTATTGTTTCTATTAAGTAGGAATAGAAATAAATAGCTGTCAACAGGAAACGTGCCTTAAAGGCTGGCAGCATTGCAACGTTGACGCGATGATGATTCTTTGGCCAAAACATAGCCACAGTAGAGACAGAACAGTAGATTATCTAAGGCCGCCCGCAGAGTTATTTGCCTACTCTTGCGTTGAACCACAGCCCGTACTGCCCCTATGTTATTCCAAGCTACATTATGCCAGCGTGTGCGTGAAATCGCGTACCGACACGCACGGCGCGCACGCAAACATTCAAACCAAGAGCGGCTCGTTTCTATGAAGATGTTTTACTGTCTGTCTACTGTGACATAGCCCAGCGCTCTGGTCATGCGAAGAGTCGACTAAACGCTTGGCGATGTCTCTTTATCACTACATTACTCTTTCCCTGTGTCCCTTTGAATGATTAAATCTTTAAAATTACGCAACGGATTTTGATGCAGTTTTTTTTATAGATAGAGTGATTTAAATTGTAATTGTATTCTTGAGGTTTCTAATGTGATGTCGTAAATAATTATTTTTTTTCCGCGTTTGCAGTGAAACGCTGGCTAAGCCATACGATATTTATCAAAAAAATGTACCCACCAAATATTGTACACATTGAAAAGGTCTACAGAAAAGTCCGCGATGGTATATGTCTATCTCTTATGGATATTCCACAATAACATTTTTTTGAAATTATTAAATATTGAATTGATCTAGAGTTTGAAAATTGTCTACTGTGTAACTATCTGAACATCTGTTAAGAGAACTTAATAAAAAGACGGGACATGACAAATAGACAGACAATATGTATATAATAAATATACAACGTCATTTTTTGTTAATGCGAAACCTGTATGTAATATACAAAATTTCAAAAAAATGTCATGAAGAACCAAAAACTTATGAGCTTGTTATCTTGGTTGTTTCAACAAAAATATGGTCAACGAATCACTCGCTCGCGCGCGCCTAAAGCGGCACGGCGCGCGGCGTGGGGCAGCCCTGTGTCACTGTGCTCCTAGTATTATGATCTACCGTCAGCTGTGTGCGCTCGGTAACCACACTGCAACAATTTCTAAATGTGTTTGGAAAAAAATATAACGTGGTGTAAAAATTATTGGAATCGTGAATCGATTGGCTTATTCTTAACAAACTATATTCAGGTTTTGTATAAAGTAAAAATAACATTGCATATGGACAAGAGTTTGTTATATATATAACCTATATTTCCATATAAATGTACGTTACTGAATGTGCCAAATTACTTATTTGCGTAGGACGGATCCTACAACGTGCAAACAATGGGGCAAAATGGTCACGAAAGTAAGTATTCAATTGTCTGTGGACTTGTTAGGCGTTTATTTTCCTAAGGTGGTAAATTATTTTTGTTTTTCGGGACAAAACGCAACCAGTAAGATATAAAAAAAACTAATGTTACACCTAATGACCCAGAACTATGTAAGGAAATTGTTGATTGAATTATTAAGTATCTGTGTGTCGCCGTCATAGGTCCGACGAATTAATATTATACTTTTAAAAAACTAAAGCCCAACTACGACAAAAAACGACGCTGAAAAAGTATAAAACAAGATTTTCAGAATACTGAACTGAACAAAGTTGCTAATGTAGTTGCAAGTAAATGGACACAGTAGACTCTACCAAGATACCTTCGTTGTAAATTGACAATAATGTCATACAATACTTTTCTGAAGTATGCAATATTCACTATGTAGAGATACATTTTCATGTTTAGAAAGGCGTAGTCACACGTTGTCAAGGTGCTACGGTAGGTAGGTATATGTAACGTGTGACTACGCCTTTCCAAACATGAAAATTTATCTTTACATAGTGAATATTGCATACTTCAGAAAAGTATTGTATGACATTATTGTCAATTTACAACGAAGGTATCTTGGTAGAGTGTACTGGTCTTACTGGTCTTTACTGGTCTTATTTTGATAAGTAGTAAAGAAGCTATGAACGAAAAGATGTGAATTATATGCAACCAGCCCATGAATACAGGTAAAGTCACAAGCAAATGCTAGCAATATATATATATATATATACAACGTGTAACATAAAGGGTATATACATAACAAAGGCATGGCATCTTTACATGATATCAAACGATATTGGAAGGGTTTTTTAATCCTATCTCTTTATGTTAGGAAGTTATGAGGAAAAACACCGCCTGTGATAGGATACTATCATACTAGTCGCACAGAGATATTGAAGACATTTATCGGATTTTAGCAAGTAACGTGACGGGTAATGAGTAGTTATTAACGTATGTAGTGTGCTGCCACGTTTGTTATGATTTGATTTTAAGAAACACACGAAACCGAAAATTTGGTACTAATTTTTTGAGTATTTTATTTTGAGTTGAAACCCTTCAGATATCGTTTGATATCATCTAAAGATGCCATGCCCTTGGTATGTATATACCCTTTTTGTTACACGTTGTATATATATATATATTCAAAATGTACAAGTAAAGCGCTTTCAAATGATACCAAACACGGCATATTTATCTTAACTTTATTTTTTTACACTGTATGTTTTGTCCGCTAGAGGGCGCCACATTAGATTTTTTGAAACCCATTTAGCCTATAACCAACGGACAATTAAGACGCTTCTAATGATATGTCATTTGTCGAATTCTGATAAGTAGTTTAGAAGTTACGAGGGAACAGATGAACATACATACATACATACATACATAGCCTGTCAAAATCATAACCCTCGTTTTGCTTTGCCGTAGTCGGGTAAAAAAAAAAACTGTTTGCTTTTCTAGATTGATTTAATGACTTTTGGCTAAGCTGGACTTTTAATGTTTGAATGTAGGTAATAAAGATTGAAGAAGTTACAAAAAAATTTTGTCTAGACGTATTAAATTAATAAAGCAGTAACTTTTAAGAAATACATAGGTACATATCTGCACCTGAATATAAATTAGAAATTAAAAATAATTATTGGTTCAAAGAATGTTGCGGTCACCTTTTTAACATATAATGAAAACGTAGTAGTTTTTAGAGTAGGTATGGCAAAATTACTGAAAAACATGATGTTTCATTAATTTTCAAATTGGTCGTTATACTAGAGGATTTGTGTTATCCATTAATTTTCTTCTGTATATAAATATGTATACACCACATGAGATTTAATATCAATCAAAAAGCAGAAATTACATTTTTTATTATACAGTAGAACCTCGATAACTCACACCTCAATGACTTAAAAACATTTATAACTTCAAAAAATAACATGTCCCCTATATTAACCTATCCTTAACATAGATCCTTGATAACTTAAACCGCTATAACTTAAAATATTTTGTGTTTCCCTTTGACTTTAACTTGACGAGGTTCTACTGTGTTTTGCTAAGTTTATCGTAATTCTTACTTAGGTAAAAACATTTTAATTTTTACAAAAAACAAATACCAAATAAAATATTTATTCTACCTCAGAACCTGTTCAAAATGAAATCGCAATTACGTTAGCACTTACATACGCAAATATAAAAAGGGGTAGAAAGAAAACCTTCAAGAAAAAACGTCTTGATTTAGTACCGGAACAAAAGGCAAACATCGTAAATTATCAAATCAAAGAGTGAACAAAAAATATATTTAGCAAAGAAAGCTAAAAAACGGCCAAGTGCGAATAGAACACGTAAACGAATGGTGCCGCCCACTAACCTATGATAAACGATAACATCTAAATGATCTAACCTCGTTAGGTTAGATCATTTAGATGTTAACAAAATTAAAACACTTGATTTTCCCTATTTTGGCGTCGGCAACAACATGAGCGAGCGTCCTTGAAACTCACATTTTTGTAATCGGTTTAAACAGAATAAGACTCATGATAAAAATCTTCTTATATATCTTCTAGTAAACACAAAGATTTTATTCTACAATCTTGACCATGATCATAATAAGAAACGTACCTACCAAAACTAAATGACAAGATGGCCATTAGCGGTCCTATGTCAAAACTAACGTTTAATTTTATCAATTTTAGTTCCTGAGACGTTCGAGTGTGGTACTGTAAATCTATACTAATATTATAAAGCTGAAGAGTTTGTTTGTATATTTGTTTGTTCGCGCTAATCTCGGTAACTACTGGTCCGATTTGAAAAATTCTTTTTGAGTTGGATAGCCCATTAATTCAGGAAAGCTTTAGGCTATATAACATCACGCTGCGAGCACTAGGAGCGGAGCATAACTAACTCCACGCAAACGAAGTCACTGGCAGCCGCTAGCCACTAATAAAAGCAAGCGTTATTTCACATATTATATTAAGACCAGAGTACTTGTATAACATATGTCAGTTAGTAGTATCATCGTATTGCTATTATTAGTTGTACATCATACAATTTTTAACAAAAGATTGACCTATACCTGAATAAAAGTGTTTGTGCAAACCTACTTACAGCAATAATATCAGTTATCATCATTAAGATTTACACGGTGCAATTTAATTGCCTATGGCTTTGATTAAGTTGTCAAGCAACATTGTCTAAACACTATTTAGACGATGCAAGTCGTTTGTTGCATCAATTTTGTTGTATGCCTTAGGCAATTAAATTGCACCGTGTATATCAGCCTTTAATATCGAGCAAAAAACATTGAAAAAAGTACGTTTCATTTTCATTTACAATAATGGGAGTAAAGTCCAAAATTGTTAAACTAATTTTTTATTGTTTATTTTTATGTTTTTTTTCAGTGATAAACACAAATAATCTATGAAAATTTAAAATAAAACTACGGCTCAAAAGGTTACAGCTCTATAGACGAACGGGCAGATAGCGAGGGCTTGGTCCCTTTGGCACCCTTTGGAGTGTTACGGACCCCTAAATATACATTTGGCAAAAAATAAATGTGTGATTTCAGTCGGTGTTTTTACAGTCGGGAGTCGTGCACCGCTCAGGATTGTGGTAAATGGTCCTTAGGGAGAGAAATGAGCGGGAAAAACGAACAACAGCTTTTTACTATAACAGGGATTTTTTTAAGTTTATTATTGACTAGCGACCCGCCCCGGCTTCGCACGTGGACAAATGATATAGGTACCTAAGCCTTCCTTAAGAAACGGTGGCCCTTTAATAAAAATAATGTCTACTGAGCCGCCCATCAGCCAAAATCTGACTCTGCAAGATACACCGATCGTATTGTCCATGGATAACCAGTTTCACCACCTTCAAACAGAATGAAAGCCTAACGGGGTAGCAAGTTTGTTCAAAATAATGGTCCCCCGCTCCGGCCCACTCCTTCCGCGGTTTAGGCAGAGAAACACTCCAGTAGCAGGCTCGGCACGCGGATTTTTCTGGTGTTTAGTTTTGAATAAATCGTGAAATCTCCTGCATGAAACAACCAATTCCAATAATTCAAAAAGAGATATGCTGTTACTGAAATTACCTTTGATATGACGTAATTTATTTGGATAAGGATTAATAATAAGGAACAAATAGTGGGCTCTGATTTCGACTGGCATTTTAATTAACTTTTCAAACATAAAGAAGTAGTCATAATGAAGAAACTATAGTAGGTAGATATATGGTGTCGCAGACTTTTTCGTGGGCATTTTTAAGGTCTACAATACTGTAGTACATTACATACTATCTCATTGGGTTCAGTCAGCGTTTGTAATGTAAGCTCAAAAATATGTGTTTATTTTTCGACTTGTGTTATAAATCTCAAAAATTATCAGGGTTCCTCTTATATATTATGCATGTTATATACATAAAAACCTTCCTCTTGAATCATTCTGTCTATTAAAAAAAACGCATCAAAATCCGTTCGGTAGTTTCAAAGATTTAAGCATACAAAGGGACATAGGGACAGAGAAAGCGACTTTGTTTTATACTATGTAGTGAAGTATACTGCAGAGGAGCCCGTGGCTAAACATAAACAGCCACACAAGCCGATCGATCAGGGTAAGCTACGCTTATCGTGGCTGGTCTGTGGATGGTTCCGAGATCGACCGTGCTTTCCGGGGCACGGAGGGGCCGTGAACTTGTCATTGCGTGCTCATGTGTGCACGTTAAGCCTGGCTGTCACTCGTAGATTTTTGACAGTCGTTACGGGTAGTGAGAAACCTAAATATTTGTCACCCAGTATTAACAACAAACCGCTAGAAGAAAATCTCAATAACCGAAATAACGCAATGAATATTAAGAATTATCAAAATGAAAATCATTGCTATTAATAATAGTGTGTTACGCCGGCAGTTATCTCATTGATTTAGAAACGGACATAAAAAAAATGCAGTCGTGAAACGAAGAAGTGGAAACTAAAATCATGAAAAAATACAGAATACACAAAAATTAAAAAGGCAATTCTTAAGTGGCGGCCACGTACCGGAAGACGCATCGTAAGCAAACCCCCAATAAGATGGACCGATAACCTGGTGAAGATCGCGGGAAACCGATGGATGCTGGCAGCACAATACCGATCATTGTGGAAAGCCTTGGGGGAGGCCTTTGTCCAGCTCTGGACCTCTATAGGCTGAAGAAGAAGAAAAAACAAAAAACTATCACCGTGTCGGGTTGGTCACACTCAGGCGAATTCAATGCTTTTCTCCATCCAACAAAAGTGCTCAACGTCAGTAAAGGGGTTTTCAATTCAATAAATGCACATAAAGTGTCTTGAATCATCATCATCTCAGTGTTTAGTCTCGCTTGCATCCGCTGCTTTCGCGTTGGAGCCCAGGGTTCGCATTCTTGCTCAATCTCCTCCATATCGCGCGATCATTAGCATCCTGTGGTGTGAGATTGTTGGCACGCATGTCATCACTTACAATGTTAAGCCAGCAGTTCTCCGGCCCAGTTAATCCATCTCTGGCTTGTTTCGGCGCGGCGGAGGCGCCATAGCAAGACATTTGTTTGCATAAAGTGTCTTGAATGTATACAATAAATGACTGCACTACAGTGTTTTAACACCTGTCTCTTGTCTTAAATAAAAAAGTATAATGGGTGTACTTAATTTATTTCTTCGGTCACAGTGCACAATACCGTTACCTATAAACTGGACAGCCACTTAACTTTTTTATTGCCAACGTACATACAAAGACACGTTTTATGACAGAAAGACCGTAACGTTACGTGGCGTGTTGTAAAATTGAAATGGACCTCCTTTCAAGGTTGGTGGGGTTTTCATTATAAGCATTTATGTGTTTTCTGGTAACGGTTGTTCTTGAAATAATAACTAGGTATTTTTTTGTTAGCCTACATTGTGAAATCCCTGTCTTGTGCTATCTCTAGCCTGTTGACCCTGTGAATGTTACTAGGTCGTCACTCTACCTTCGCCGTGCTCTTCCGTAACGACGATGGCCTCCAGGCGACCAGCAAGTAATCGTTGCCCAAATCTCGGGTACATTTTTGAGATGCATCCAGCACATTTTTTAGTCTGGCTGTTTCATCTCCAACATGGACGACTTGAGTTATTGTACGCAGACTACGGGGCAATCGCGCTAAAATAATTCAACCAAAACAGAATTGGATCGCAACCAAACCATAACTTTTTTTATGTTTCGTATCGCGCTAACAGTTTAACCATAACTGGATTGCAATTGGAATGTAACCGTCGTCAAATGAAAAAGTTGAAACAAAGCTAACTTTTTCTATGCCATGTCAAACTTACGTATAATTGATTAGATTTACTTATAATTGATTTAGTTTTCGTTATTATATCTAATGAAATGTATCACTCATACCTACATTGATTTTACATCAACCCGAGTTGAAACTTTAGCGAGAAACGAAATGTGATCGAAACTAAACCATAACTGTAACTGGATTAGATCGAACAAGAGTTGAACTTCTACTGTTTTATTTAGCGCGATTACCCCCTGGTATTTTTATTTCTAACACGATTTACACCTATTATGCTCCGCTTCATTAATTTTTAATCTCGCCAGACTGGAAGCCCGCACCAGTGTTGCTTGTCGTGATTACAGAGTTCGCCGATAACCTGTGCTTCGTAGCAGAATCTCCAGAAGACCTGCAAAGATAATGTCCAATTTCCACAAGTCGTACCAAAATTTGGTTTAAAAATAAGTGTCATTAAGACAGAGGTGATGTCTAAATATTACACTCGGAGGGATGAGCTGAAGCAAGTGGACAAGTCGCTACCTGGGGAGCACAATATCATCATGATGTAGAGGTCAACAGCAGAATCGGCGCTGCTGCAGCGGCCTTTGGCAACTCCAAGGTCCTTAACTTGCACGATTTTAAATTGTCAACGAAGATCGCTATCTACATGGCAGCCGGGCTGTCCAACATTTTATACTCTGCCGAAACATGGCAGTGTATAGCCGTCACATCCGTATGCTAGACCATTTCTACCTCAAGTACTTACGGAAAATACTTTTCATCGGATGGTCTAACCGCGTACGAAATACTAAAGTGCTGCGGAGAGCCAATATAGGTGGCATTGAGTCGTATCTTATGCGACGTTGGCTTCGGTGGTGCGGACATGGGACGCGTATGATGGAGAAAAGAATGGCTAAGCGCATCTTTTATTTAGAACATGAGGAGGGCAAGTAGAAGCATGGCGGGCAACTCCTCATGTAGAAATACGTCTTGAAGCGACACCTGAAGCAGTGCGACATCAAACCCCACAACCAAGGTTTCATCAGCAAGCTGCCAGGCGGCCGGACTGGAGAGAACCGGGGCTCCTTGAGCTGTACGCAAGACGCGACGAGCTGAAAGCCCGACCACCTGCGGCTATTAGTAATTATAGTTATGTGAATGGTATGCTTCCATGCCCTCAATGTGAGGGGATTTTCATAAACAAAGTTGGCTACATAAGTCACATGTGAGCACATCAACGGCAAAATCAGAGTTGAAGATGGTCGCCGTAGCCGAAATCGGTCGGGATTACATACATCATCATTTTCATTCATGCTCCGCTCCATTGCCGTCCCAAATTATATACAGGGTGTATCTGACATCGTAACGCAAACTTCGCGAAAAGGCTAGACCGCATGCCACTAATAAAATTATGATAGTCATTTGTGTCGTTAATTAACAGTTACAGATTTCACAGTGTTTGAAAAAAAGAGTCGGCTTGGCATTTGAACGTTGCAAGCGTGCCGCCGTGCGGGTTTGTAGGTATGTCGTTGTTCCCTGATGTAAACTCTATTAAATCAGCTGATAAGATAGTTTTTCGAGTTTTGTTTTCATTGTGCTTTTTTGTGTAATTAGCGAATTAATTAATTTTTACTATAAAAACTTATTGGGTTGTAAAAGTATAGTAATTATGAACTGTCTAAAGTGCAAAAAACTACATATATATTTTTTTTAAATCATGAAAAAGCCGACGAAAAATTCCACCACTGGGGGATTCAGAATCATGTACTGGATCCATGGTACTCGTTTGTGCGTCGATGTCAGATACACCCTTTATGTCCTTATAATAAATCTGTAGTAGAAATTCTGTACATTGAAAATATCATATAATTATTCTTTAATATCTCGGGTACTACACTGGGTACATTTATCTTGGAAAAGTAACAACAATAAAAACAAAGTTAATTTTGCGGTTTGACCCCTAGATCCGATTACTGTACCAACCGCAAATAATAAATTTATCGTAGGTTACGTCACCTGCAGTGGAGTTCACAAGGGTCGCTGCACGCGGCTAAAATATACAATATCGCTCGTCATACAATTTGATTGACACACTACGACGATAATAAATATTATTTCATATTTTCGTATCTTAAGATGAATTTGTAAAGCGAGCGACTTTGTGTCAAGAAGAATCCACTAATTATCTGAATTTTTTGATTCATGAAATGTTTCTGGAATTCACTCACATACAATTAAGTAAAAATCAATTAATTCCAAACTTGACAGCCTCCGTGGCGTAGCGGTAGCGAACGTGGCCGCTGCGCAAGGAGGCGCGGGTTCGATCCCCGTGCAGTGCAAATATTTGTATGCATGAATATGAATATTTGCACTGGTCTGGTCGGGCCTCGGAAAGCACGTTAAGCCGTTGGTCCCGGTTGCCATGCGAACATCTAATGGCAGTCGTTACGGGTTATTGGAGCCCTCAAAAGTCCAACAATTGGTCTAACTGCAATGCTTCGATATCGCCTTCGGGTTGTGGAGGTCAGACGGCAGTCGCTTCACGGAAAATACCCATTATCAGCAAGTTAGACTGCTAAAGTGGACCCCAGACTCAAAAGCTAAAAAAAAGTCTCGAATGCGACTGGGATTAACGCTGATATGGTGATGAATATAACAATTAAGTAAAAATCAGTGTTCCTATAATAATTCTTCTTCGTAATCTACGTCCCCTAAACTGATAAATCATACTCATTCAAAGGTCATAGCTCGATTAATATACAACCTAATAACTGAGGCAGAAATTTTAACCGGTTGTGGTGCCGGGAAAAGTGCTTTCATTCCTGGAATTCTTTTGATTTATGAAGTTATGTTCAATATTGCGTTATCATTGTAAGTGATTTAAAGACTCCACTTTTCAAACAACATTTATTTTTAAATGTCCACATTGTTACTTGGATATTAAAAAATGAGGAGAAAGAAGAAAATTAGGGAAAAGGAAGAACAAGGAGGAGGGAGAGAATATTATAGACGGATTATGCTAACCCTGTTGGTTTAGCATAGTCCTCCTGTACCTAATATTCCATGTGCCGGGACACAAGTCTCTTCTGTGTGCTGGATCATCCCACAATGGCTTCATATGGTACATGAACCCAATGTGGGATGGTCGCAGCAAGTTCAGTTCTAAATATACATTCAAACTCCTAACTCCGCTATCATTCAATAAACTTAGTGACAGCAGCTTCAAACATTAACAGTTAATCAAGTGGACATTAGGCCCAAGTTGGTAATTTCGTACGACTCTCCGTTATTGCGGATGGATTTTTCGATGCTATATTTACGTTTGAAATCATCATCATCAACCTTTTCTTTCCATCGTCCCACTGCTGGGCACAGGTCTCCTCTCATGCAGAGAAGGATTTAGCGTAATCACGACGCTTGCTCAATGCGGGTTGGCGATATCAGACTTAAAGTCCAGGTTTCCTTAAGATGTTTCCTTCACCTTGTAATCAGTCATTGATGTCCAAGATATACTTAGAGAGCACATATAACTTAGAAAAGTTAAATTCGTACTTGCCTCACCTGGAATCGAACCCGCACACTCATACTTGAGGCTGGTGTTTTAACCAGACCACCACGACTCGGCAGTTTGCGAATATAAATTGTTATTGTTGTGTCTTTATGAATAAAATGTGTTATCTAAGTTAGTTAAAATTGAAAGAAATTTCTCTCAGTTCCAAAGCAGTGTTGGTATTAACCGACCTCTCTCTCATAGCAAAGGTGAAAGGAACAAACTGATCCTCTTACAAGCATATTCGCTCAAACCGCCAGTTTTAAACAAACAAGAATCACATAACACTGAAATAGTACTAACGCGGTCACAAACTCCCAAACCACTGGTACACTAAGGTTTGAATTACTACTAGTACAACGCATTATTAAATTTGTACAGAGGAACTATAATTTGAATTCACTTGTTTGTTTACTTTGGTAGTTTGTAACGCTAGTGTTGATTACAAAAGCTCTTGATACTAAAAGTGGTTTTAATCTGTTACTGGAGTCAAAAACAAACGTAAAAGAGCGGTTCTGATATAATAGGTAATTATTATGAGTCTTTTGTTTTTAGGGTTCAGTTTTTCAAGAGGATATAACGGTACCCTTATAAGATTATCCGTTTTTTTAAATTATAAACTAGCGGTCGCCAGCGACTTCGTTCATGTGAAGTTAGTAATTTGAACATATTACGCTCCGCTCCTATTGGCCACAGCGTGATGTTATATAGGCTAAACCTTTCCTGGATTACTGGGCTATCCAACCTAAAAACAATTTTTTAAATCAGATCAGTAGTTCCTGAGATTAGCGCGTTGCAACAAACTCTTTGGCTTTATATATTAGTATAGATAGATTATAAGCTAGTGCTTGAATGCAATCCCGTCTGATGATAAGCAGTGATGCAATCGTTCGGCTGTTCTATCCAAACCCATTTTTCAAGAACGCTGAAACGAACGTTGAAACGTTGAACGAACGTGAACGTTGAAATTTATATCAAACCAGCTTCCGCCCGTGTTAAATTCGGTCATATCGCGCTTTTGGATTTATTTCTGAATAACAATTTTTCAGTAAGAAAAAAGTACTCTATTATTTAATCCGGACTTCTAACTGTACGTCTGCAAAATTTCAAAGCCATCGGGTCAGTAGTTACAGCGTGAAAGCGGAACAAACAAACAAACTCACTTTCCTATTTATAATATTCATAAGGATACTCAGAGCTGTAGTCTTACAGTAGTGTAAAAGAAACTTGTAGAATAATGCAATTTAGAGCTATGGGCGTTTACGTTCCGTTTATGATATATTGATAGGGAAACAAAACATCGAAGTCTAGCCAAATGAGCAGTGAGACTGGTAAAGCGGACCCCAGACTCCAAAGCTGAAAAAGCTTTGGATGCGCCTGAGATTAACGCTGAGAAGATGATGATGATAGGGACTCAAAACCTATAAGGTACTTTCCGTTCACCTAGAATCTTGAAATTTTGCAGGAAACTTAACGCATACTTGTAGCACAAGTAAAAGAAAAAAATCGAAAATAGGTTTTAGTTACATATTGGCAAATTTGCGGAGCTACGAGACTCTGAGTCGCACTAGACGGTTATTTTTAGTTTCGTATTCACTGTTGCTAATCATACGTGGTTAATATTGAATACTCTAATCGATACATTTTTAATATTATCCTATTAATTTCTTACATAATAAATATGTCCCCACTTGGGGCATAGCCCTCCATAGGGTGAGAGAAAGTGGGCCTCTCTTCGAAGTTTTGCTTCTAGGATACGCCGTTCCGTTTCTTCACAATGTTTTATTTCACCATTTTGATTATTCAACACCAAAAATATTACCAAAAAAGAAAATATCAAACTTAATTTTGGTAGGTTTTCCATTAGGAATTTCTTAGTGATAACCTCAAGGCTTGGAAAGCATTCCGTTAGGTGTATGCCTAATCTCGCTCAGTCGTGTCGAATAGCTGTCCCATCGGACTATGAAAGGGACTATGTATGTAGTGAGAGAGGAGGGAGTATAACTATATCCGCGCACACTTGGGCACTATAATAACTCCCGCGTCGAACGCTGGTCTCTGCTAAGATTGGTCGCCATGAACGAAACTCGGCTTGAACTACTATTTTTTATTATGATCATTATGGCCTTTTTTTTTTTTTTTTTTTTTTGTTCATCCAGTGGAAATCTCTACCCGACCGTCCTCCGTCTGGGGGTCGACGGAGGGTGTGCCGGGCTCTCACCGGCTAAAACCACTGGAGTGTTCCTCTTCTTGCCTATGGCCAGGGGTGCGGGTTCTAGTTTGCTATAACGCCGCATCCCCGGCAGGCCTTGACCCGCCGCGCGCGAGATCGGCGGGTCACTCTTCCCCCCCTCCTTCCATCAGGTAGGCGCGTAGGAACAGCCACTACACGCCTACTCCGGCCCTAGCGACGGGCGACGGACTCCCCCGGTCCTCGGCCCGTCGGTCTCTCGTTATGGAGGAAGCGGATCGACCTCGGCTTCCCTCCTCCTCCGGCCAGCGCGCCGTCGTCGGGACGGGAGAGTGCTCAGTGCCTCCCTCTCCCGTTCGGCCGTCTCCTTCGCGGAGATTATCTCCTCGCAGAAGGAGACGACCGCGTCCCATGACCCCTCGCTGTCGATCATGGCACTGACCACGGCCGGCAGCGAGAGGTCATTTCCGCCGATCGCTGATCATTATGGTCTACAAAAACCTTTTGTAACCGCTGGAAGGCTTGTTATGAACTTTTATGAGATGCTTTTGATAAAAATAAAATAAAGAGAATTGTGGCAAAAATTACTGTAATATCCATACATATTCAGTCTTCAAAAAGCTTCACAAAAAAAAAAAAAACAGAAGTTCTTGATTGCCAGTAATTAAAAATATTATTTTTAAAGAAATAAATTAATATTTGCAATAATTTTCAATTTCACGGCGAAATTACCATGAAATTAACAATTGTTGCAAAATTTTTATCTTACACTAGCTGTTGTCCACGACTTTGTCCGCGTCAATTTCTATCATTATGATCGTGATTGTTCTTCTTCTTCATCAGCCTATAGAGGTCCACTGCCACAGGTCCATAGTTGTGTACTGTGGGCAAATAAATAGACGGTAGATATGAGAGGTTTATAGTTGAGATCGTACTTAGACTATTAATAGCTAGAAATAGGAGGCACTTTAATCAAGTACGGAATTTATTATAGCCTCTAGAAGTATTTTTCTGAACATCGATTCTTATCTTGACATTAATGTTTTGGTTAACTTTAACATCCAAGAAAAAAATAAAAGGTTATAAGAATAAATATTTAATCGCATTTTATATCTTCTTCATAGCCTATAGAGGTCCACTGCTGCACAAAGGCCTCCCCCAAGGCTTTCCACATTGGGGCGGTTGCCATAATAACCACGCATGGCAAGCGGGTTGAGAATCGTAGTCATTTGATGTTCCACAGGAGAAGCGCTGCTGCCCGCTTTCCTGGTGAGAGTTCCCTTTGTCGCCTCTTACAACACCCACAGAAGGTTAGGGGATGGTACTATTCTAAGCCCGGTTTCCCACATGTTACACTGATTCTTCGCTCCTTTTGTTTGCAGCGTGATGTTATACAGCCTAAAGCCTTCCTCGGTAAGTGAGCCATCCAATACAATAGTAGATTGCTGACCTAAGGTCGAAAGAATCAATTACCGAGGTATTTAGAATAGTCCGAGTAGCAATTGATTCTTTTACCCGTGTCAAACACATTTTCATTTCAAATATGAGGTAAATAAAACTGCTTGTATAATGAAACAATTATTTTTTATTTCGTCTCGAATAAATGTAACAGATTAGTATCCCGCCAATTTATGTCGACTTTTTAATTTTAAATATGGAACTCACGGCTTAACTGTTGGGGTTTATTCCGCTCAAAGAAGATTGCGCGAAGTTCACACTGGCTGTTTAGAAACTCAAATGGCCGCTCTTTTAAAAATAGTTTTTTTTATACATAAAACTCTTGACATCTGTCAGCAGTTCTATTTTTAAAGTTGATTCCGGGCGGTCTGTATGAAATTTGTATGTGTTTTCCCCCTCTAGAAAGGGAAGCAGCATTTGCAACCTAATAATCAGATCAAAACAACACTATATCCCACTATGAGAAATAAAAGAATATGTTTACATTTCGAATCTTTTGAAGCTATTGCCTTTATGTTTTAGTGTGATAGACAACTTACACTATTTGACAATTATTGTCGTTTTAGTGTACAACTTACATTATTTGTCAATTATTGTCGTTTTAGTGTGATAGACAACTTCCATTATTTGACAATTATTGTCGTTTTAGTGTACAACTTACATTATTTGTCAATTATTGTCGTTGTAGTGTGATAGACAACTTACATTATTTGACAATTATTGTCGTTTTAGTGTACAACTTACATTATTTGTCAATTATTGTCGTTTTAGTGTGATAGACAACTTCCATTATTTGACAATTATTGTGGTTTTAGTGTACAACTGACATTATTTGTCAATTATTGTCGTTTTAGTGTGATAGACAACTTACATTATTTGACAATTATTGTAGTAAGTAAGAAACACAGCAATATTTTTTTTATTTAAAGGCGAAATGTGTCTTGTCGTTTATTGCAGTAACAAAAAAGGTTTGCCCGTAAAAAACTTAGTACATTATTTAGACGTAAGTCCATTTAAAATTGATAAAATCTTTCTCATAATCATATATGAGACCTTTTTTATGTCCTAGCAATAAAAACGACGCAGTTGCGGGTACAGTGAGTTATGGGTCCTTTGGGAAAGATCTAGAAAAAAGACCAACTACATTATATTACATTTAAAAGCTTTGTTTATTCCTATTTAAAGCTCAAGGTCGCACAGAGAGCTGCTATGGAGAGGGTTATGCTAAATTTATATCCATGTGATTGAATCAGGAATGAGGAGATTCGTAGAAGAACCAAAGTCACCGACGTGGCACAGCATGTGGCGGATTAGCTCTTTGAAGTGGCAGTGGGCGGGGCTTTTGAATAACGAAAATTGATTTTCTGTTCTTATTGCATTTTGTTTAGATATTCTTAAAATAAATTTAAGAGCTCACGACTAACAATACAACATTAATGTCTAGCTGAAAAATAGCTGAAAAACCATCGGATGCAACTGGGATTGAGAAGAGCTAAGATAATGACTGATTGTGATATGTTATGTTGAGTGAGTTGAGTGTTATATTGAGTATGTAATCCATACTAATATTATAAATGCGAAAGTAACTCTGTCTGTCTGTCTGTCGGTCTGTCTGTCTGTCTGTCTGTCTGTCTGTCTGTCTGTCTGTCTGTTACGCTTTCCCGCTTAAACCTTTCAACCGATTTTGATGAAATTTGGTACAGACAATCTTTAGACCCTGAGAAAGAACATAGGCTACCTTTTATCCCGGAAAAAATTGATGTTCCCGAGGGAAATCTAAAAAGCGCGATATAACCGAACTCCACGCGGGCGAAGCCGCGGGCGGAAAGCTAGTATTGTATAAATAGCTTCCTGCAAAATATCACTATGTGTATAAATAAGCAAATAAGTAACATACAATAATACTTTATTATTATTATTTTTTTCTAAATTTTAAACCAGCGCTTGACAGCAATCCCGCCTGATGGTAAGCAGTGAGGCGATCATTGATGGTAAAGCGCGCTAGTTTATTAAGAGCCTATTCACTCTAGCCTTGAAGACACTCAAATTGTAGTGTGACGGAAACACCGCCGCCAGCAAATCGTTCCAGCCCCTCTCGATGTACGAGGTATAAAAGAAGAAGCGAAACGCTTTGTCCGGATCGTAGTGGTGTCAACAACGTGAGGGTAGAAAGTCGCCGTACGATGGGTCGTCCGATGGTGAACCGGAGATGGGAGAATTAAATCATGCAATTCCCTTGCATACTCGCCAGAATGCATCCTATAGAAGACCGAAAGGCTGGCTACTCTACGCCTGTGCTCCAGGCTTTGGAGACCGAAATTAATTGAAGATAACAAATAAAATCCTAACTTTACCAAAACCATACACAAACTAAAATATCACCCTAAAGAAGCTAAAATAACGTCGAAAAATTCATCCGCATCGCTGTCTACTGGTAATGTACCCAAGAGACATTATCACATTGAATGGAACAAAGAATGAAAGAAAAAGTATAGGCCAAGGTAAAATCCAGGCCTCGGATCATGTGGCCATTTTGAAAATTCTTTAAAAAGAGTACAAGCAGTTGGACCCCACGGCGCGAGGGATTCAAACCCAAACGGCTCAAAATTATAATATCCGATACGGTTATTGTGATCCACTATTGAGATTTTCCGAAGCCGCGGCAGTAGCAACGTAAAAGGAAAATACAAATTAACGCAAAAACATTTTTTACAAGTTTGTTTTATAATAGCACCTACAAAATAGTAATAGTTAAAACTAAGTTAGTAAAATAGTATAGTCGTGGTGGCCTAGTGGTTGAACCACCAGCCTCTCAAGTATGAGTGAGCGGGTTCGATTCCAGGTCAGGCAAGTACCAATGTAACTTTTCTTAAGTTATATATACTTTCTAAGTATATCTAGGACACCAAGACTGAAGGTGAAGGAAAACATCTTGAGGAAACCTGGACTTTAAGTTTGAAATCGCCAACCCGCATTGAGCAAGCGTGGTGATTACGCTCAATCCTTCTCTGTATGAGGGGAGGCTGGGTACAGCCCAGCAGTGGGACGATAAAAAAGGTTGATGATGATGATGACCTACAAAATCATGAATATTTCTCTAACCAACAAATGCTTAAATTACCTATTGGAGATGTGGATTACTCTAGCGAAAATCAACTCACAACCTCCTATTTACCAATCTCCAATTTCCTATTTTTGTGCTCTTCCTAACTTATTACCAAAACAAAACAATGTAAAAATTCGAGATTTTTTTTTTGTATTACTGTCGTAAAAAGTCCGTGTTTATGTTATGCCCGATAATGGTATTAGACAGTTTATGTAAATAACTGGGGTGGTTCCACTTGGGAAATAAACGTGTGGGTGATATCTTGTATACGTTTGGTTATGTTTATGTCTCGTCCGCTGTAATATAGTATTATTGTATGTGGGTACCCAATAACCGTGAGACAGAAAAATGGATGTGGTTTTATTGTGACCAAAGGAGATGATTCAGAAATGCATGGAACCTGGGCTAGGGTGTACATGTACAATATACCGTCGAGGCGATCCGGCCAGTACTCGACGACTGGCTCGGAAGAAGGCGCGGCTCCCTGTCGTTCAGGATGAAGCAGGTACTGTCGGGGCATGGCTGCTTCGGCAAGTACCTGCGTCGCTTAGGCAGAGAGCCGGACGCTCGGTGCCACCACTGCGTCCAATGCGGGGAGGACACGGCGCAGAATACTCTCTCCGAGTATGTAGCGTGGGAGGAACAGCGCCGTGTCCTCACAAATGAAGTAGGAGGCGACCTGACGCTGCCGGCAGTAGTACAGAAGATGGTCGGTAGCGCAGAGTCATGGGACGCGGTGGTGTCGTTCTAGGAGGACGTGATATCGCAGAAGGAAGCTGCGGAACGGGAGAGGGAGATCTGAACTCCCTTCCCGGGCCACAGAAGACGCACCGGGCGCCGAGGAACGGCGGATAACGCCCTCATCCACCCCCCATGAATGGGTCCAGGGGCGAGGGACACGTTGAAGTCCCCCCTATTTGATGGACACCGAGGTGGAGGCGCGCGCGAGTGTCGCCGCGCGCGAGTGTCGGCGTACAAAAGTAAAGTCCGACAGACCCCGTCGCCAACCCCAGGGCGACCCTATGAGGATACCCACCCCGGAAAAAAAGGGTGTACAGTATAGTTTACTGTTTTTTTATATAATCTATACTAATATATAAAGCTGAAGAGTTTGTTTGTTTGTTTGTGCGCGCTAATCTCGGGAACTACTGGTCCGATTTGAAAAATTATTTTTGCGTTGGATAGCCCATTAATCCAGGAAAGCTTTCGGCTATATAACATCACGCTGCGACCAATAGGAGGGGAGCATAAATAAACCACGCGAACGAAGACGCTGGCGGCCGCTAGTGTCCTATATCTTGGCTTAGTTTTTATATATATTCAATTTAACTCGACCAAAGAGTTGAAATTAAGATTTCAAAACACAGAAGAGTTGTCAACCCACCGCTCGCTTTGCTTACTCGACACGCGCGCGGTTGGTCAATTTTAACCCAGCTAAACCTATTTGCTCAGGATACCTCAGTTTAGTTATTGCGCAAAACTATGAGAAAGGGCTAGAATATTTTAAGAACCTACATACGTAAACTTAATCTTGCGAAACATTGCTCTCAATACTAAGCGGTAGAATTATTTTATGCTTTGCCAACTTCCTTGAGATCATTTATTGATAAAGGTGCTCTATTCAAAGGTAAACTTAGGGCATTCCTGTTGAATATCTGTTTACATTCAATGACTGAATTGGTACTGAATAGAATTGTTTGTGTTTGAATACTTTTTTATAAAGGAGATGTTTCATTTTGGGTTTGTACGCTATGTAGATAAAAAGGAAAAAATAAAAGATTTTAATAAAAATACTACTTAATTAATTTGAATAAAAATACAAGTATAATAATTAATGATTTGAAACGGTTTTTTAGTGAGATAACCCTTTAATAAGGTAGCCATGACACTGGTTATGACGTTTGATTGGTGACTTTGACAGTTCTATTTTCCCGTTGTGTTCGTGTCGAGTGTTGATTTGAGTTGATTGTGTTTATTTAATGGGCCGTATGTTCAGAATTCATGTTTTTTTTTCAGTCATATGGTAAATAATATAGATACGATAGCCGTAGATACATGACACATCAATCAAATGTCACTGTCAAAATCTTATTTCGCTTATTGCTGACCACCATATTTATTAGTAGTTGTGTTGCACTCCTTAGCCGAGTTAAATTGAATCTGTTTAAAAACTAAACCAAATATGGGAAATTAACATTGAAAACAGTTAACTATAGCGTAACTATCTAGGTATAGTAATAAGTGTACAATGTTCTGGCTCAGGCTCCATACATTTCTGAAAAATCTCCTTTAGTAGTATATCTACATGTGTCCGTCATTATCTTTTGACATAGGTAAGTAAATATATTTCACCACATTATTAGATGTTTTTTTTAAATATTTTTATTTACTTAATACTAATAATTTATTTTTTTATTACCTATACTTTTTGAATGCGCAGGTCTACTATCGACGATTTTGGAAATGAGACTCCAAATTGCATGATTGTCAATACAAGCCATTAGGTGCTTAAACTTTCTTGCTGGCCGTAACACTTTTGTTTAATTGTAGTGAAATTTACTGTTTAAAATTCATAATTTATTGTATTTACTGTAATATACAATATGTAAAGAAAACCCCGTCCGACTCATAAGGTTAATAAAGGTTAGGGAAACACATGATCAAATAAAATATAAAATTTTACATAATCATCATAGTAACAAAACTAATAAATTTTGAAATAATATTTTTTCAGAATTTGGTATTTTTTTCATAAGTGACAACACCATTTTTGACGGTATTCTTACGAGCGATTAGCGATGCGACCGCGCTTATAATAATTTGCCGCCTTTGGCGAAATAATATTTATTTTTTTAGGGGATTTTTTTTAAGTTTAGCCCGGCTTTGTAGGCATTAGATACCTTCACGGATCGGACAGAGTTTTCTTTACATATTGTATAATAAATGTACTACCTAATTCAAACATAATGGGAGTTGTTATATGGATAGGTATATAATGAATAAATGTAATGTATTGTTACTACAACCCCATTCAGCAATTAACAACATTTCATTTGTATTATTTACGTTGTACCTATAAAAGTAAATCAAAAACTAGGGCACCCACTTCTTTTTTTTATTTTCTATATCCATTCATAATTTCAATTTTGATATTCGGTGTATTTTAAAAAGGTGTAAGTGCTATACTTGCCGTGGACTGGCGATAAAACCTTTGCGTCGCTGTGCGCTATCTAGATGTCAATTGTATTGTTGTTGTCGGCTTGTCAAACTCAATTAATTATTTACTAGTATTATTATCCACATTCTGTTATTATTAAATCACCATCAAAGATTTGGAAGGATTTCTAGTAACAAATAGTAGTAGTATTTAAATGCTTAAGCGAAGGTAACTACATCATTCTAGTATAAGTGACATCATCACACGTTTTATGCTTTAAATCTTTTTCCTTAGAAATGAAGAAATGAAAAAAATATATTTCAACTCAGGAAGTCAGGATACGAAAATTCAGAAATGCAGTCAGTTTTAAAATTTTGTCATTTTATGCCAGCACAAAAATAGCTATTTACAATGCCTAACAATGAACAAAAATCTTCACATTAGATTTTATTCTATGACAATGCTAAAGTGGGTACTATAATATTGTTTGTCTATTATAACATTGACCCATTTCAAAATCTACTTTCCATACAGTATTATGTTTTCGATGCAAATGACTTCTGAATAGAATTTTGAAACTCCAATTGCACTAACACAAATTACTTTTATTTGAAGTATATTCATGATTTACATCTCACATTAAAAGTATGTAAACAAGATTTATCTATAGAAACTAGTGAGGTACTTTTAAACTTTTGTAAGGAAGGAAGTTATTCAAGCATGTTCAAAGGTACAGCTGTCAACAGTTTAAATATTTATTAGAAGGTCGTTCATAGTAATAACTTTATAATATTAGTAAACAAGATAAAAGGAAACTTGTATGTTTGCCAACAGCTATGTTACATAATCATGGTAGGAAATTTTCTGTTAGTATTTCCTAGTTATGGAGGAAAATAAAGCCATTGATTTCCTTGACTTTGAAATAGGATCATTAAGTCATTGCACCATAAGAGTCGGTCATTACAGTATTATTAAGCCATAACATTCTACAACAGCATCTAGATACTTCTTGCAATCCTCAGTAAACATTCTGGAACGCCATCCATGCACTAGCCATCACAAATGGATCGCAAGACCGTATATCATCACCATCATCATCGTTTCAGCCGAAAGAAGTCCACTGCTGGACATAAGCCTCCCTCAAGGGTCTCCACGACGACCGCCTCTGCGCCTTCCAACAGTTTACCGCGACCTTCACCAGATCGTCGTTCCACCTTGTCGGGGGCCTACCCACGCTGCGTCTTCCGGTGCGTAGTCGCCACTCGAGAACCCGTCGGCCGCATCGGGCATCGTTCCTACGGCCCATTGCCACTTTAGTGTATACATACATATCTACATAAGTGTATCTTTGTGTATAGTATATACTTTACTATAATATCTAATGAATGCTGAGATCAAAATAGTAATAATAGGCGCTGTCTGTATAGACAGCGCCTGAAAGAAAGACAGAAGCAAATTTTTAGAAACGCAAATCCGCGTGTTTTAAAAACCGAATTTATTGAGACACAATATTCAATAGATTTTATTAGTTTGTGCCGTAGATATTATAGTAATCATGAAACTCTTTCAATTGAAGTCGTTAGATAAGACCCATAATAATGCACTTCTTAGAATAATACTAGATAAATGATTTAACAAGTTTAGAATTTTATTTCAACCAGCCTGAAATTTACCAGATTTTCTAATAAAAAACCAGAGAGTTATTTTTGACTCCCTAATATAATATATGTCGCAGACAGCGACGGCAGAGCGGTAGGGTCGATAGCATCTTGGTGTGGTGGTACCGGTTCTATTTCGCAGGTGAGTTTTGAATTGAAGCACAACGTGTAGATTTACCCTCCAATCTTGATAATAACAATTTAAATAGGCAAACCGACAGTTTCGGTTCGGAGAAGTGCCTTGGTCCGCGTCTCGATGCAAAGTCACCGTTCGACCGAATCTCACTTTCCAAAGCGACTCTGTCCATGTCCCGCCATCACAAGATGACGTCACAAGAGTTTGCCGCCTACTACATAAATCAAATCAGCAACTTCTATTAAAATTATAACGACGATCTCCGACACGGCCAGCCTGACGATTTGCACGTCCTCGTGCATCTTCATCATCCCAGCGCCAATCCCAGTCATATCCGAAGCTCCTTCAGCCCCGGAGTCCGGGGTCCTCTTCACCAGGCCAACCGCCGATTCCGGCCAAACTTCGATGTTCTCCGTTGCACGTCCTTGTGCATGTCTGTAACAAATTAAAAAAAAAACACAGAAAACCGTCTCTGAAGCATTATTGAGAACTCGGCCAACCTGACCGTCACACGTCACGTTTAATTACAATGACTATTAGAAAGCCAAACAAACTTAATCATTTTAACAACTTAAAAGCTTCCTTCAAGCCTCATTATTCTCAAATTTCAATAAGAAAACACAAAAGGTTCCTCCAAGCCTCATAATTATCAAATCATTATCACAATCACACACAAAAAAAGAAAATACACCATGGCCCGCTACCACAGTAGCTAGTGACAACTCATAGTTGACACCCATATCGTCATCACCTCTTGTGATACGACCAACTCTAAGAGTCTGTCTCCCAGGTCAACACATGACCGTACAACTAATAGTCTCCTTTGAGATCCTGGTCCCCACCACACCACCATCTGCCCATCGCACCCTGAACAACTCCTCACTGAGTTTCAGTTACAACACCACAGACTAGCGCATGCAGTGCGACCATATCTACTCGAGTCCCCGCCACACCACTAGCTGCCCATCGCGCCCTGCACAACTCCTCACTGGGTTGCAGTCACGACACCACAGACTAGTGCGTGCAGTGCGACCATATCTACTCGAGTCCCCACTACACCACTAGCTGCCCATCGCGCTCTGAACAACCCCTCACTGGGTTGCAGTTACGACTACAGACTAGTGCGTGCAGTGCGACCACATAGCCATGATACGTGTTCTATTTGCTGGCGGAGGCACCCTCCTCACCATCTTCTACATTATGAAAATCTAACTCAGCAGCCACATTACTTGGAGAAAACTTTCGTATGCGATCGTGGGGTACTTATAAGTTCCGTTTCCAATCAACGATTTCAATAGGTAACGATCGCCATCATCGCCCTCCATACAAATCACTAACATTAAATTTCATTACTTTAGCTCATTTCTATCAAATTTAGATTTTTCGTAAATAGCGCTCATTTCTATGTTCGTTACCGCTTGTTCTCTTGAGAAGATTTAATAGTCTAGCCACACATAATATTAACAGAAGCTCAAGTGAGCTCGTAACTATAGACCACAGTGAACTTTAGTTTTGAAATAATCAAAGACAAACCAAACATTATAATCGTGAAATCCTGTTTTACAATTTCTCGGATAGTACAAGAAATAAAATTTTCAAATAACTCTTATTATCACACTACCAATACTAGGTGTGGGTCGCTACGCCCTTCCCAAGAAACGCAACACCACCAGCAACCCGGTCGGCGTCACCCGTCACAAAACGAGTTACTCCTGTAGCTAGTTATTGTCATTCAGTTACTGTGATAGTCCACCAACTATACAGTTACTCACGAAACTGAAACTAAATTAAATCACTGTCTTGAGTGTGTAGCTATACAGTTAATTCAATAAATTATGCCGGTGTGATGCATGATACGGCTTCGCCACAACGTGTGTATGAAATAACGCATTTACTAGTACTTTAGCTATTCAGTTACTCATCGCGTCACTGGTTATTGTAACTGGTTACGTGAAATGACAACCATGTCTAACCCATACCCTGTACCATCGCGTGTGGACGTACACCAATGAAATTACAGATAGCTTGACAAGAGAACATTCAGCACCGAAATCAAAATAAAAATAGTACGACTCACCGGATTATGGCAATTTCCCGCAAACACCTGCCACGTGCTCTCATAAAACCCAATTACGTTACCACAAACGTTTTGGGTATTTTGAAACCTTCTCATCGCCTGCAGAGTAGATGCTTTCTTGAAATCTTCTCATCGCCTGCAGAGTAGAGGCTCCAGTCTTGAAACTTTGGGCATTCCGCAAAACACACGCAGCTCCGACCGCGCCGCACGCAGCTCCAACAGCGCCACACGCCATTGATGTGATTCACCACGCAGCTAGCAGCGCTCCGCAGGCGCACCTCGCGCCAAGCAACAGCCAGCACTGTCCAGCGCCGCGTCCAGCCGCACGTGCACGCCTGCAGCGGACTCCTGCAGCGCACTCCTGCAGCGGACTCCTGCAGCGCACTTCTGCAGCGGACTCCTGCAGCGCACTTCTGCAGCGGACTCTTGCAGCACGCTCCTGCAGCGGACTTTTGCAGCACTCTCCTGCAGCGCACCATCAGGCGGAGCGATCTCTGCGCCAGCAATTGAGCGCACTTCGTAACTTGACGTTCACTTCCAGCCTCACTGCCAGTACATCCAGCATTTACAGAAGCTCATACAAAGGCAATGAACAACTACCACACAAGAAATCACACAAGTACTATAAAAATATTGGCAAAAAGTGACTTATTCTGTTCCTTGATTTATAACGAGAATGTGAGCAGTGTAGTTCTTTATCCAACTTCTGATGTCGCAGACAGCGACGGCAGAGCGGTAGGGTCGATAGCATCTTGGTGTGGTGGTACCGGTTCTATTTCGCAGGTGAGTTTTGAATTGAAGCACAACGTGTAGATTTACCCTCCAATCTTGATAATAACAATTTAAATAGGCAAACCGACAGTTTCGGTTCGGAGAAGTGCCTTGGTCCGCGTCTCGATGCAAAGTCACCGTTCGACCGAATCTCACTTTCCAAAGCGACTCTGTCCATGTCCCGCCATCACAAGATGACGTCACAAGCGTTTGCCGCCTACTACATAAATCAAATCAGCAACTTCTATTAAAATTATAACGACGATCTCCGACATATATTATCACTAACTTTAAACGGATCGTTGAGTGCTGTTCAATTTAGGTATTAGCGGCGTGTCTGTGTAGACAGCGCCTGCAAGAAAGATGGAAGCAAATTTTTAGTAACGCAACTCGGCGATTTCTAAAAACGAAATCAATTGAGACAGAACATTCGGTAGGTATTATTATATATTAGAGAAATAAAGATGCAATTCTTTCACGTGAAGTCGTTAAGTGAGACGTCATATATTAATGCTCTTCATAGAATAATATTACACGATTTAAGAATGTTATTTCACTCAACCAACGTGAAATTTACCAGCAGATTTCCTAATACCAAAAACTAGCGATGTATTGCTTTCATAAATTCACCTCCATAATGTATAGGTACTATCACTAACTTTAAACGTACCGTTTAGTGCTGTTGAATTTAGGTATTAGAGGCATTTTGCAGCTAAATTATCTCACAATATCGGGTGCAGTATCAATTCTGGTTCGCTGATTGCGTATGGTGTAAAATCATAAATGAACTACATAGTTCAGAACTGTATTCAAAATGCTAAAATTTATTATTAATTATCACGTTGGTAGCTAGTTATTTATAGTTTTAGAACTAGGAAACGGTAGATTGTTGGTGAATACATCACCAACATAAAACATTTGTTGCCCAAAAAAATGTATTAGAACTCTATACGGACTTCAACCTGACGAATCACGTAAACCAGTATTTAAAACACTATGTTTGTTACCGCTAACTTATCTATCATTATCATCAACCTTTTTTATAGTCCCACTGTTGGGCACAGGTCTCTTCTCATACAGAGAAGGATTGAGCGTAATCACCACACTTGCTCAATGCGGGTTGGCGATTTCAGACTTACAAGTCCAGGTTCCCTCAAGATGTTTTCCTTCACCTTCAGTCATTGGTGTCCAAGATATACTTAGAAAGTACTTATAACTTTAGAAAAGTTACATTGGTACTTGTCTGACCTGGAATCGAACCCGCGCACTCATACTTGCGAGGCCGGTGTTTAAACCACTAGGCCACTTGTCTATATATTTACGAAATATGCATGTTTGTGTGGAAACATAAAGAGTTTTTTGAAACTGCCAACGATATAATGTCTTCGAAACCCTACCCTTATAGGCTCATACTAAGCAATGCTCCTGGGCTTGCAAAGTATAGCAAAGACTGCTTAGCTATGTGTATACGGATACATAATAAATTGCCTGGTGACTTTAAGTTGGTAAATACAAGATATTGTTTTAAGCGGAAATTGAGTGCATGACTAAACCAGCATAACTTCTAGTCTGAAATAATTTTTGACACTAAATGTTTAGTACTTTTGTTCTTATTCGTAATTTTCTTTGTATTCGAATTTGCGTGCTGAGTCTAAGCTTCACAAAACATGTTTGTACTAATTGTTATCTGTAAGACCTATTATAGCATGTTTTAGCAAATAAATATTATTATCTATACTACTATATAATATGTAAAGAAAACCCTGTCCGACCCATAAGGATAATAAAGGTTAGGTAAACACTTGACCAAATATAATATAAAATTTTACATAATCATCATTGTAACAATAATAATGAATTTTGAAATAATCTTTTTTTCCCGGGGATTAATTCCAATTCCCCCGAAATTTGGTAATTTTTAAAAAACTGACAACACCATTTGTGACGGGGCGAATAGCGATGCGACCACGTGCCGCATGTCCCGCCCCCCTTCACCCGCGCATGTATGCCTATCGGGTTGCCTGCCGCATATGCATTAGGTTACCTCGCTTTTTCGAAATAACATTTATTTTTTTTGGGGGATTTTTTTTAAGTTTAGCCCGGCTTTGTAGGCATTATTAGAATCAGTTAACGATACCTAACAATACCTTCACGGATCGGACAGGGTTTTCTTTACATATTGTATAAAGCTGAAGAGTTTGTTTGTTTGTTTGAACGCGCGATTCTCAGGAACTGCGGGTCCGATTTGAAAAATTCTTTTTGCGTTGGATAGCCCATTAGTCCAGGAAGGCTTTAGGCTATATAACATCTCGCTGCAACCAATAGTAGCGGAGCATAACTAAACCACGCGAACGAAGTCGCTGGCGGACGCTAGTTATTATTAAATATTTTGGATGTTTTTGTAAATATAATTTGGACGTCCTCTTGTCTCCTGTCATATTGAACTATGATGAAGAATATCTCCGTCAAACGTGACGTTTTTATTTTTATTAACCATACTAGTTTCCTACCCGCGTAGAGGTGGAAAATTTCCCAGGGGAACATACAATCGGGATAAGTATCCTATTGCCCTAACGCACCTCGAAGTCTTTCAGTGTGCAGAATTTCACTATATTTAGTTGTTAAGAGGGAACTCTAGTGGTGCTTTCTCTATACAAACGTATTCTGCTGTTTTCTTCCGTGGATAATGCTTTTAGAGCATTTTTGTTTTTAAAGTTTGACACCGTGATTATACGTGCCCCTATCATTTGTTTTTTTTTTTCGAAACTTAATTAATAAAAGAAATAAGATACTTCAAAATCGCGAAAAATAACTAATTTTTACCGTGATGTTCAGATGACTATTAGTCAAACGTGATAAGTTGTTGACAAAAACGAAAATAATATGTAGAAGCATAGGCATACTTTTCCTCTAAATTTTGATAGAAAAATAATTCAGATCTGTCGTGTTTTTACAAAGAAAACAGCAGAATATGAAACGTTTTTGGTAAACGTTTTTGTAGTTAAAATCAGCCTGAACTGCAACTGTCCTTTTCGCACTTTACCGGGAGAGGTAGGAAGCAGCACGACGGCAATAGTTTCTTCAAATACCTATTTACTAAATTGCTTGGCACTAGAGTCCCCTCTTAAGTTGTGCGAGAGAAACAGTTTTTTTTTTTTATTTATTTGGGACTTAAAACAGTTATATGTTACAATATTAATAGTAGGGTATAATACATAGTAAACAAACATATAACCCACACCAATGTCCACGGAATCACATTGATTGTTCCAGACACAAGGAAACGGACGCATACAGAAGGGGACAGTTAGAAAGTAACGAATGATAAAACTAAAACTAAACCCTAAAAATCACACAAACCAATTCAAGATAGCATGCCCCGTCCAGATATGGTCTGTGGGCACAATCACGTCACACCAAATGAAGAAGAATAAAGAAGAAGAAGCAGTAACAGTTAAGGATTACCAGAAAGTAAATTAATAGCCACTTTTCTAAATTTGTTCTGGTTAAGAGCGAAAATATCTAAACTTTCAAAATGTGAATTGTAAATTTCTAATAATCGGCGAAGAGGAGCTGTAGAATATTTTATACATTATTTTTTTTACTGTTCTCTTGTTATTATAAATTCGTCTGACCTAATGACTGGGATATCATTAGTAATGATGAGATTAGAATCTTAAAGATTGGTCTATGGCATCTCTGGTCTGAGAGAAATAAAGGAGAGTAAACTGACTTTTGCCCAGCAGTGGGGAAATAAAGACTAATAAAAAATGAGTCCGTCACTTGTTCATTATTTCACGTCATAGTATTTATTAATTTTTAACTTGACTATTACCAACCACCAACTATTGTTACTTATATAAAATTCTGTCAAAGATGTACTAATAATATAAAATAAAGGTTGTAATTTTGCATTCTAGGTGTCGAGACACACTTGCGGAACGTACGGCGCCGAAATTTCGCCTAAATACGCTCGCAGTGTATTTCAAGATTTTCAAGTAGGTACTCTATGACACATCAGCCGCAATTACGCCGCAGCCGGCGTAGGGCCTAACCTTCCTTCGGGTGGGCGGAGCGATGCGTTGCGCGACCGAAAGTTCGGCGGGCGTAGCTGAACGTTCGGCGTGTGTTGTGCATCGCGCGCGTGGCGTGGCAGTAACGAAGAGCGGCAACGTCTTCTATAATAATAGCTAATATTCTAATTGAATCCATTTTTCTGGGCAATTCAGGTACGTCCCAAAAACCGCACACCATAAAGTGTCGACACAGACAGACGCCACGTAACTTTCCGTCGCGTAGCCGCTGAGCTTTCGGCGCCGTACGTTCCGCAGGTCTACACTAAAACACGAAAATGACTCTTTGGTGGTTGTTGCTGCTGATGGACTACAGGTTGCAGGAACTTGAAATGATAGTCCGAACACACAGTTGTATATAAATGTGTAAGTTTATTAACAATATTATGTATTAAATTGGGTGTTCGGACTATCATTTCAAGATCCTGCAACCTGTAGTCCATCAGCAGCAACAACCACCAAAACTCAATATCTTATGAATGATCTACCCATCTCGGCCTCGGCAATCGTAACTTAGCTTTCGCTCAACCCATGTAGCTGTTTGATATTATTTAATATTTAGCAACAAACCCTTGTTCAACAAAGATAAACCCTTTAAACTTAATAATGTTTACTTTTAGTCCAAATTAGTTGCTCAAAGGCACTCTCTACACCATTACACCGAACAACACAAAACCTTTTGTAAAATTTATTATTCCATTCTCTAGAAAGGCCTTATACTGATCAAGTTATATCCAGGATAGGCAGTGGAACCACTAAATTGGTCTGAAACCGGTTCCTAATGTACTAACCGGGTTCAGAATGTTGTTTTGTAAATTAAAATTATAATGTCTGTCCATCGATCACTTACCCACTAGATTCACAATCAGCGTAAAAAAATGGTTAAACTGAACAAGCGCACAACGCAGCACTTGGGTGCTTCTTTTATTTAATACTTACTTTAGAATTCTGACTTTAATGCATGTATGTAAGGTTTAATTTGGTTTGATGTCAGACTCGCTCGTAAAAAATAATGGCTTTTTGTATGGCTTTGTGATAAGAAAGAACATTGCACTTAAGGCTGATTTTAAATTAATGTATATTTATTTTGATTACTTTAGACTGCTTAGTACTTGTCGCCATTCTGTCACTAATCCCGATTGTCTTGTTTACAAACTAGACTAAAATTAAGCTGAACGTATCTCGTTCTTTCCATTTCATTATGAAGAGGACAGAAGATATAATACTAGTTTAGTTCTATCAAATTAAGATACGCCGTAGACAGTTTAGACGTCATTAAAAACATGGACTCTAAAAATACGTAAATTTACGTTATGGTGGACTAATTTGACAGAACTAAATTGATATCAGAAATGAGGAGATCTGCAGAAGAACCAAAGTCACCGACATAGCACTTCGAGTCGCTAAAATTAAGTGCCAGTAGGCGGGGCACATTGCTTGTAGAACCGATGGCCGATGGGGCAGTAAGGTTCCAACAAGGTGAACCGATGACCAGGTGAAGGTCGCGGGAAGCCCATGGATGCGGGCGGCATAAGACCGGTCATCGTGGAAAGCCTTGGGGGAGGCTTTTGTCCAGCAGTGGACCTCTATAGGCTGAAGAAGAAATTGATACATCTTC
Source organism: Sesamia nonagrioides (assembly GCA_017933935.1). NCBI lineage: Eukaryota > Metazoa > Arthropoda > Insecta > Lepidoptera > Noctuidae > Sesamia > Sesamia nonagrioides. The sequence continues at coordinate 202,870 of JADWQK010000343.1, forward strand.
TTTGCTTTTCATAATTAAATAGAAAGAAAAAAAAAATGGAAAAGGAGCGACAAAGACAAAATATAGGAAATTAACAAAAAAAAAAACAATTAATTTAGTGTATACTAATATTTACATAAAGTGAACATAGTACTGGCCTAGGCTCCATACATTTCTGAAACGTGCTGATGATACGACAATAAATAAAAAGACGGACAATGCTGGTTCATAGAAATAATCCTAAACCATAGAAAAAAAAACTAACAACAAAAATAAAAAAATAAAATTTCAAACAAATTAAATCGCATAAAATTGTAAACGGAATAGAACATCCTTTCTAATATCGGTTCACTGACTTCCGATCGTCGGCAGCGCGATCCTGTATTGACTGGCTTTTTTCGCGCCATTATTGTTAAACTTTAGTACCTACCACTAGATGCGTCGGTCATCAACCAGTAAGCGCTTCTTTATCAACATGTAGAAAATGTGAAAAATGAAAAATAATTTCCTGTGACTAAACTAATGGAAATATTTATATGATTTTTTATGGGTAGACTGAGAATGTGTTGAGATACACGATGTTCAATTTATTGTCGTATTGTCATCACCTCTTTGTATATGTATAAATGATAATAAACTTTTGTAGAAGGTTGTCTGGTACGCCTGTGTCCCAACAGTGTCTGTGTCCAACGAACCAATGGTGGGAACGATTGACCACGTGATTTATCGCGTCGCGTGGTCAATCGTTTCCGCCATTGGTTGGTTTGGTATTCGATTTCGCTTCGCTATGAAGCGATGTTACATTGGCTACAGGCCCTGATTATAATTAGAAGGTTGTCGTCACCGTCTCTGGCACACGGAGAAGTCTAGAGTTGTTTGAGAACTTCAGAAGGATTTATTCATTCTACACACACACAGAAGATAGTTTTCACAAAACTATGAGACGAATGCACTATTTCTTTTCGGAGATAGGATGAAGGCGGACAACTAATGTCCTCTACGCCACAAATATACAAGAAATCGAGGAGTAACTAATAGACTTTCCCCCCTTTTTCATAAACGTTACTTAAGGCGCTGTGTTCAGTAAAAATAGGCTTCTTAAAACAATTTTTTAGCCAAATGTATACATTTCAGAGCAGCCAAAAATTTATATGTTAATCTTGATTATATGCAGCAGGAAACCATTGTTTTCAAAACACGTTTTGAATTAATTTTCTCGATAGAAAAAAATCCTAAAGTAACCCCTAAAATTGAATTTATAACAGTTGTAACTGTATTATTAATCATCAAATCTTGATAAAATTGAGAAGAGCGATGTAAAATATAATAGTAAATGAAACCATTGTTTTTGTTTATCGATTTAACTAAGATATTCTAAAATAAATAATGTATTTAATGATAAATAACGTGAACGAAACGTCGCTCCATCGCGGCGTCCATTGCCTTCTCTTTCACTTCTATGCTTAGCGACAGTGACCGCTGAGGCGTGGTGCTTGTCGGACCTATGTCACTTTTTGCTTTACCCCGCACAGAAAATAATTATATTTACGTGTCTGTTTGTTGATGAATAATCATATTTCGTTTTTGCCCGGGTTCAAACCCCAGGTTTACATTATATGCTTTTTGTAGATTTTAATTGAAATAAATGCTTTTTAATTTACTGTTGTATTTTTGCCGATATTTTATTTGATTTTTTTCTGTAATTATTCTTTTTACTTTTCGCGGCACATTTTTCTTCACCTGTATGTGTTCGGGTTCAAACCCCAGCCTTACGTTGTATGCTTTTTGTTGGATTTCTTATTTGCAATTGTTTTTTTTTTTAATTATTATTAATTTATCCGATTTTCTGTATTTTTTGTAGTAGGTAATTGTTCCATCTTTTTAAATATATTCTTTTTGTAACAATTATAATGCAAACTAATATTTAAAATCAATTCGTTATAATTTTCTTTCTACAAATTTCTAGAAATTAATAATAAATAATAATAATAAGCCTTTATTTAACCATGAATTTCTTAGTTCATAATATAATTTAAAAAAAGAAAAACAATAAAAATAACAGTTAATTTGATAATAGTTCAAAACAGTAAATTTAGATTTCATTTTGTTGCATTATTCATGGCCCCTTTCAGTATAGGCCTCCTCCAAGTGCCTCCATCTATTTCACTCGTACAAACCCGATTTCGATAAGAGTTGCAGTTTTGAAGAAGAAATCTTTTATTTTTTTAAATATCCGAAAATGCATTTTTTTTAACAGTTACTCTAAACAGCTGTTTATAAATAGTAATTTCTAGAAATGATATATTTCTAACAGTTTCATGAAAAAAGGACATAACACAAAAAATTTAAGCAGAACGGACAAAGCGCATTATAAAAATAAAAAAGAAAACAAAAAAAATAATAAAAAATGAAAATATGTATAAAGTACACATTTTCGAAAATCGCAAGGTAAAGTCGGATTCGATCCTGGTGCTCGTCTAATGCGAACCGGGACTGTGACGAACAGAGCCAACCGTACCTCGGGGTTGGGTTGTGAAATTACCCTTCTAAATGTAGATGGAATAGAAAAGAAAAACAATAAAAATAACAGTTGATTTGATAATAGTTCAAAACAGTAAATTTAGATTTCATTTTGTTGCATTATTCATGGCCCCTTTCAGTATAGGCCTCCTCCAAGTGCCTCCATCTATTTCAATCTTTTTGTGTTGTGTTATTCTAAGCACTCGTACAAACCCGACTTCGATAAGAGTTGCAGTTTTGAAGAAAAAATCTTTTATTTTTTTAAATATCCGAAAATGCATTTTTTTTAACAGTTACTCTAAACAGCTGTTTATAAATAGTAATTTCTAGAAATGATATATTTCTAACAGTTTCATGAAAAAAGGACATAACACAAAAAATTTAAGCAGAACGGACAAAGCGCATTATAAAAATAAAAAAGAAAACAAAAGTAATAATAAAAAATGAAAATATGTATAAAATACACATTTTCGAAAATCGCAAGGTAAAGTGAACGGATGTGGGATTCGAACCTGCTGCTCGTCTCATGCGAACCGGGACTGTGACGAACAGAGCCAACCGTACCTCTCGGTTGGGTTGTGAAATTACGGTTCTAAATGTAGATGAAATAGAGAATGGTTGGTATAGATTTAATAGAACGTGCGTATTTCTCGATGCACGACGCCTCACCTCACGCATCGATGTACTCGCGCGGAGCGCCCCGCGCCCCGCAGTGGGCGGGGCTAGTCGTGTCCCACTTCGTCTGCTTCACCCCCTCAAATACCTAAAAGTTTGCTATTCACAGCGTCTTAAAGTTAACTAGTGATTAGCAAATGTTTAAACATACATTTTTGACGTTTACACGTCCTTAAACACTATTGTGTTTATTCATAAACGATGATTAAAGTTAAGTGACGTGCAAACATCTAAAATTTATGTTAAATCATTCGCTAATCACTAGTTAACTTTAAGCAAAGTTTATTAATAATGGGGATTGTTGTAGAGTTATCTAATAAAAATATCGCAGCTCAAATCAAATAAACAAAACCTTTGTCGTTTTCGGTGGTAGGCCATAACATCGGCTGCCGACAGAAGTTACCACCCACCAGAGAAAGTCTTATCGCCAAGCGATAAGTCGTGTTCCGGCATGATGTCTGGTGAAGCCGTACGGAGAACGGGTCTGAGCAGTTGTGTTGTGTTATGTATGTGTATCCGAAGCGCACACGCAAGCGCGCCACCTACTATTGTCCCGTTGAGACCCTGTACTAATAAATCAGTGTAGGGATGAGCAAATGGAAAAAATGTATCGATATTTATCGTATCGATATTTTTCAAATATATCGATATAATCACTCAAAAAATATCGATATTTCGATATATCGATATTTTTTGCCCAATTTGCAATTAATTATTAAAATTGATAAAATATTCGAAAATTTGAAGCAAATACAGCTATGGCTGTTTTGACATAAGTTTTAGTATATAAATAATTTTTTTTTTTACAAAAAAATAGTAACTGACTTCAAAAAAACCACTTAAAAGGAAAAAAATATTTTACTTTTATCATGGCTTTAGAAGTCGGTGCCGAGCTAAACAATAGAAACCTCGAGACACGTTTTAACTGGTTTTTTCATTGGGATCAATTTTTTTGTAAAAAGTTATTATTTCATGCTTTTCAGTGTTTTAGTCGAAATTCGAAAATTACTTTTTCACCTCATAACAATAGTGGCAACCATAACCCATTTTATAATAAGTTCTAATCAATACGAAAAAAATCTCTGTCTTAAAAACTACTGAACCGATTTTAATTAAACTTATAGTATTCCCTAAGTTGAACAATACATAGTACAACATAAAAGAATTACTTAAATCGGACTTGTAGAACCGGAAATATGCGTGCATAAACATAAAAACATACATACATACACTTGAAATTTGGCTTGCATACATACGGGTCGAATTGACACCTCGATGAAACCTCCTTTTTTTGAATTCAGTTAAAAAACAGGTTCTTCTTCTTCTTCAGCCTATAGGTGTCCACTGCTGGACAAAGGCCTCCCCCAAGGCTTTCCACGTTGACCGGTATTGTGCTGCCCGCATCCATCGGCTTCCCGCGACCTTCACCAGGTCATCGGTCCACCTTATTGGGGGCCTCCCTACACTGCGTCTTCCAGTACGTGGCCGCCACTCCAGAACCTTACTGCCCCATTGGCCATCGGTTCTACGAGCAATGTGACCTGCCCACTGCCACTTAAGATTAGCGACTCGCAGATCTATGTCGGTGACTTTGGTTCTTCTGCGGATCTCCTCATTTCTGATTCGATCACGCAGAGAAACTCCGAGCATAGCTCTTTCCATTGCAATTTGTGTGATTCTGAGCCTTCGTATGAGGCCCATTGTGAGCGACCACGTTTTAGTTCCGTAAGTCATCACTGGCAACACACACTGGTCAAAGACTTTAGTCTTGAGACACTGTGCTATCTTGGACGACGAGAAGATGTAGCGTAGCTTCCCGAACGCTGTCCAGCCGAGCTGTATTCGACGAGACACCTCTTTCTCGAAGTTGGACCTACCTAGTTGGACTGTTTGTCCCAGGTATATATACTCGTCAACAACTTCGACTGCAGAGCAGCCAACTAGAATTGAAGTGGGTGCGACATAAGAGTTCGACATGGTAAAAACAGGTTCATGTACCAGAAAAACTCAACATATTCTTTAGAACACTTTGCTAGTGTAATTACTGGGTATACGAGACCTAATAACTGTCGCGCAGGGCACTATTAGAGCAGTAACTGAGTAATTCTTGCTTAGTGTTTGGCACTGCAGCTGTCCATGGGCAGAGGTGACGCTTGCCATCAATTGCTTGACATAAAAAACAACAGTAAAAATAACATTATTGAAACATGAAATGTTGACAATTTACCCAGAACTTTATTGGATCAGATTTTCTTTCTAAAAGTGGTTGGTCCAAATATTGCTTCAGTTCATTGGGAACACAGGCACTGCTACCTCTGACGAAGCTATGTTAACATTTAATAATTTCTCATGCCTGGACCACATAGAGGACTCACTTGCGCTGATGCTGCTTGATCAGGATTTTTATCTAAAGTTGTCCTCTATGCCGATGTTCTGCATGTATCTCAGCACTAATTTTGGGTATAACATTTGACACGACAATTGGCGAGGTAAAGTGGTTACGCTTAAACCGAGGGTCCAAAATAGTAGCTACTGAAAGAAAGGATTTCTTTTTAAAGAAGACAGTCGTTCTTAATTATCGTTCACTCGTTATAATTATCGCATGTCTATGCGATACGGGATTAACAACAACAACAAAAACAAAAATTATAGTCTTATAATTTTTGTTTGTGTTTGAAGCAAAGAAACTAAACCCATACAGCCTATTGCATACCTATTCTATTTCTAAATTTAAAAATCGGATTGGTCAAATACATGATGTGACGCATGAGCTTACAGCAGAGCTTTGAAATATATCGATTTTGATATCCGAAAATAAATATCAAAAATCAATATATCGCGGGAAAAAAAATCGCCGATATATATCGATATTTTTCTGCAAAAATATCGATATTTTGATATATCGATATTTTTTGCCCATCCCTAAATCAGTGCGTTGCTAGCTACAGAGCCTTTCACTTGTGTACCACCTTCCCGCGTCCGCGTAGATACAATACGTAACATTGGCGACGAGAATTTTACGGACCACGTGTTTAGTACAATGTCCAGTTCTGTGCAATTTGGAATACTACATACGTTCGACCATAATGTGCAAACTTGGAAAACGTATAAGGGACGTATATCACAATATTTTGTGGCAAATGGCATCAACGAAAAGACGGATTCCCCGGGTGAAAAACGAAAAGCCATCTTGCTCAGCGCACTCACGGAGGCTACCTACAAATTGGCAACGGATTTAGTGCTACCTAAAGCCATAGAAGACGTGCCCTACGTAGACCTATTATCGCTACTGGACAACCATTTTACTCCCAAATATGTCGGGTTTGGTGAGCGTCACAATTTTTACGCGGCGTCACAACAAGCAGGGGAATCTCATTCGCAATGGGCGGCGAGATTACGAGGATTGACAGAAAAATGTGCCTTTCTTAACGTGGAGGAGGCACTCCGCGACAAATTTATCATGGGGATGCAGCCGGGACAGGAGAGGGAGAAGCTGTACACGAAAGACCTGGCCGACCTCACGCTGGCCAAGGTCGTGGAGATGGCAGAAAACCTCCGATGTTCGCGCGCTGCCGCCGTGGCCAGTGCAGGAGCGCTGGCGCCGGAATCCGCAGACCAGCCGTTGTTCAAGATAGCTGATAAAGGAAAAAGTGGCAATAGTGTAGCGAAGGAGAAATGTAGTGTATGTGGTTATTCAAATCATAAATCAGCTGACTGTAGGTACTCAAATTACTTTGTAAAAAGTGTCACGCAAAAGACCACTTGCGTAAAATGTGTCCAAAAGTGAATTACGTGCAGGTGGATGGCAGTGGCAAGGGTGAGGTTGACGATGACGGTAAATTGTTCCATATCCGTTCATTCAGGGGAGAACCCATGGTGGAAACTGTTTGGATTAATAACGTGCCATTTAAATTTGAAATTGATAGCGGGTCGGCGGTAACCGTAGTCTCGGAAGCATTCTACACAACTAATTTCATAAAGGTGCCATTATCAAGTACATGTAAACAGCTCATAACGTATAACGGCGGGAAAATCGTGTGTCTAGGTACGCTGCGTTTGCCGATACGCTACGCGGATCGTACAAATATTATGCATGTGTATGTCGTTCGCGATGGCGGCCCGCCCATTCTTGGTCGAGATTTCTTATCATTATTTCGCTTACAGTTGATACCGGTCAACTTTTGTAGCACTTCTGAAGTGCAATTACAATACCCAAAGTTATTTTCGAATGAATTAGGAACATTTAATAAGTATAAAGTAAAACTATCGTTAAAGGATGGATCAAAACCGGTTTTTTGCAAAGCACGCCCCGTAGCGTTTGCTATGCGTGCAATGGTCGATAAAGAAATCGATAGATTAGTTAGTTTAGGTATTTTAGAATCCATAGAATTTTCGGAATACGCTTCACCGATAGTTCCAGTTCTAAAGCGAAACGGGACAGTCAGATTGTGTGCCGACTATTCAGTTAGCATTAATAAACAGTTACAAGTAGAACAATACCCCCTGCCGACAACTAACGAACTATTTACGAAGATCCACGGCGGACAGCAGTTTAGTAAACTAGATTTATCTATGGCTTATAATCAATTAGTATTAGACGATGAGTCAAAAAACCTAACTTGCATAAATACAAACCGCGGACTATATAGATTTACTCGTTTAGTGTTTGGTTTAGCCAGCGCGCCGTCCATTTTTCAACGAGCTATCGAGGGTTTGTTATCAGGAATAGACGGAGTGTTGTGCCTGTTAGACGATATTTTAATAACTGGGAAGGATAGGCAGGATCATTCACAAAAACTAAATTTAGTGTTGAAGCGCTTAGAAGAAGCGGGGTTAACGTTACAAAAAGAAAAGTGTAGTTTTTTCCAAGACGAAATTAGTTATTTAGGTTATATTATTACTAAAGATGGCTTAAAAAAAGCGCCGGAAAAAACAAAAGCAATGTTGGAATCACCAGTGCCCACAAATGTCAGTCAGCTTCAATCGTTCTTAGGGTTAATTAACTACTACAGAAATTTTGTGCCTAACGCATCCACAATCCTCAGTCCGTTATACGATCTGTTAAAAAAGGGGTGTGAGTGGAGATGGACTGATATTCATGACTCGGCGTTCAGGTCAATAAAAGAGTTCATGACATCAGAACAGGTCCTCGATCCGAAGATCGCGATTGGATCTGATAGATCCAAAGTCACCCTTACCCTCGTCACCGTCTGTGTCTAAAATTGTAAATAACCAACAGTGTATGCAAACTAAACTACAAGGGAAGAAGAAAACCCGTTATTTTAAGAAAACCGATGTTATTCTATATAAAAAGTTCGTAAATAAAATAAACTATACATGGTGTCAGGGCGTGGTACTTAAAAGAATAGGGAAAGTTTTGTAATTTTAATAAAAGACTGTAATAGTTCAGAAAGCTATAAAAGGCACATAAACCAGTTGATGCAATACAAAGGAAGAAACAACACTGAAACGCATAATGAGCAGTATTCAAATGTGAACTTACCTGGGTCATCTTGTCCTGCCGCGCCGCAACCGTCAGCGCCAGACTCACTATCGTCGTCGCCCCTATCTTCACCGCCGCCGTCCCAATCGTCGCCAGCTGCTGCAGACACGCACATACCCCAGCCGGAAGTCGACTCATCGAATCCTTCGCCGGATAGTTCGGAGAGAGAGAAGAGGGCAGAAGGGTGCGACCCAAGTACTTCTTCATCGAGAGATGTCGAGTTAGCGAAGGATACTGTACAGGCCCAAAAGGAACTCGATACTCAGACCACAGAAGGCGGTCAGTTAATAACGGACACACCAAAGAGATCGAAACGTAATCGCCCTGTTATTTGTTTCAAAAAATACTTTTAGAGTAATACCTTTGTCAAAATATTTAGTTGTTAAGAGTAAACTTTGTTTTGGATGCTAGTTGGGGATGTTGTTTTGTATTCGGGGTTTTGGACTAAGGGGAGGAATTGTTATGTATGTGTATCCGAAGCGCACACGCAAGCGCGCCACCTACTATTGTCCCGTTGAGACCCTGTACTAATAAATCAGTGCGTTGCTAGCTACAGAGCCTTTCACTTGTGTACCACCTTCCCGCGTCCGCGTAGATACAATACGTAACATGTTGCGATGTGTGCCGAGTACGATGCGCCAAATGATGTTGTGTCGGGAGTTTGGTCGTGGAGGGTCTTCAGATCAATCTGCCTCTAGCGCAGCATCGTTAGTCGTGTTCTTGGTTCTTAACATTGCTTCACCTCGCTCAACTGCCGAAGTCTTCCTTCCCATTCAGCCAGGTTTTTTGAGTGAACAGGCTCTTAATAAACTAGCGGGCTTTATCATTACCGATGGCATCACTGCTTACCATCAGGTGGGATTACGGTCAAGCTTTTTCAAGGTCAAGTTTATAATTTATATTAAAAAAAACTATGTTAGACAAATTTATTTTATACTTGATTTCTTCCCGTGAAAGATGACATTATAGCCTGGTAACAGACAGATAATAGGCATAGGTATATCCAAGGTATGAAAAAAAAAAAAATAATTAATCCGTCTTATAGATAATAAAAAAAAAATTAAGACCGGTATTTTTAATTTAGTCGAAAACCTATTGAGATATAGCGTATTAAAGTTACGGAGTGGGGGCTAATTACGTCACGCTGTGGTATAAGTATTTTGTACCACGGCGTGACGTTATGCGACATTTCAAATCAATATATCTTCCTAAGTATTTGATTGAAAGAAAAAAAAAAAAAATACGTGTTCAAAATTCTTTATAAACCTATCTGATGGATATTAAATTATTTTTTTAAAATACGACCCAATTTAGTGGAGTCCGATTATTAGGTTTCCGTTTTAAAACTTTGGATATAGAATACCATCTTGTAGCTACGTCTATTGCAAGCTTTTTCACAGCACTCTACTTTTCGAAACGTCCTTTTCTATTGAATTACTCTAAAATATTACAAAGTACAAAAGCTAAAAGCTCTAGAATGTGTAGACAAAGGCACTTTTGACTGCTACATTTTAATTAGATAGAGAAAAGGTCTTACAATTCGGTAGGCAGTACCTAGGCCTTGTGGAGGCGAAATAAAGGCAACCAAGAAATTGTGGGTAGATGGAAATTAATTTTCTCATTAGTGAACACGTTTACTAATTATTATTTTCTTTTAAAACTATGTTTGAAAACGAAATAATAATGCGCTCATAGTCAAAGCCAGAAATTATCTTTGTAAAACATTAAATGCTTTAGAAATATTTTATTGCTTCTTATATGAGTAGTATCCTATCATCAACGAGATCCTTGAGGGAGATTTTGTTTATATTAATGATGTATGTATTTTTTGGGAAAATATGCCAGATAAATTAAAACTATTGCAGATGAATTAAAACTGTGCCAGATAAATTTAAACTATGCCAGATAAATGAAAACTACGCCAGATAAATTAAAACTATGTTAGATAAATTAAAAATATGCCAGGTACTTTAAAACTATGCCAGATAAATTAAAAATAACGCGACTGCTGCGCTGCATGTCACCCATTCGACTCCAGCACGGAACATATATTTGTATGGGCTACAGGTAGTTGTTCCGGGTCTGTTTCTTGTATGTAGGTTTAAGTGTTTGTAAACGCAACCACGATACAGGAAAAATATTTCTAAAGGGCGAATATAAAAAAAAAGTATTGGCTTAAAATGTTACCACAGGATGCTAAAGATCGCGCGAAATGGAGGAGAATGTGCAGGTAAGCGGACCTCGGGCTCCAACGCGAAAGCCGCGGATACAACCGGGATAATCGCTGAGATGATGATGATGTTCTGTCTCATGTCGCCATTATAATTGTTATTTATATAGATATATGCCTACCTATAATAAGTAAACCGTATGAATTCATGTTTCTAATTTCACTATTGTATTATAGAGTTTAGGAAAATCCAACTATAGTTCTGAACTATATACAACATGTAAATTAATTAACACACTTCCCGAAAATAGTTTGTTCAGAATCGTTTACATCGTTTTTAATATAGGTAACTTTTTAACCAAAAATAATCAAAACTACGAAAATTATTATCATAATAACCCTGTTGTTTGTACAGACTTTTAACATCGCAGTTTTAATTGTATGACAGTATGTTAACTAACAGAGGGCGTTCCCGTTAACCCGAAATAGTATAGCATACATACATGCTAAAAAAAATATTTCCATTCGAAAACAAAATGTTTTAAAATTTTTTCCAATATGAAAATATTCAATAAACATTTTAAATTGACATGTAAAAGAAACACACTGTACACGCGAACATGAAAGACGGCAACGTCGCAATTTATTTATACATGACGACTACTATTTTGGTTTAAAACAGGAGGTTTCAAATTTATTTCCAATTAGAATTTTTTTATTCGGATTTTTTTATGCTTATTTTTCTATGCTGATATTTTTATTTTAATCTATTAATGATATATATTAATGAGTTTAAGGGAACGCCCTCTGATAACAGAAGGCGTTCCCTTAAACTCGTTAACATACTGTATAAATTTAATCAAAAAACCTTATTCCAAGAACGTTAAGGTCTTCGTTCTCCAAGAATTGGTATAACTAATTTAATAAATAACAATGTATATACATGTTAAATTAAAAATTCAGTTTATGTATTATGATTATAAAATAATATTCTAATTGGGGTCTTTGAGGGTGTGCTTTAATTACATTACATGTTGTATATACCCCATACAGGGTGTGTACCTGACATCGTAATGCAAACTTCGCGAAAAGGCTAGACCGCATGCCACTAATAAAATTATGATAGTCATTTATGTCGTTAATGAAGGGTTACAGAATTCACAGTGTTTAAAAAAAGTGTCGCCTTGACCTTTGAACGTTGCAAGCGTGCAACGTGCGGGTTTGAAGGTATGACGTTGATCCCTGATGTGAACTCTATTAAATCAGCTGATAAGATAGTTTTTCGAGTTTTGTTTTCATTGCGCTTTTTATGTAATAAAAGAATTAATTCATTTTTACTTTAAAACCTTATTGGGTTGTAAAAATATAGCAATTATGAACGGTCTAAAGTGAAAAACTACATTTTTTTAAAAATAATTTTTCATTATTTAAAAAAAAAAATGTAGTTAAATGTAGTTTGTAAAAAAAATGGTGGGTTCAGAATCATGATTCGCACAAACGAGTACCATGGATCCAGTACATGTACTGGATCCATGGTACTCGCTTGTGCGTCGATGTCTGATACACCCTTTATATAGTTCAGAACTTCAGTTGAATTGTCCTTTGTGGACGATCCTATACAAACACAGTTATTTGTTACCTACCGATCCCATGAGTGTATATTCCCATGAATATTGTAACTCGTTATAATTTAAAGCAATATCCGTTTAATGTGACATCAGGGAATTGAATACAAACAATATCTACGCCCTTTATGGTGATGTTATGATGGTGAAGAAGTTGTTTTACCGCCGTTCGTATTCTACTTGTCATTCTTGTGTTTATAAAGTGAGATAGCAATATATTTATAACTATGACATACATGAAGAATTAGTAGTTAAAATATTAATATATTTTTTGGTATGGAGTATTGTTTCTTATCACAAAACGAAGTCTAACCATAGTTCTAGCCTGAACCTTTGGGTTAGTATTTGTATTTCGAACTTACATAGATTTAGGCAAAGTTCTGGAAAGTGAAAATTTAACACCGAACTTAACTGTCATTTTTGTGTAAAGAACTGCGTTTCTTTAACAGTTAGGTTCATAATTCAATAACTACATATTTTTTTTATATATTTTAAACTAGTGGCTGATGGTAAGCAGTGACGCAATCGTTGATGGTAACGCGCACTACTTTATTAAGAGCCTATTCACAGCCTATTCAAGGCTAGACTTGAAGACACTCAAATTGTAGTCCGACGGAAACACCGACGCTGGCAAATTGTTCCAGTCCCTCGGTGTACGCGGTATAAAGGAGGAGGCGAAATGCTTCGTCCGGATCGTAGTGGTGTTAACACCGTAAGGGTGGAAACTTGCCGTACGTCGGGTCGTCCGATGGTGGAACGGAGATGGGGGAATTAAATGCTGCAATTCCCTCGCACACTCACCGAAATGCATCCCATAGAAGACCGAAAGGCTGTGTACTCTACGCCTGTGCTCTAGGCTTTGGAGACCGTCTCGAGTTAAGTCAGGGTCACCAATCAGCCTCTTCGCCCGCCTCTCCACTGAATCCAAAGTGACCGGGTGACAGCAGCACTAGCCCAAATGTGGCTGCAGTACTCCAAACATGAACGGACCTGTGCTTTGTACAACATTAGATGCTTCCCTGGTGTGAAGTACTGCCGGACCTTTGCGATAACGCCAAGTTTCCTGGCAGCCACCTCGGCCTTGGACTCAATGAACAGCCCAAAGTTTAGGTTCGAGGAAATCTCAACTCCCAAAAGCTGAAGGCGGTCGGTACACTCCAAGGATACAATTCGAAAAGTAGGAGCCAAGGTGAATGGGCTCCTATTGGCGGTGAAAAGACACGCCTGTGTTTTGGCGGCATGGAATGTTACATATTATATTTAGGAGATTCAGACATTGTTTAAAAAAAACCTTTGCTTTGTAATAAGCGGGTTAGAGTTTACTCAAGTAGTATCTATGTTATATTTTACATTCACGTTTAATAATGTAAATATTCGTTTACCGCTTTTAGTAGCGGATTTATCCTTAATATATAACTATACAGGCCAACTAAGTATCTACCGTATCCGAAAAATAAACGTGTTTTGACTTTGTCTTCGTGAGAAAAGGGTTAAATCATTTAAGACAGGAACTTTTACGTTTAATTTTCTTCTTTTTTTTATAAATTACAAACTAGCGCTTGACTGCAATCCCGCCTGATGGTAAGCAGTGATCCAATCGTTGATGGTAAGGCGTGCTAGTTTAAACCTACTCATTCAACGGAACTGAGTAAATAGGAAGGAAGACGGCTGTTGAGCGCGGTGATGCAATGTTAAACCCAACAACACGACCAACGATGCTGCGCCAGAGGAAGATTGATCTGGAGGCCCTCCACAACCAAACTCCCGACACAACAACATTGCGCGCATCGTACCCGGCACGTACATCGCAACACAACTGCTCAGACCCGTCCTCCGTACGGCTTCACCAGACAAATCATGCCAAACACGACGAATCGCTTAGCGGCATGACTTTGTCTGGTGGGTGGTAACTTATGCCGGCGGCCGACGGATGTTGTGGCCTACCACCGAGAAAACCCTCAAACAAATTAAATATTACTGATTTTTTTACTTTAATATTAGTAAAACTTCTTATTTAAAACTGCTAATCAGTAAGCTAGTGTATATTTTCAATAACAGATTCAAGGCAAGAAAAATAGGTATTGATAATAAAACGATTTGAAAATTCAACCAAATGAAAGTAGAACTTGAAAAAAATCGAACACAAAATAGTCTTATTGGTATAGACAGTTTTATCCAGGGATACCTCCATTCGTATATAAAACATCGATGCTACAAGGTAATATAAAGGTTTTTTTACAGATTTCCCAAGAGATACGGGCCCACGAATTTACATAAACTTGTATGGTAGATATAGGATTGCCTACCAGTGAACAAACTTGGGTGTCTATTTCTACTATTGATACATGGCTATTAGAACATGAGAAAACTAGCGGCCCGCCCCTGATTCGCACGGGTGCCATGTACAGAGGATGATATGTGACTTGATGTAGTATAAGAACATTTTCAGCTTCATCTCAATGTAGGCCAAATCTCGTAATAACCGCGACAAGTGAAATGTCAAAAACTCTTCAAAATGTAAGGGGAAAAGTGTTTTTTGACAGACTGAGACTGAGTATTTTTTTTTTACATCAGAAAATAGTGCTTGACTGCAATCCCGCCTTATGGTAAGCAGTGATGCAATCGTTGGTGGTAAAGCGCGCTAGTATCTTAAGAGCCGTTTCACTCTCGCCTTTTGTAGTCAGATGCAAATTGTTTCAGTCCCTCGATGTACGCAGTATAAAAGATGAGGCAAAATGCTTCGTCCGGGTCGTAGTGGTGTCAACAAAGTAAGGGCGTATACTCGCAGTACGACGGATCGTCCGATGATAGAACGGAGATGGGGGAAATCACACTGGGTAATCAGTAATCACGCTGCAACAATTTTTAAATATATTTGGGAAAAATATTACGTGGTGTAATAATGACTGAAATAGATTCCGTTGCTTGTTCTGAATAACCTGTATTCAGGTTTCGTGTAAACATAACGTTGTATATACAATTCGGAATATATTTTCTAAATGGTTGTGAAAATGGTTCCTCGGTGGTAGGCCACAAGATCAGCCGCCGGCATAAGTTACCACCCACCAGACAAAGTCATGCCGCCAAGCGATTCGTCGTGTTCCGGCATGATGTCTGGTGAAGCCGTACGGAGGACGGGTCTGAGCAGTTGTGTTGCGATTTACGTACCGGGTACGATGCGCGAAATGTTGTTGTGTCGGGAGTTTGGTTGTGGAGGGCCACCAGATCAATCTCCCTCTGGCGCAGCATCGTTGGTCGTGTTGTTGGGTTTAACATTGCATCACCGCGCTCAACTGCCGTCTTCCTTCCTATTTACTCAGTTCTTTTGAGTGAGCAGGCTTAATAAACTAGCACGCCTTACCATCAACGATTGCATCACTGCTTACCATCAGGTGGGATTGCAGTCAAGTGCTAGTTTGTAATTTATTAACAAAAAAAAAAAAAAAACTTGTTAAAATACTGTCTCATTTGAAATGAATTAGTTTAATTATCGTAGACTGAGATAAATAGACGTTTTATCGTTTTGTTATGTTTATAGAGATTATTTGTATGTGTATGTAACTTGTGAAATTTAAAGACTGTTGAAAGAGAGAAAAATATTTTTTATTTATTTGATTGGCCTTCTAAATGTTTTTTTTTTTTATATTAGTTATAAACTAGTGCTTGACTACAATCCCACCTGATGGTAAGCAGTGATGCAATCGTTGATGGTAAAACGCACTAGCTTATTAAGCCTATTCACTCAAAAAAACTGAGTGAATAGGAAGGAAGACGGCAGTTGAGCGAGGTGTTGCAATGTTTAACCCAACAACACGACCAACGATGCTGCGCCAGAGGATGATCTGGAGACCCTCCACGACCAAACTCCCGACACAACAACATTAGGCACATCGTACCCGGTACACATCGCAACAAAACTGCTCAGACCCGTCTTCCGTACGGCTTCACCAGACATCATACCGGAACACGACGGATCGCTTGGCGGCAAGACTTTGTCTGGTGGGTGGTAACTTATGCCGGCGGCCGGGATGTTGTTGCCTACCACCGAGAAAAAATATGAAAATCTCAACGGGTTTTGTCCAAAATCATATACTGAATAACTTCATTTACGCAATAAGTTGTGTGTCGATTATAAAGGCATTTGAAAAAGTACTATATTATATAGGGATTTTGGAGCTTTACAAAAATGCACAAAAGATGGAGGGAGAAATTCAACAGTTTTTGAGACCGTCTGGAAATTCAAATTCACAAATATAATAGATAGATTTGAAAGCTCCTGGGTAGTGCGTACCTCCGTTCTTAGATGTCGATTGTGGCTGAGTTTTGTTATCCCCGAGGAGTTCGGCACAAATGTTCCTATAGTACCTACATTTACAAATGTACAGATGTTTTTGCACCACTACGAAAGGGAGGGTGGAGGGTTGGAAGTTACTATGTAATAGAGGGTGAGCCTATTGTCGTCAGCAGGGCACAATCGAAACTCCAGCTGCTACGATACTGAAAATGTATTGACTATAATGCTGACATTTTCCAGCTTTACTATTTACAATAACGTAACAGAACAATAACACAGCACAACATCTTTCTTATGTTTCTTTAAAAAAAATGCTAAACAAATCTTGTGATTTATAAATATTGTTACGGGCTGGGGGTACTAAAACGCCGGTTAAGGGTTGCGAAGTTTATTGGCAACATGGGTACAGTCGATTGTAGGCAATGACAAGTAGAACATAGCTGATGTCGCACCGAAGTCTTCCCTTACGTCCACGAAGTCCGTGTCGTAAACACACAATAACACTACAGATGATACTTCATGTAGTACTCAAAGTTCTCAGTTTACAGTTGTCGCAGTAGGTATTCTCAATTAACGCTTCTTATCTGTCGCTTGTTCTCGTATCACTAGTCGAATGCAGACTGACTGTGCGCTGCTTCGTGGTCCTCTCAGCGACCCCGAGTTGGGGGCGCGAGGAGACGGTTTGGGGGCTCCTTAATGGCCCCGTGACCGTGGAGTCGGTCTCTCGGCCTCCAAAAATGGAGACCCGTCATTGGGTTGCACCCTAGGGGTGCTGTAATTCAGTCTTCGCACACCTAGGTCGACGCCGCGAGGGTGTGCCTTCCCTCCGGCGGTGGACGGTGTGCTTTGTTGTGTGTAGCTGTAGAAGCGCCTGAAGTGTTTCACGACGCCCGTGCTATCAGACCCCTACCAGGTTGGATCACGGGTTGCCCCCGTGAAGGCCCAGCAAGAGTCGATCAGCGACCGGGCGTCGGCTTTAGTTGGCGCTCCGCTACAGCGGGTGATTACCCCGACCCCCTAACAGCTCAACCAGCTATGTACAGTAGGCTGCGAGGGTACGGGGGGTAGTGTGTGTTACGAGCGGTTTGTAGGTACATGCAGGTAGGTGTACCTGCATGTGGAGTAGTGCATGTGTGTTCGTCGCGTGCATAGCGCCTATATGAATACAGTCCGCAAATGCGCACGGCGGCGTCGTGTTGCGAATGTATAGTGTCTATCCTTGTCTGAGTAGGTCACGTGTATTTGTGTTTGTGACCTACCCGGGTGTCAAATCCGGTAGCGCGACGTCTGCTATGAGGTCGCGCGGGAATCTCCTCTTATCGGGAGGCCTCGCGTGCCAGGGCGCAATATCTTTAATGTGGTGGAGCTCGGAGGTGCTGGCACGCGAGAACATCCCCTTCGCCAGGCGGACGACGAAGTCATCGATGCTCTCGACACGCAGGTCCCTGCTAATAACCCAGTTCCTCACGTACCGGGGAGCTTGGACGATTTGACGCAGCGTGATGTTCTGCTGCGTCCGGAGCTTCTTTCTGTGTATCTCGGCCGTGAGGGCGAGCCAAGCCGGGGCAGCGTATGTAAGCTGCGTCAGCACGTAGGTCTTGTAGATCCCCAGCTTGACTCGCGTGGAGAGGCGTGACGAGAGCACCGGGCGTAGAAGGTTTCTACTTACCTTAACCCGCGCGACGGTGTCGCAGACGTGCGGGCCCATGGTGAGCCGGCTGTCGAGTGTGACCCCCAGGTATTTGGCGGTCCTGGTCCACTCGACCTCGGTCCCCATGAGCTGAAGGTTCGGTGGATGAAGTCCGCCTCGTGCCGTGACGATCATAGCCTGCGTCTTACCTGCGTTCACCGACAGTCTCCACTTGCTGAGCCAGTCGGGGAGGTCGTCCAGAACGCGCTGCATTTTGATGGCCGCGTGGTTGGCCGACAGCGACGTGGTGATATACGCGGCGTCATCTGCGTACAGCGCGAGGGTTGCAGTGTGCGTGGCGGGGATGTCGTCGGTGTATACCGAGTACAACGCAGGCGAGACACAGCTTCCCTGCGGCACGCCCGCTCCAATGGGGCGCGCGCTCGATGACACGTTCTCCACCGAAACCTTGAATGCCCTGTCTTTCAGGAAGGAGGAGACCACCTGTATCAAGCGACGAGGCGCGGTGGTCTTGATCAGCTTGTAAATAAGGCCGGCGTGCCAGACCCGGTCGAATGCCTTTTCCATGTCGAGGAATACTGCAGCGGCGTACTCCCTCTTGTTCATGGCCGCGGTGAGTGTGTGCAGTACCCTCGACAACTGGAGCGTCGTACTGTGTTCCGCCCGGAAGCCAAATTGTTCCGGGCGGGGCGTGGTGTGCGGCAGCAGGTGTTGCAGCAGGAGTGCCTCAAACACCTTGGAGGTTGTGGAGAGGAGCGTGATCGGCCGGTAGCTTTCCGGCTTTGAGACGTTCTTCCCGGGCTTGGGCAACATGATCACCTTCCCCTGCTTCCAGCAGTTGGGGAAGGTTCCGGTGCGGAGTATGCCGTTATATAGGCGCGCTATTGCCGCCACCGATTTCGGTGGCAGGTATCGGAGGGCGGTGTTTGTAATTCCGTCCGCACCGGGTGCCTTTCTGGGCTTGGTGCGCCTTATTGCCCCCAGTACTTGGCCCGGTGAGAAAAATATGGGGTCTTCGTCTGGAGCTACCGGCGTCTTGAAGTACTCTCCAAGGTGTTGCTCCACTGCTGCGACATGGTCCAGGGCGTCTGTCGGGTTCGGCGTGAACTGACGCTCCAGGTGCTCGGCGAATATTTCGGCCCGGTCGGCCGCCGTGTAGCGTAGCGCCCAGTCGCTGTTGCGTAGCGGGCGCACCGGGGCTGGGGTATTCTTAAGGCGTCGGCACAGCCGGTGTACCGACGCCCAGTCGCCGTCTGCCGAGTCTATAATGTACTCCCAGCTCTCCGATGCGTGCGCGTGTAGCTCGGCCTTAACCTTGTCCGTGACACGGTTGAGCTGGTTCTTAATGGTGGGGCATCTTGTTTGTTGCCACCGCCTGCGCAGACGCCTCTCGGCGATCATGTTGGCGATGTGTGCGGGGAGCTTCTGGTAGCGCCCCTGTGACGCGGTGGATGTGCATGTCGCCGCTTCCAAGGCGTTCTTGATGCTGGCGGTGAGCCCCTCAGCCAACTCGTTCACGTCCAAGGCGTCGGCGACGGGCCGAGTGGGCGTGGTGGCCTCCATTACCTTCCTGAATTTGTCCCAGTCCGTGTGTCGACGTGGCGCCGGATGGGCAACTCTGGTGGTGTGGTCAGTCAGGCGGACGAGCACTGGCTGGTGGTCGGACTACAGCTCGTCGTCCAGCACCTCCTGCGCGATCTGACAGGTGAGGCTCTGGTGTACGACGATGTCCAGCACATCGGGTGTGTGGGCTACGTTGTCTGGGTAGTGAGTCGGCGTCTCCGGTCCGGACACGTCGTACCCTTTGGCCTCCGCGTCGGCGAAGAGTCGTCGGTCCCCCTAGTTGATTGTTCCGCTGTTCCACGCCGGGTGCTTACAATTAAGGTCGCCGGCGATGATGGTGGGATGTGGTGAGGCTAGCAGCGTGTGTATGTCGCTTGTGTTGAGCGGTTTCTGTGGCTGCTTGTATGCTGCGTACATACACACGTGCCTGCCGGCGACATGCAGCTGCACACCCAGCGCTGAGATGCTGCTGAGTGCTGGGTGTTGCATTAAAAACATATTTAATATTTCCGTAGTTTTAATCTTATAGTTATTCAGTGACAGCGAATGACAAGAGAGTTTTTCAAAATCTGTTCTAACATAAAGGCCGGAACATAATATCTAGTAAAAAGGTACAGATATACAATATACATAATACTACATTACTCCCCCCCTTAATTATGTTGGTCTAAAACCCCAAAAACCCGCATCGTGCAGGTGGTTTTGTCTTTCGTCCGGACCGGCGCGGCGATGGTGCATCCGGTTGGACAGACTGTGATGTTGGAATATTGGCGTTGTCTTGGTGATCCCTGCTGGTGGAAGCGACAGGTGCCTGCGGTGACGTGGAACCATCAGGATGACCCCTGCTAGTGGACGCCACTGGAACCGGCTGTTCGCCATGGTCGCCGCTCTGTTCACGTGTGTCAAGATTTCGTCTGTAATAGGTAAAACTCCTAGTCTTGGTCGTTCTTCTCGGGGATAACTCAGGTTCTGGTCGTTTAGTTTCACCTTCATGTCTGAAAGATGGTTGTCTTGTTTCAATTGCTGCCTTAGTCACTTGTTCGAATCTTAAGCGAAGGTGGTCTGAATGTTTACGTCTAATTTCCCCGTTAGTGAGTTCTACTTCGTAAGAGTATGGTCCGTTACATTTAATTATTGTTCCGGGGTCGGATCCTTTTCCAATAGGTTTGTTTACCCATACTTTATCTCCGAGCTTGTATGTTGGGGGTGTGACTACTTTGTTAGTTGGCCTTAGTATCTGTTTCAGGCGTGTTTTTTCCAAGTTTTCCCTTACGTTAGGTTTCCAAAGATCAAACGTGGTGCGTATCGGCCTTCCGAACATCATTTCGTACGGTGACCTTTCTGTTGATCGTCGAGGGGTATTTCGATATCCCCGAAGAAAACTGTTTAGCCTTTCGTGTATATCATCTCTTCTGTCACTGGCCAACATGTGTTCTTTAAAAGTCCGCACTGCGCGCTCTGCCAACCCGTTGGTTTTTGGATGATATGGTGTTGTTTTTATATGTGTAATGCCAGCCCCTTGGCAAAAATGTGCAAAATCTTCAGATATGAATTGGGGCCCGTTGTCACTAACTATATATCTAGGCATTCCGAATGTTGCAAATATATTACTTAATCTCTGTACTGTAGCTCTGGTCGTTGTTATGTTCATTGGTACAACTTCTAGCCACTTCGTGTACGCATCTATGACAATAAGCCACATGTGACCCAGAAATGGCCCTGCAAAATCGACGTGTAACCTGTGCCAAGGCTCGACTGGTATTCCACACGGGTACACCGGTGCTTCATTTACGTTGCTTCTGGACTGCTGGCATAGATGACACTCTTTCGAGAACGTTAAAATATCTTTGTCAATGTTTGGCCAATACACGTGAAGGCGTGCTAGTGACTGCATCGCTGTAATACCGTTGTGTCCATCATGCAGCATCTCTAAAATCGATCGTCGAAGTGTCTCGGGAATGACGAGCCTTCCGTTCCACAGTAAAATCCCGTCTTCGTATGACATCTGGTCTCTTTTTTCGTAAGAAGGTTTTTTTTCTCAGGCCAATGTGTCGTGACATAAGTTTTGACTTCGTTCAGTGTCTTGTCTTTAATTGTTTGTTTCTGTAGCTCACGTTTGGTGACTGGAATGTTCTCGAGTCTCAGGTGTAGTAAGTGGGCAAATTGTGGTAAACCGGTTCGTTCCTCCAGTGTTGTTTCCAAGCTTGTTAAGGGTAATCTTGATAGAGCGTCGGCCGGGGTGTTTTCCCGGGCTGTTTGGTAATGTATGGTGTATTCGTAACTGTTTAGAATCATAGCCCATCTCAGAAGCCTGTTACTAGCGATTTTAGGTGTTTCTCGATCTTGACTAAAAATTCTTTCCAAAGGTTTGTGATCCGTTAGCAAAATAAATTTTCTACCATAGAGGTATTGATGGAATTTAGTGACCGCATAAACTATTCCCAATGCCTCCCTGTCGATTGTTGAGTATCGTTGTTCGATGTCGGAGAGTGTTCTTGACGCATAGGCTACAGGTCTCATTGTTTCGTTGATTTTGTGGAACAAAACAGCCCCAATTCCTTTCTCTGAGGCGTCGCGGCTAACAAATATAGATTTGTTGTCGTCGTAGTGTACTAGCGTGTCGGATGATGTTAGAATGTTTTTTAATTCATTTGTTATTCTTGTATCTTCTTCGGTCCAGTTCCATCTTTGATTCTTTTTTAGATGTCTATATAACGGCGCGCATCGCATATGAAGGCTATGTATAAAACGGCCATAGTAGGTTATCGAACCCAAAAAGGCACGGAGTTCGGTTGTGTTCGAAGAAAGAGGCATGTTCTTAATTGCGTTGATTCTTTCTTCGGTCGGGTGCAACCCGTTAGCGTCAATTTTATGTCCGAGGAAGGTCACACTCTTCTGAAGCCAAGCACACTTGTTCACTTGGCTCTTTACTCCGGCGTCTTGTAATCTCTGCAAAACTGTTTTGACTCGTGTTAAATGTTCTTCTGTGTTATTGGCTGTTATGAGAATGTCGTCGAGGTAACATACGACGCCATCGATGCCGCTGAGGATTTGGTGCATTGTTCTTTGAAAAACAGCTGGTGCAAAGGATATTCCGAAAGGTAGACGTTTGCAGCGAAAATAGCCCTTATGTGTTGATATTGTTAGGTATTTTCTCGATTCCGGATGAATTGACAGCTGTAGGTAAGCATCTTTGAGATCGATCTTTGTAAAAAATTGCCCTCCAGACAATTTCGAAGTAATCTCTTGAAATCTTGGAAGTGGGTAGTCGTCGGTTTGCACATGTTGGTTGATTGTGACTTTGAAGTCAGCGCATATTCGAATACTACCATTTGATTTAATCACTATAACAATTGGGGATGCCCATTCGATAGGGGTTGACATTGTATCAACTGGCTCTAAAACGTCTTCTTGAACTAGTCGCTGAAGTTCGTTGTTTACTTGTTCCCTTAAGGCGAGTGGTACAGGGCGAGGTCGAAATGTTTTCGGCCGAACGTCGTTAGGTATGTGGATTTAAGCGCTATGCCCTATTATTGTTCCCAGCTTGCCATCGAAAAGTGACTTAAATTCTTGTAGAATGTTATTGATAGTGTTGTTATTGCTTGTGTCAAACTGATTTGTGACCGCTGTTGGTGTTTTTACAGTACACAGTCTAGCTCCCGGAGGTATTGGTAGGTCAAAGCTTACAATCCAATCTAGACCAAATAGAGGGATGTCGTTCTGTTGGGTGACGTATACGGTCAAAACCTTTTCATTGTTAAAGGCTTTTACTGTTATTTGGCATGTTCCCAATGTTTCGATTATTATGTCCGTGTAAGCAATAAGGTTAGTGCATTTCTTAAGGGTGGGTCGTCCAATATATTTCCAAATTTTCTTTCCAATAACGGAGTGGGCTGCACCTGAGTCATAAAGCATTTCAATACTTTTTGTGTTGAGCTGGGTTGGTACCATAATCTTTGATACCTGCTTGCCTTTCTTTACTGCACAAGTGTGTACGCTATGTTCATCAGAGTCCTCCGTGTCGCTGTTTGTTTGTCGCGTAATTTGTCTTGTCGTGTGGGTATGTTGTGGTAACTTGAGTCGACCACTGGTTATACAGACGCTTGAAAAGTGGTTTTCCTTGCCGCAAGAGTGGCACTTCTTCCCTTTTGCCGGGCAATCGTTTATGTTTGTGTGAAAATCTCTCCCACAATACATACATGTTTTCACCTTTGGTAGGTGTCGTTGAATGTGTCGTTGTGTTCTTGGTCTTATTTTGTTAATGTTCTGTTGCTTGGTAATCGTTTGAGTGTTGTTGGTTATTCGATGGCTCTGTAGTTCCGCTTGTTCTAGTTTGTTTGCTGTTGCTATCACGTCACAGAGTTTAGCGCTGTTTGTTGGGTGTTCTTTGATGAGTTCTTGCTGCCACGTGTTGTGGTTGATGCCTATAACCAGCTGGTCTCGTATGCGCTCATCCAGAGTGTTGCCGAATTCGCAGTAACCAGCTAGTGATCTTAATTCCAGAATAAATTGTGTAATTGTTTCTTCAGTTTTTCTGTGTCTCGTTGCAAAAGCGACTCTTTCTGAGAGTACGTATGTTTTCTTACCATAGTATTCGTTGAGTACTTGTTTCAAATCGTCATACGACTTGGAAGTAACAGCGGCTGGTCGGTAATAATCTACGAGCACCTTGAATGCTGTAGGACCAATTCGAGAAAGGAGCAGTTGCTTACATTTGTCTTAGTTATTTTTGTCGAGTCCGTGAAGTTGAAGTTCTATTTCGAAACGTTGGACGTAATAGTCCCATTCTTCGGTTTTGTTATCGAAGGTTTCAAAATGAAAACGATCAACGCGATCGGTCATTGCTCCGTCCGACGTCGCCAGAAATGTTGCATTAAAAACATATTTAATATTTCCGTAGTTTTAATCTTATAGTTATTCGGTGACAGCGAATGACAAGAGAGTTTTTCAAAATCTGTTCTAACATAAAGGCTGGAACATAATATCTAGTAAAAAGGTACAGATATACAATATACATAATACTACACTGGGGGCGGTAGCTCCGCTAGTGGACGACTCTTCGCTTCACCAGCACCACCAGGCCTTGTGAAATCCGGTGTCGCTGGCTGTTGGTCTCATTGTATTGCCCATCCTTCTGGTAGACGTGATAACCTGGGAACTTGACCGTGTCCCCAGGTCTCAGGAGCGTCTCGCTGATGAGCGCCACGTCGATGTCCTGTTCCTGCAGGAGAGGACGGAGGAGCACGACCTTCTCCCTGAGGCCGCGGGCGTTCCAGTGAAGTATTCTCACCGGCTTAGACATGTCTGTTTAACATGATCAGGTCTGTTATGCCGGTGAGAACAACTGGCACCGGGTCCTGACCCCAGCTGAGCGCCAGCAGGATGTCCTGAAGGACCCGGAGGGCGGCCTCTATTATTGTAGTCCCGGGGTGTCTTTCCCCGGGTGCGCCCGCCGACAAGGCGGTTTGTTGTTGGGTTTGTTTCTGTTGTTTCTGTTGTTTTGGTGGCGGCGGCCGACTACGCCACTCCTGAGCGGAGCTGCTCGGAGCGGGGCCGCGGACCATCCGACTCACATTACTTTGTGAGCTTTTGGTCGGCGGGTGGGAGAGGTCGTCGGTTCTTGTTGGTTTAGGCCCCGCCCCTTTCTGTGGGATATTCACTGTCAGTGCATTGACAGTGGCGGGGTTGGCGGCGGCGTTGGTCGTGTTGGCCTTCCCTCTTTTGCCGCCGCGTCCTTTCCTCCTCCGTCTTGAGGAGCTGGTGGCCGCGTTGCGCGCTGGTGGGTCGTTCCGGCCGCCATCAGAGTCGCCGATTGGGTTTCCCCTAACGGCGTCGGCTGTAACGGCCTCTCTGCGGCCGTATTAGACCGGCGCGTGTTGCCGGTGATGGCGACCGTGCCCGCTCGCTTGTTGCGCACCTCCTTGCGCATTACGGGGCATTTGGTATGGTTTGTGGGGTGTGCCCCCCCACAGTTGATGCAGGTGGCGGGCTCCTCCCTCGGCCGCGGGCACTCTCTGGCCACGTGACTCCCGCCGCACCTGACGCAAGCGAGCGGTCTGTGGCATTGCTCGGAGGAGTGCCTGAACTGTTGGCATCTGTGGCATTGTGCAGGCCCCCTCTTGCCACGCCACGCCTCAATCCTGACGCCGGGCATGCAGAGGATCTCCCTTACCTCATAGATGCCCGGCAGAAGGTTCGGAGTCTTCTTGAGTACGGCGTGGAAGATACAGCCGGGTCGTCCTTGTCGCGCCTTGATGACGCGAACATACTCCGGCTGGAACCCCAGCGCGCGTAGGTCCTCCTCGATGTCTGCCGGCGCCGTGTCCGCAGGCAGCCCCCTTATGGCCACCTTGTGGCTCCGCTCCGCTGGCAGCGAATAGGAAAACCAGGGGATGTTTTCCTCTTTTTCGAGTACCGTCAGATACTTTTGTATCAGACGGTACTCGGTGTCCGTCTGCGGGGTGAATTTGACCCCCTCCCCGAAAGGTCTGGCACTGGGGGCACGCCCCAGTTTTCCTTTAAGGACGCGAAAATGGTGCGCCCACTGCGGGAGTTTCTCCACCACCAGTGGAGGGTAGCGCAACTTTTTCTTCGTCACTGTTATTTCCGTTCCGTCGGTAGATTTTGCGTCTACCGTCGGATTATTTTTTTCCTCCGCTCGACCAGGAGGGGCTGAGGGAGGGGGGGCTGCGGCGCCTGCTGCTCCTGCAGGATTGCGCGTCGCTTCCGAGAAGGTCTTGAGGGGCGACTCACCTTTACACTGTCGCTTCGGCGCTTCTTCCTGCTCGTCCGGGCTGCGCTGTCTGCGTTGAGCTGTGCGGGCAGGGGGGGCGACTTTAGGTGGCAAGGTCCTTACCTCCTGACATCCGACCTTGGACAGGTCCGGTAGCGACGCGCTGGGTGCTCGGCGTTCGAGGCTTGCTCGGGTTGTCCGGGGAATGAGGGCACCTTTTACCTGGTGTTGGTTGGCGTTGGCGTTGTCGTTGTCGTCGTCGTCGCTGCTCCCGTCCGACGACGCCTCCGATTCGCTCGTCCCGGGTGAAACCAGCGACTTCGACGACGGTGACGCTGGTGCTGAGCTCCGAGGGGCGAGGGGGGATGCATAGGACATCGGTGAGGGTGGTGGTGTCCGCTTCACGGGCCCGCTCTGCGGATGTGCTGTGTTTTTTAAAGTACCCGCACTTGATGACGTCGGGTACCTCACAGCCTGGGCTGTGGTCTGCGGGGCTCCTAGTGTCCGGAGCTTGGTCGCAGGTGTCTTCGGTGACGGTGATGCAGGTGAGGCCAGGTGTGCCACCGTAGTTCGCCTGGATCTGACATTTTCATCCCCCCCGCTATGGTGTTGTTCACGGGGAGGGGGTTTGGGCGGAATCCCCGGCTGGGGCATCCCGCTGGGAACGCGCGGTAGTCGCGACCCTGGCGTTAGAAACGCCGGGTGCTGGTGTACGGGTCCGTGCGACTGCTTCCCACTTCACTTGTATTTTTGAGCACTTTCACTATTTTTTTTTTTGTAACGTGTAGGTGTTCGGTTAAAATAAAATCGTTAGCGACGTGAGCGTATAATACTAGATGCGCGCGTGACGATCGATGTGTGCCTGTGTGTGACTGTGATGTGACTGTGCGCCGGCGTCACGGTGCTATATATAGGTCAGCTGATTGAACATTCCAGATTCGTCTAGACGTAATAATAATACCGCATAACTTCGAGGACATTCAATAAGTACCTACGGTAATTCCCGAAAACGGGTTTCTGGTAATTTCGATGTCGACACTTTGTTGACAAAATTGTTGAGACCTGTACCATTCGATAGGCCATCCTAAGTCTAGCAATGCGTTTTTATATTGCACCTAGATAATGTCTAGATCTAGAGATATAGGGCTTAAGAGTGACACACTGCATGTCACGCGATATTGAACCTTATGCCATCGACATAAGGTTCATTCGTAACAATATTCTAAACTTCAAAACTTTTTTTTTTAATAATTATAAACTTGTGCTTTACCGCAATCCCGCTTGATGGTAAGCAGTGATGCAATCGTTGATTGTAAAGCAAGCCAGTTTATTAAGTCTCAAAAAAAATGAGTAAATAGGATGGAAGACGGCAGTGGTGCGAGGTCATGCAATGTTAAACCCCACAATACGACCAACGATGTTGCACCAGAGGAAGATTGATCTGGAGTCCCTCTACGACTAAACTCCCGACACAAAAACATTTGGCGTATTGTAGCCGGCACACGAGGCTTCCGTCGACTGGGACCGCAATTAACTCGGACCGCGGTCCCAGTCGCCGGATTCATAAAAATTTAATAATTTTCTTCCGGCGACTGGGACCACTCATAGGTGACTTAAAAAAGTCTACTATACAAGCCAAAATCGGTACAGTCAAACGAATTAACCATCTAAATTATTGATATGAATATGAATATCATTGACTCGTTCTAGATGATGTTCATGATTTTATCCTATGCGCTTATAAATTGACCTAGCCCGTTTTTATGTAATTCACGCATGCAGGTAAACACACACAAAGGCAATAGCATTGTATGATAGTATATTACTATTTCTTTCTAACTCGTAAAATTATTCATACAAAATATTTACGTTCGTATCTGACAGCCTCCGTGGCGTAGCGGTAGCGGACGCGGCCGCTGCGCAAGGTGGCGCGGGTTCGATCCCCGCACAGTGCAAGTATTTGTATGCATGAATATGAATATTTGTACTGGTCTGGTCGTGCCTCGGAAAGCACGTTAAGCCGTTGGTCCCGGTTGCCCTACGAACATCTAGTGGCAGTCGTTACGGGTTGTTGGAGCCCTCAAAAGTCCTACAATTTGTCTAACTGCAATGCTTCGATGTCGCCTTCGGGTTGTGGAGGTCAGACGGCAGTCGCTTCATAGAAAATGTCGAAGTTTAGCCATATCAGCAGTTGGACTGGTAAGACGAACCCCAGACTCCAAAGCTGAAAAGGCTTCGGATGCGACTGGGATTAACGCTGGGATGATGATGATGATGATTTACGTTCGTATCGAGTATCGACGAATACTATTGCTTTAGGGCTATATTTGACCGGATACTTTAGAAAAAAAAATGGATGTTATAAAATTATAACATTATTTTTAAATATTAACCCAGTTAATACTGATTTTATGTGAAGCCATAACGGCCATTTTTAGGGTTCCGTAGCCAAATGGCAAAAAACGGAACCCTTATAGATTCGTCATGTTTGTCTATCCGTCTGTCCGTCCGTATGTCACAGCCATTTTTTCCGAAACTATAAGAGCTATAGGTACTGTTGAAACTTAGTAGGTAGATGTATTCTGTGAACCGCATTAAGATTTTGATGCAAAAATATCAATAAATATTGAGGGGCGGGCCCCCTTCCTAACAACTGAAACCCAAATATTTTTTTTTCGTCAAACACATACGTGTGGAGTATCTATAGATAGCTCTTCAAAAATGATCTCGACTTTTTTAAAATATTTTTTTTCTAAACCGAATAGTTTGCGTGACAGGCGCTTCCAAAGTGGAAAAAAGTTGGTCCACCCCCCCCCCACCCCCCCCAATTTTAAAATAAGAAAATGAAAAATCTAAAAAAGCATATGATGTACATTACTATAAAAACTACCAACGAACATTGTTTTGAAAGAGATCTAGTAAGTATGTTTTTTTTAATACCCCGTAAATCGTAAACCGCTTATTACCGCGTAATCTTTCATACAAATAACTTAAATCCTTTAATTTCATAATCAATGGTACAGAATGCACTAGTCGCCTCTACGATTTTTGAAAGCTCCCCTTGATTTCCCTGGTCTTCCATCATCAGATCCTGACCTGGTGACTATGGGACCACCTGGAAAGTATACACTTCCGAAAAAAAAAAGAGAATTCTGCACATCGGTCTTAGAGTGATCGGTGAACATAATATGTAAAAACAAAAAAAAATACGAAGAATTGGGAACCTCCTCCTTTTTTGGAGTCGGTTAAAAAAAGGTTTTTACTCAATTATTATTTTGTCGTTTGACTGTACATTATTTGATTTCAGTTATCATTTATGAGTGGTCCCAGTCACCGGAAGAAAATTATTTAATTTTTATGAATCCGGCGACTGGGACCGCGGTCCGAGTTAATTGCGGTCCCAGTCGACGGAAGCCTCGGCACACAATGCAACACAACTGCTTAGACCCGTCGTCCGTACGGCTTCACTAGACATCATGCCGGAACACGACGAATCGCTTGGCGGCAAGGCTTTGTCTGGTGGGTGGTAACTTCTGCCGGCAGCCGATGTTATGGCTTACCACCACCCGACTATTTATACAAATATACTTTTTATCGGCCTTATTGCTAATGCAATCTCTTCCATGTAACCTTAGAATGAATAGAGATTTCCTGGACTTTAAATGGCACTGTCGTTGATGCAAATATTGTCCATACATTAAACTACAATATTACACACAGATACATACATATCCAAAATTAGACATACATAAATAAATACATGCATACTGAACATATAAATAAGCAAATTAGTTGACAAAAAGCAGTTAGTTCAACAAGATCACAGCAATAAGTAGTGTTCCTTCACGAGTCTTTTGAATACCTGTGACGTCTGTGCATGTTTAATTCTATATGTATATATTATGTAATTGCCGAAAATTTCTAGTCTTTCTATCACTATAACACATAAGATCTAACACACTCAGTTACTAGGGCGCCAGGCAAACAAAATAGGTTGCGCCATCTGCTTGAATCGTAAACAAAGCGTTTATCATGTGGAGCCTGTAAACTATAGACAACCTAAATGTTCGAAAATACTATACCAGTACACATAATATATCCCATAACTTTACACTATACAGTATGTAAAGAAAACCCTGTCCGATCCGTGAAGGTATTATTAGGTATCGATAACTGATTCTACTAATGCCCACAAAGACAGGCTAAACATAAAAAAAATCCCCCTAAAAAAATAAATGTTATTTCGCAAAAAGAGGTAACTTAATACATCTGCGTTAAGCAACCCCTTCCGCAGGCGGCGGGGGGCAGGGCACGCGGCACCTGTGACGTGGTCGCGTCGCTATTCGCTTATAATAATACCGGTGTTGTCACTTTTTTTAAATTACCAAATTTCAGGGAAATTGGAATTAATTCCCGGGAAAAAAGGATTATTTCAAAATTCATTAGTATTGTTACTATGATGATTATGTAAAATTTTATATTATATTTGGTCATGTGTATACCTAACGTTTATTATCCTTTTCGGTCGGACAGGGTTTTCTTTACATATTGTATACAACATTATTTCTTGTTTATGCGAAACCTGAAACAAGTGTCCAGTATTTTTAAGTAAAGAATCTATGTACAAAATTTCAAAAAGATATCATGAAAAACCACAGAGTTATGAGCTTGTTATCCTTGGCTGTCGCAACAAAAATAAGCACCACGCCCGCGCGAGCGGGCGAGCGGGGCGTTAACCTCTAGCGAGAGCTGTTTGCGTGGGCGCGCAGTACTATGATCTATCATAAACTGTGTGGGGCGCTCAGTAACCACACTGCCACAACTTTCAAATGTATTTGGGAAAAAATATAACATGGTGTAAAAATGATTGGAATCGTTTCAGTTGCTTATCCTGAACAAACTATATTCAGGTTTCGCATAATCAAAAAATAACGTTGTATATGTATACAGAGTGGTGCTGACAATATGACAATAAATGAAAACACAGAACATGCTGGTTCGTAGGAATAATCCTGAACCATAAAAAAACCTTTCATCAAAAATAAAAAAAAAAATAAAAGTTCCAACCAAACTAAATCTCATAAAATTGCAAACGGAATAGAACATCCTTTGAAATATTGGTTCAATGACCTCCGATCAGCGGGCGACGGCGCGGTCCTGCATCGACTTGCTTTTGGCGCCATTATTATTAAGGGGATAGATACCCTCGAGCGGCCAAAAACGCTCATCTTTCAAAGTTTATTCCTCCAGAATGCCTTGATCAAAAATTTTGAAAAAAATATATTATAATCATAGATTCAAGCACAACATATTTAGTGTTTATTATTTTCTATACGGCCTATATTTACGTCAAAAGAAAAATATTTCTACACGGCGTTTTTTAACTTTTAAATCGATATTTCTCTTAAAGCGCTTAGAATTTTTTAAATATTCTTACTCGCAGTAACGTGTATCTGTAAGAGCTATAGAATCATAGTTCTATTTTAAAATTGATGAAATATTTAACAAGAAAAGTAATAAAAATGAGTGTCCGTACGAGTTTCCGCCTTGCGAGGTGCAGAGGGGCTCTATGCGGGACGCGGGCGCGGGTCGGCCGGCAGTCTCGCGCCAGCGCTCGTGAGAGGAGGCTGTGTCACTTTTTGCTCCGTGCACCCTTGGATACTAATGTAAAGACATGTTTCAAAAGCGTAGAAAATAATAACGACGTAGTATGATCCAGTACAAGTCTGTTTAATTAATGATCAACAGCACAGACATCAGTAGCTTTTATACACCATTGAGTCAAAACACTAACGAATAGTCACAAAACTAATAGACAACGGAAACGGAAATTATCAGGTATTGAATAAAATTAAGAAAAAGTTAATAGTAACGCTAGTAATTGTCAATAATTGTGTACAGATATTTGGATTAACCTAAAATATCGAAAGTTGTTTATATTTATTTATTTGAACAATGCTTGATTCAATAAATAAATATCCGATGGGCGGGAAGACTAATGCTCGAGAGGAATTTATAATAAAAGTTGGCGGTAATCGGAAGTTGCATCAATAATTCTAAAATTAATAAAATAATGGCCGAAAGACCGGAAGTGTACTTCCAAGTGTGATTTTAGAATAAACTAAGGTTTTAAAATCCTCCCAAGTAATTTAATGTAATCATAATAAATTTAAATTAACATAAATAATTACGCAACTACGATCAATATAAAATAATTATGAAACTAAGTATAGCTTCATAGATGGGCGGGAAGCGCAAGCTATAACACTAAGTACTTCGAGTGCAACGAAGTATTTTTAGTGATTTTGTGTATAATTATTGAATGTTTGCATTTATTGCCGCGCTGGGACGCTTTACGTGATTTTATATGATGCTTTATTTTGATACTAGCTTTCCGCCCGCGGCTTCGCCCGCGTGGTGTTCGATTATATCGTGCTTTTCAGATTTCCTTCGGGAACACCAAATTTTTTCGGGATAAGAAGTACCCTATCATTTAATCCGGATTTCTAACTTTACGTCTACAAAATTTCAAAGCAATCGGTTCAGTAGTTACAGTGTGAAAGCAGAACAAACAAACTCACTTTCCCATTTATAATATTAGTATGATTCGGTTATATCGCGCTTCTAGATTCCTTCGGGTTAAAGTTATTTCTAAGTAGGGCACGCAATACCGGTTTACCGGTTTTCATTTTTACCGCCTTTTCTCCTTTCGTCTTTTTTCGTAACTATAAAATTACCGGTAAAAAATATAAAACCGGTAATTTACCGGTTTTATGTTTTGGGCAAAGTTGTTCATTTATTCACGCATACGTCAAACTTTCCATTATATGTAATGTTTGACACTTAAAAGTAGCTTTGACGTAAGCATTTGTGACGATTCGTGTCATTCATTAGTTTGTATAACTGTACTGTACAACGACTATCGAACTCATGTCAAATTTTCCAATGACTCCAGAGCTAGACGAACGTAACCAGTCTTACTAGCTTGGCAGTGCAGGATTGAATACCGTATTGGTGGGGCCAGAACACTTATCGGTAAACTAATCTGCTTCAGGGAATGTGATACTCGTCCTAGAGTGATACGCTTTGTAAGGCGGGTATTTTCAGGTACAAATACCAACCTACCTAACCAACCTAACCTGTCAGGGAGCACATCGACTTCCTGAAGCAGAAAATGTACGGTACAGTCAGAAGCAAAAATATGTATACATTGCCAAGGCACCAAAAATATGTAAACATCTTCGACTTTAAGACGAAGTGCTCAACTTGAAGAGCATAAAATTGTAGCCACCGGTTCACATCATAAATATGTATACGCTCATTGCTTCATTAATTTATGAACCAACGCGTGAATACATGCTATTGATGGAAGCGTACATACATAGTATTGTTCCTTTCGTGGTGGGAATAATTTAATGAAGCAATGAGCGTATACATATTTATGATATGAACCGGTGGCTACAATTTTATGCTCTTCAAGTTGAGCACTTCGTCTTAAAGTCGAAGATGTTTACATATTTTTGGTGCCTTGGCAATGTATACATATTTTTGCTTCTGACTGTACACCCAGAATCGCACTTTCTAAATCAATGAATGGTGGGTTTATCGACCAGACCAAGGTGGCTGACACTTACCTACTGGATGACGATGCCATGTGTTCATTCTGGCGCAGTATCTGTTTGGTGCTTGTCGCTTTTTTGGATCAAATGGTTTTCAATGTTGCACGCTCGCTTGAGTCTGGTTCGCTACCTCAGTTCCTAACAACTAGAGTAACCCACCTGCTCCGTAAATCAGGTAGCACTGCGGAACCCAAAAATTATTGGCCGATCACTTGTTTACCGACCATCTTTAAAGTTCTTACATCCAATTTTAAAGTTAAAATTAACAAACATATTGACAGCAACTCATCATGTCTGCCTCTCAAAATGGATGTAGGAGCGGCTCCCGCGGTACTAAGGAGCTACTCCTTAATAACATGGCCATTACCCAACAAGTTCGTCGTTCCCAAAAGGATCTATCGACAAGTTGAATAGTTTTTTTTTTATATTGCCTTTCACGGACACCAGCTCCTCACATATGTAACAAATACTAGACTGAGTAATTGTACGGTTTTAGCTATAAACAAAACATTGTGAGGAGAAATAAATGAATAATAATAATTATTATTATATAATAAGGCCTATTATGACTTGGTGCCACATACAAGGCTCATGCGGGTGATGGAGTTCTATAAAGTTGATGCAACTCTGCACACCATCTTGATGACGTGTATGGCTAATGGAGGACGGTCCTTCGCTATCCTGGATATCGAGATATTCATAGGAATAGCGATCCGAGCCAGGTCTATTCCAGGGCGATACTTTGAGTCAACTTTGATTTTGCTTAGCCTTGAATCCTCTAAGTACACTGCTGGAGAATACACGTCTAGACTATCGGCTGAGGAGAGGTGGTCAGGTTATATCGCACTTCCTTTACATGAGTGACTTAAAATTCATTGCTCCCCACAAATTTCAACTGAAGGAGCTAATGAAAATTACTGAAACTTTCAGTAGCGTTATCAGGATGGAATTTTGTGTGGATAAATGTGTGGTCATGCATGTAAAGCGAGGAGAGATTGCGGCATCCATGGGAACCCAACTCACGTTCCGTAAACCTTAGAGCGCTCTCTGCATCTGAAACCTATAAATATTGGGTATGTCGAATGCTTTATACCAGTAACATTGATACCCAACGTATCAATGTTAGTGGTATGAAGCAATCGCTGAAGAAACGTTTTGCATCTCCTATTCATCTTCGCGTCGCTGAAAAAAGTAATAAATAGTCTTCTATTAAGCGGAAATAAGGTACGAGCCTTCAACGGTTGGATCATCCCGATTTTATGTACTCTTTCAGCATACTAAAATGGACTCGGACCGAAGTCGACACCCTGGATAGGAGGGTCCGTTCGGTGCTGACTACAATTCAATTGCATCACCCACTGACATCGGTTATGAGGCTGTATTAGTTTATACCCCGCGAAAAAGAGAAAGTTGAAGCTTTTTAAATGGTAAGACCCTCCACAATCGCGAGATATGCAGTCTCAGGGAATATTTCCTAAAAACCGACGTGGGAATGCATCGAGATGTGGTCGCGGTTGACAAGGGAATCACTCCGCTCTCCTTGCCTTGGCTAAAAAGAACTGGTGCAAGCCAGTATACCTACTTGACACTGAAGATCGCATTGAGGTTTAGCAAGCTACATTGAGGTTATTTCCGGGTTCTAAACGGGCTTGATGTAGATTTACCAGCATTCGTTGGCTGGCTGCGTTTTGAAAATGAAAATTGTCTAAATTAATCTAAAGGTGCTACATTTACGCTTGACTGCGCCAAAGAAAAGGTCATGGTTTTAAAAATTGTGTTTATATGCTCATTTTAAGCAATATGTAATATGTTCACTACCATTGTACCTTGTGTACTTATTTATTTTCTGCTTTAAGACTACCCAATCACATAATTAATATTTTGGAAAAAAAAAAATATAAATTTACCGTTTTTACCGGTTTACCGGTAAAAATATTTCAATTACCGTTTTTTTACCGGTAAAACAAAAATTACGCTAATTGTATGCCCTATTTCTAAGGCCACACCTGTTCATTCCTCCAATAAAAATTAAGAACATCTCAAAAAAAAAAATCGTCAAATTTTTGCTAAGTACAAAACAATAATATTTTCCTTCCCTAAAAAATATATAATTGATACTTGTAATTTAATCCATATGAAACTTGATTAAATTTCCCCAATTTTTTTTTCTAGTAGGTAAATTAAAACAATTTCTTTTTTTCATTCTTTAAGTTCATTAGTCTCAGGTGTTCATTACCTAAAATTTGGTCAGCAAAATTTTTAAACAATATGTATTCTAAATAATATGCACCTATTTTAGTCTGACCTGTGAGTTTTATTTAGATGATGGAGTTTCCGGGATTTTTTTTTAAGTCCTGGTAAGTATCAATGGGAATTATACCAAAAACGCTAAATGCTATATAATAACTATAAATAAAAAAGAATAAACCGGTTCCCATTTTTCATTAATCATTTTTATAAATTAATATTTGTTTTCCCTTTTTTAAATAAAAAAATCCCTGCAACGCAGTATCGAAAACAACATAATAAAAGTAATTACCTAATATGTTTCACTTTAGGGCATGAGTTTTGATACCACGTAATTCTTTCTATATTAGGTACTTTTTAGACAGAATAGTATACTTTATAGACATGGTATGGCATTCTACGTTTGTTGCGAGACGTCCGCGCTCGAAGCAAGCGAGTAGGGAACGTGCACGTAAATATGATGCGGGGTGCGCGGGGGTTTGATAGATAGATAGATAGATAGATAGATAGATAACACATTTATTTGATGCAACAACAAAAGACACAATACAGGTAATACAGGAAAAAAAAATACATCAAGAAGGGTGATAAACAAATAGTACAAAAAAAAAAATTAAAGAAAAAATAAAAACAAATTCACCCATTATAGACAATACAGACATTTGAAATAGTTTCGTACACAAAACGTTGCGGCGTATGTCTCACGGTTGCACCAAATAGGAGTCCAGCTCAGCATGTGCCAGGTAGGATACCTGACGCTGGTATTCTGCTGAATCCCGTTAGTGACGCACGGATGCCAAGAAACGGTAAAAGATGTAAACCAATGAACTTGAACTGTTTGGTGCGTATTATAAATGTGCAAGTACCCACCCACATCAAAACTGCCATCATAAAACGTTTAACATAATAAATAAAATAAAAATAAAAACTCTCGATTTAGTAAATTAGCATAGTGCGTTCCACATCACTTGAATAACACAATATACCTTTTAAGTAATCATAATAGGAGTCGTGCGTGTACGTAATGTAATGTGTAATTGTTAATTATACTGTACAGTAAGTAATATTAAATAAATAAATAAATAAAAATATGATTCGTGAGGAACAGAGCACCTGCAAACGCTTATATTATGGAGGTATTTGTGACGGTCAAGCCCAGTTTTCTCTGAGAGTCGATCAGATACTGCCGCAATCGACTTTTAAAGGTACCGAGTGTTTTTAAAGTCCTTATCGGTGGGGGAATGTTGTTCCAGCATTTGGATGCGGCATATCTGAAACTGCCCCTGAAGGCAGCCGTCTTGTGCATTTCTGTAGCGAGTTGCTGAGAGCACTGCCTGACCTCGCACTCTCTTTTACTGGCGATCCAACTCAATTTTTTAAATAAATAAGACGGTTGTTTGTGTTTAATAACCCCAAACATTAGGCACGCTAAGTGTAATTTACGACGTGATTTCATTTTGAGGATAGACTGTTTATTTAAAAAAGGTGTTATATGACTTCTAGGCGGAACCGAGAAGCAAAATCGTATGCAGGCGTTCTGCACTCTCTGAATCAGTCGCTCAGTTCTTGCCAGGAGTCGAGGACCGAAAACTGTATCTGCGTAGTTCAAGTTAGATAGTACTAAAGATTCAACCAATCGAATACGTAGCTCTTCCGACAGATACGGCCTTATTTTGTAAAGGACCTTGAGCCTGTAAAAGCAATTGCGCACCGACTCCGCCACGTGACCCTCGTATCTCAATTCAGCGTCCATATTCACACCCAGATTTCGTGCCTCCCTGACTCGGCTGACTGGCTCGCCCAGTAAAGTAACATCAAGCTGAGAAGGCAGGGCATTTATTTGGTGCTTGGTTCCAAGTAGCATGTATTTGGTTTTGGTAGGATTAAGTACCAAATCGTTGTTTTCGGCCCAACTGGCTATCCTATCAAGGTCCTCGCTTAGATCCCTTAAAGCTCTCTCATGTTCGTCAGGCTTGAACGAGATATAAACTTGGATATCATCGGCATAAATGTGATATCTGCAGCGCTTTAGAGCTGTTGTTATATCAGCGCAATATAAAATAAATATAATGGGGCCCAATATGGAGCCTTGTGGAACGCCCCTGTTAACAGAGGCTGGTGCCGAGCTAAGGGTGGTTGCATCCCTCAGAAGTATTTCAACGCGTTGCTCTCGGTTAGTGAGGTAACTGTGAAACCATCCTATCGTATGGGGATCAAATCCATAGTACTTAATGTAGTTTGGCTAAGAACAGTTCAATATTTATACAGTCGAAAGCCCGCGAAAAGTCAAGGAGGACTAACAGCGTGCATAGGCCTCTATCCTGTGCAGCAAGAATGTTATCTGTCACATCCAACAGAGCCGTACACGTGCCACGTTGCTTACGGAACCCCGACTGTAATTCCGGTAGTATGTTATTCTTCTCTAAATATTGGGATACCTGCTGACACACTACCTTTTCAGATACTTTGGATAAGCAAGGTAGAAGACTTACAGGTCTAAGGTCCTTTAATTCAGTAGGGTTCTGCTTTTTTGGGATTGGTCTAACAATTGCTACTTTCCAAATGTCGGGGAACGTTGAGGACGCAATTGAGTGGTTTACTATATCTGTGATGGCTTTTAAGGTTTGCGGAATGGTTAACATCAGCATATTTAAGGTGATTTTATCGCAGCCCTCAGCATTGGTTTTCAGCTGGCCAAGATATCGTAAAACTTGTTCCTGACTAACAGGTTGCAAAGTGAAAGATACATCGCTGAAGCGGTTAGACTCAAAAAAAGCACGCTGTGATAAATTACAATTTGGATTGCCGGGTACACTCAGAAAATGGCGATTTAGTACGTTTGCATCTCTAAAAACTGAAGGAAGGTCGCAGGTCTGCTTTGATGGCAATACAGTTTTTTTTAAATTTTTCCATAATTGTTTTGGATCTTTAATTCTGTTGTTAATGTTATAATTAAAATAAGCAGCCTTTTCTTTAAATAGGGAACTTGCAACGAGAGATTTCAACTGTTTATAATATGCGTGCTTAGACTCCGATTTCACTTTACGATACATAGCCAGGGCATTATTTCTCAATCTCATCATAAGTTTAATGGTGTCAGTTATCCACGGATATGGCAGTTCTTTTATTACACTTTTCTTGACTGGAGCATGTACATCAAAAACATCTAGCACCCTTTTGTTAAATACATCAACCATTTCGTTAACATTGTCCAATTCACTAATGTTATTCCAGTCTATGCGCCCTAAGTCGCTGTTTAGCATTTCTTTGTTAATCTGATTAATAGGTCGGTGCGAAACTGCGTGAGGCTTATACTTGCTACGTTTGATGCTGAACTCACAAGCGATGAGTGAATGGCCATTTAGTGAGCCACAAGGTTCAACAGAAGCTTTTCTATAGTTGAGGTTAGTACACAACAGGTCGATTAATGTTTCACTATGTTCTGTAAAATGAGTGGGGGAACTAATTAGCTGCCTAAGACTCAAACTATTTAAAAAGTCGTGTACTTTTCTTGTTTGTCCATTAGCAGCCAGTAAGTTAACATTAAAGTCGCCTAATAGTACATAGTAATCACATTTAACTAGGCAAGTAATAGCCTCAGTAACAGCATCGAGAAAGAGATCCAAGTCCAGCCATGGGGGGCGGTACGCTGTGCCTACAGCTATTTTATTTCCCTTCAATGTGAGGGTAATCCACATTTGTTCAACTGCTTCGTACTTGGGGTCCGTTGTAGTAGACAAAGTACGAACGGTGAGCCCTCTCAGATAAAAACCCACACCACCACCTCGACCTCCGTGCACAGACAGCGGTCGTGGCGTGTGTCGAAGACGGTAGCCGGGCACATTCGGCGCACGCCCCTCCTCGCCCGGTCGTAGCCATGTCTCATTAACTGCCATTATATCAAAAGAATGCCTTTCCACTGCAGCTATAATTAAGTCATCGTGTCATCGTCATAATATATAAATAAGTCATCGTGGTTAGTGCCAAGGGAACCCACATTCAAAAAACCAACTTTTAAGTGTTTTTCAAGCATGTTGCAATAGTTGTTTATTTTTAAACGTGCTGCAGAGTTTCATTAACATTTTTACACTAAGTATCTCATAAAGAAATATAACTTTGCACACACATCTGGTAATTGAAATGATTAATGTAAATAAATTTAAAAGAAGTAAATACAATCTGCAGTGGGTAAATACCATTTAGCAAAATTATACAATAGCATACCATTACACAATTTCTCAAAACCGCCATTTATTAACATAGTAATAAATAGATGTAGATATTTAAGAGTATTGTTAAAAAACTGGTTTACTTGTGGTTGAATGAGATGCACCACGAGACACACACCTACAAATATACTACATATGACATAACAACAGCAAAAAACAAATAATTTATAACGTCTGACGCTTATTTCAAAAATAATAAAAAAATAAAATAATAATAAAAACATAATAACATAATTTTTAAAGTGCGCTGTAGTCGCCGTCACGGAGTGCCGGTCCGAAGGTGCGCTGCAAATCAGCCTCGCAGCGGATCTGGCAGATGGCATCACCAGGTTTGTACCGGGCGAAAATTCGGCCCCGCTTTGCCCATATGAATTGCCAACCAAGGCGACTCCCGGCCTCGCGGGCGCTCCGAAATAACTCCCGATTTACCTTCGTAAGACGCTCGTTCACAAAGAAGCGCGTCGCAGGGCCCGGCAAGTCAAGGTCAGCAGTGGTCATCCCACGCCGTACTCGAGCAGCCTCCAGCAGCTCGTCACGCAGGTGGCGGCGCGCGAGACGCACAACAAGGAAACGGGGGCGGGTTTCCGCCGGTCCCGTCGCCTGAGTCGCGTTGATGCGCCTACCTCCGACACGATCAGCGCTAACTATATCGCGCGGTTTCATTTTTATGCCAATCTTTGACGCAATTAACATAACCGTGTGTGTTGGATTTTCTCCGCTAGTCTCCGGTATGTTAGAAATCTGTAAGTCATTCGCTAGCAGCTCCTGATCTCGGTCATTGATGTCGTTCCGCAGTTGGGTTATTAATTCCGACGATGCTTGGGGCTGAGTATTATTATTTTCTAACACAGCTACCCTCTCCTCCAAATTACTCAGCCTGTCATTGGTAGCGTTTACAGAAGACCGCAGTTCCGACAGGTCATCACGGAGTAGCTTAAATTCATCCCGCACAATCTTTAAAAAATCCTGTTTAAATAAGCCAAGTACTGTTCTGAGGATATTGAGGTTAAGCTCTTGAGTAGTGTCAAGGGCTGTGCTGTTAATAGGACTAGTGTCCATGAGGTTTACGAGGCTTTCCTCGTGTTCAGCTGATGATGGTGCATGCGCCCTTACTGGCGTTTCCGACTGGTTATTCCTAGCCAGGTTTTTAGTGCACTCAGGACAGTGCCAGGGGGTCGATACACGGCCCGTATGCTGAACGCCCACACAGGCACGATGGTACCAAGACCTACATTTGCTGCAATTTGCAGCCTCCGTTGACGAGAGAAATTTGCCACAACCACCGCACTTTGCCATGGTAGGAAGGATTTGTTTGTTGTGATGTAATCTAGCTGTCGACAAAGTTCACCAAACGAGCAACAGATGGCGCTTTTTAACAAATCTGTTTATGGCGGTTTTTTACGGCGTGTATGGGACGGACGGATACCATAGACCGAGTACAGTATTGGTTTATAGGTATGCACACACTAAAGATTGGTCACAGATTGTTTCCCGCTCACGAACAGAACACTGTTTATTTCCCTTAGGTGTCAGGTACTCAGACTTTTTTTTTTGATAGATTAAGAGTTTTTAAAGTTTATTACACTTAACATATCCACATTAAAGCTAGATAATAGTGTCACTAGTAAATTGCACTTATATAAGTACTTCCACAATAAACTTTTGCAAATCACACTACTATTATAATTTTTTTGACGAAAAAGTATACAGAGAGCTTTTCACCGATTGACATCCGTGACGTCACGGTTTCTGCCTAGCCCCGCCCAGATGCGCAAGGTCATCGTCGTTACTAATCGCCTTAAAGTTTAGTACCGCTGGATGCGGTGGTCATTAACCTGTAAGCGCTTCCTTATCAACATGTACATCATGTAGAAAATGTGCAAAATGAAAAATCATTTCCTGTGACTAAACTAATGGATATATTTATATGATTTTTTATGGGTAGATTGAGAATGTGTTTGAGGTACACGGTGTTTAATTTATTGTCGTATTGTCAGCACCACTCTGTATACTAACTTATGGGATATAAATGGATTGAAAAATGGATTATTTATCTTCTTATCGTTACGGCAAGTAATGGAAATTAAAGTTTGAAAACAAAGTGAATATTAGGGTATTAGTGTAGCTTCTATAGTTTTTCGTTTGCAGGAACCTTTGAGGAGGCGGATACTAAGTGGCTGAGGAAACTGTAGGCTCCTTGAGAAAATAGATAAATAGGTGAAAATACTTCGCAGTCGGTAATACTTGGGATTACATACGTAGTTTAGATTTTTTAATTCACTATAGTATATTAAAAACGTTTCTTTTACAAATTATAACACAATCAGCCATTAAAGTTCCCACTCTTGAGACGTTTTCCTTCATCGTTTTGAGAGC
Source organism: Sesamia nonagrioides (assembly GCA_017933935.1). Classification (NCBI taxonomy): domain Eukaryota; kingdom Metazoa; phylum Arthropoda; class Insecta; order Lepidoptera; family Noctuidae; genus Sesamia; species Sesamia nonagrioides. The sequence goes on from JADWQK010000343.1 coordinate 246,054, forward strand.
AGGGGTGATGAACTAATTTACACAAAGTACAGCGCCTAATGGAGTTCAAATTTCAAACTTACAACCTAAAACTTAAAAGTCGTAGCCGATATCACTAGTTTTTTTTGTTTTTTAATATGGCATCTCGTAGTTGACCTTGAGAGGCCGGTACTACTTAACCGGACTATCCTGTGGCTGCCTTAAGTGAATTTAAAGCCTCCAGCCAGGGCTACTAAAAGCTACGGTACGAACCTCGGCTTAGGGTGTCGCTAGAAGAACAGCAAGGGACGGCTGGATCGAATTTTTATTTTTATTTCGGTTTGATGACCGCGGCGTTTCCTAGTACTAGCTCTGAGAAGAAACGTCCGAAACAAACTCAGAGGTCATAGTTGGGAATTTATATTTACTGGCTCAGCTGCGGCGCGGGCTGGCCTACATCGGACAAGGGACGGGGGGGGCGATTACTACGTTGAACGCGTCGCGTCGGACCTCGGCGGCGAGGTCGGTAGGTCGGTTTTTTGTGTTTTGTACTAGTGGCCCTATTGGCCTCTTGGAGGAGGGTAATGGGGTCATCAGGGTCGGTGAGAGCGTGCCTAGGTCGGCGAAGCTTGCTAATTTTGGAGGGGGAGTAATTTACTGCCGCGACAACCAGAGGGTTGTGTCGTACAGCGGCTGTGTCAAAGAAACGCTTGGAGAGGCGTTTCATGAAATGCTGGATAGTGGGGATTTTGAGATCTAGATGGAGGATCTCATTTCGGACGAACCAAGGGGCGTTTGTTGCTCTGCGGTTTTGGAGTGTCTGCATCCTATGGATATGACTGGGCTTGGCGTGTGCGAAGACTACACAGGCGTATGTCATGATGGGGCGTATGCAGGCTGTGTACAGGCGCATTTTGCACTTGAGGGACAGCTTGCTGCGCGGGTTGAGGAGAGAGTGGAGACGAGAGAGAGCGTAGGCGGCGCGCGAGCGTACCGTCCTTATATGCTCTCCGAAGGTGAGGTGTTCGTCTAGGATAACACCTAAGTATTTGGCTCGCTTTTCCCAAGGGATCGGCTTGTCAGACATGATGATTGGTCGGGGAAGGGTGGGTTTGCGCGGCGGTCTCGAGTAGAGTACCGCTTGGCTCTTTTCGGGATTGACTTCTATTCTCCATTTTTTAAACCAGTCAGCAAGAGCGTTGACAGCGGTTTGGAGATTTAGTTTTATTTGATTGGGGTTGGTTCCTGAGCAGTAAATGGCTGTGTCGTCTGCGAAGAGAGCGAGGTGAGCCTTTTTACTTTTGGGGATGTCGCTGGTGAATAGCGTGAAGATCAGAGGGGCCAGTACGGAGCCCTGGGGGACTCCGGCCCGGATGAGGTGGGAGGGGGAGACAGCTCCTTCGGTCTTGTAGCGGAAAGTTCGGTTTGACAGGAAGTCTCGCAGGATGAGCACGAGACGGTCAGGCACGCCGAGTTGGTACAGCTTGTATATTAAGCCGTTGTGCCAGACTTTGGCCACTTCTGGTTCTTTTCTTTTAACTTTACTTTTTAATAAATATGTTTGTTGTGAGCTGATTATTCAATAGCCAAATAAGTTTTACCCGAAGAGTAAAATTGGTGGTCAGTTTTTGTATTGAAATAATTATGTCATCTTATTCCTCAGTTAAAAAAGATTAGCGTTAATTCATTACACAGAAAAAAAAAATGACCAGTGGATCACTTTAAGCTAGGACTGAAAGAGTTGTAAGTGGTAGCGAGAGGCCTTTGCCCAGCAGTGGCCTGATGTAGGCTCAGTAAGTGCGCAATTAAATTATCTTCCACAATACTCTCATCTCACTTATCTCCAAACTAACTCAGACCTTCAATCTAACTTAATCTAAAGCTTAATTAATTAAAATTTTAATAACACTAACAGTTATAAGAGATTGGTAGTTTGAAACCGAAGCTCATTGGCTGTAAAATGCTTTGTTTACGCCTGCGACATCTGGCGGCAAGAGCCAACAATTGCCACTTAGTAGTTATGCCCGAGAATTGGGTATCTTTGATATTGATATTGTTAGTGAATGTGCCTTTTGATACTGCCAATATCAAATAGTATGTAGCAGACATTTAAGGTTAAATGTATTTGCAGATAACAGACCATTATTTAATTGTGGACTAATATAAATAGAGACTGTAGATTTATAAGCCCAGTGTGATTTTATACAAAGGTAACCATGAGTAGGAATGGAATTGTAAAAGCTGTGTACCGCGTCGTTCATCTTGACTAATTGTATACACTATACTGTTAGTTATTGTTTTTGTGTATTTTATTAACCCGCACACCCATGCTTGGGTGTGCGGGTTCGATTCCAGGTCCGGCAAGTACCAATGTAACTTTTCTAAGTTATATGTACTTACTAGGTATATCTTAGACACCAATGACTGATTAACACACATCATGTATGACACACTATGTAGCCAAGCATATTGTACGTTACGGAATTGTATCGCTGACAGAGGTGTTCGGCACTTGTACAGCTGCACAGGAGCTAAACTTTCCACAGATTCGGGAACACTGTTGGAGCTGCTGAACCTTGGACAAAACCATCTTAGCATTGTGTAGATTCAATTTCTTAGTATTGTATAATTGCATGGCAAACGTGTGAGCACAATGTACGAATGTGCTGTAAGGCATTTATTTGTTGGGTTAGTCTTTTTTATTGACTTAATTGTGCTCTGGCTGTTGAGAGTATGTCATGCTCACTCAAATGTCTCGCTGATGGTGGCGTGTGTTTTGGGTCATTGGGTTCCCTTCGATATGGTTGAGCTGAATGATGCTGATCCATACGTCATGTTCGTGAACGGACGCCGTCGGAGGGGACTGGTCATCTCTTAGCTGCCACGGCGTATTTTAATTTCTGAATTGATTTTTGTATGTTTTCCATAATGGACGCTCTCAGCGTACAATATATTTCTGCATCGTTCTCACGCGGTTGATTTCAACATGAATGATGTAATCAAATATTTGTAACAATAGCTTAAAAATTTAAAAGAGTGTCCAAGGAGTTTCTTGCCCGTTCTTCTCCATAGGTACCTACTCTTTGGAATGGGCGACTAGCTTCATCTTATTGACTGACCGACCTTCTGACAATTCAAAAGTGCCTGTAACTGATTTATTTGAAATAAATGATTTAATTTGATTTGATTTGATTAAAAGGTGAAGGATAAACATCTTGAGGAAACCTGGACTGAAGTCTGAAATCGCTAACCCGCGTTGAGCAAGCGTGGTGATTATGCTCAATCCCTACTAGCCCGAGCATCCGGCAGGTATCTCTCCATAACTGTGCTATCATCTGCATACCCATAGATACCGGGAATCAGCAGATCGTTAATATGCAGCAGAAACAGAGTTGCAGAGAGAACAGATCCCTGAGGAACACCGGCGTTAGTCGACATGGGCTCAGATGAGCATCCGTCGACAACGACTCGGAGGGACCATTCAGTCAGAAAGTCTTTTACCCAGCCAGTCAGGCCAAGGGAAATGCCGTACGCTGGAAGTTGAAGACGGTTGATGCTGTAATTTTAAATAATTACAATTATTTTTTGGGGATACATTTTCCCTTCTCAAAGATGTTAAGGCTGGACTGATACCGACACTACCTAATAAATCGGCTAAAAACAATAACAGGGATATTGAATGTTATGTAAAAGCAATTTGAGTCATTTGGCAAAGGAAGGATTATAGCAGTACTCCTGCAACTTATGTTATTCTTCTCTGGTTACCGTACCCTGTTTTTTTTTTAATTTTTATATAAGTTATAAACTAGCGCTTGACCGCAATCCCGCCTGATGGTAAGCAGTGATGCGATCGTTGGTGGTAAAGCGCGGTAGTTTATTAAAAGGGCCTTAAAGACAGTCAAAATATAGAGTGACGGAAACACCGCCGCTAGCAAATTGTTCCAGTCCCTCGATGTACGCGGAATACAAGAGGAAGCGGAAAGTACATGTACCCTTTTAAAATAACACCTTATTTACACAGAAATAAGCTCACATTTTACAACTATTCGCGGAACTACATAAGCTCATGAATTAATAATTAATTAAACGTGTTAATTCCGTCCTTCAAAATAGAGGCTTTTCCTACTTTGAAGAGCAGGATCTTCTTGTATGTTGTATCAATACTCTTCCATTGTTGAAATAACTTCATAAAAAATTACGTAATATCATAACATTTACAACCTATCTAAATTATCTTCATTTATAATCACCCGAAATGAATTTATTACGTCGAATATCTATAATATTTTTACATCATCATCATCAACTTTTTTGTCGTCCCACTGCTGGGCACAGGTCTCCTCTCATCTAAAGAAGGATTGGGCGTACTCACCACGCTTGCTCAAAGCGGGTTGGCGATTTCAGACTTAAAGTCAAGGCTTCCTCAAGATGTTTTCCTTCACCTTGTATAATCAGTCGTTGGTGTCCAAGATATACTTAGAAAGTATACCTACTATATATCTTAGAAAAGTTACATTGGTACTTGTCTGACCTGAAATCGAACCCGCACGCTCATACTTGAGAGGTTGGTGTTTTAACCACTAGGCCACCGCGACTATCTAGGATACCGCGACTACTGTCTATATATTTACATACAATATTAATAATTATTATCAATATTGTATGTATATAATTATATAATAATAAATATTAAAATTAGACTTTTCTTTAAAAAGTTATGAATGGTCATAAATTAAAAAAAAAATACAAGTACACGTCATTTGGAGGACCTACTACGTTTTTTCGTCCGATAAAACAAAGTCGTTTTTAGTTTATGTCTGTGATTGCTTATATCTTCTAAAAAAATATCTTTTAACAGTTTTTTCCATGATTTAGAACATTTATTCCCGAAAGTTTTTTAATTATTTAACTTAGACAATTAGCTTGAGGCCTACAACTATACGTGTCGGTATTACACCCTTGGTAATCAACGGCGAACAGCTAGCTAGTAAATTAATAAAAAAAAGTCGTGGGACTGGCCAACAGGAGTGAAAACTGAAGTGATTCATCGTCATCATCAACCTTTTTTTATCGTCCCACTGCTGGGCACAGGTCTCCCCTCATGCAGAGGATTGAGCGTAATTACCACGCTTGCTCAATTGCTGAGTCGAAATCTTTAAAAACACAGAATACACAAAAAAAGTAAACAAACTAAAACCCAACTACGGCAAAAACGACGCTGAAAAAGTATAAAACAAGATTTTCAGAATACTGAACTGAACAAAGTTGCTAATGTGTAAAGAGATAAATTTTCATGTTTAGAAAGGCGTAGTCACACGTTGTCAAGGTGCTACGGTAGTTAGGTATATGTAACGTGTGACTACGCCTTTCCAAACATGAAAATTTATCTCTTTACACATTAGCAACTTTGTTCAGTTCAGTATTCTGAAAATCTTGTTTTATACTTTTTCAGCGTCGTTTTTGTCGTAGTTGGGTTTTAGTTTGTTTACTTTTTATTATTTGTACTATTTTGGTGTTAAAGTGTATTTGTGGCGCATAATATTAAGAAAATTTAAATTGTTGTACTAATTATCGCTCATATTTAACATCATTAAAGCATTCTTGTAATTATGTACAAGCATAAAGTACTCGTGAAGCTCTTTCAAGTGATACCAAACACGGTATATTTATTTTAATTTTATATTAACATAGAACTTTTTGTCCGCTAGAGGGCACAATACTAAATTTGGTAACAAGCTTTATAGCTCATACCCAACGGAATATCAAGGCTCTTCTAATGGTACTGCAGTGGTCTTATCCTGATAAGTAGTAAAGAAGCTATGAACGAAAAAATGTGAATTATATGCAATCAGCCCATGAATACAGGTAAAGTCACAAGCAAATGCTAGTAATATATATATATTTACAATGTCCAAGTAAAACGCTTTCAAATGATACCAAACACGGCATATTTATCTTAACTTAATTTTTTTACTCTGTATGTTTTGTCCGCTAGAGGGCGCCACATTAGATTTTGTGAAACCCAATATAGCCTATAACCAGCGGACAATTAAGACGCTTCTAATGATATGTCATTTGTCGAATTCTGATAAGCAGTTTAGAAGTTACGAGGGAACAGATGAACATACATACATACATACATACATAGCCTGTCAAAATCATAACCCTCCTTTTGCTTTGCCGTAGTCGGGTAAAAAGTAAAGAACACGGTGTCGGTTCGGTCACACTCACACGAATTCAATGGTTTTCCTCATCCAAAAGAAGTGCTCAATATCGCTAAAGAAGTAACTTCAAAAAGGTACTAACTAAATATTCCATACCATAAAATATCAAATAGTTTGGCAAAACGATAAAGTTTGCTTTAGCGGAAGGCTCCTTTATTAACCGTACGGGATTATCCTGAGCCATTGTGTAGGCACCATTAACCATGGTATAACATTCCATTGTCCTTACATTGTTATCTATATGAAGGAGTGGCTTGATTTATTAAACTGGATATGAGGGTGAAGAGACAGTCTGTTGTGTAAGTGCGCTCGTTACTTGAGCAGGAATTTATTAGGTATGATAATAATTTTTTGAACTCCAATATAAGATTTCCTTTGTCAGGTAGTTTCGGTCAGCCGATGATGGACTGTGACTAGGCCAATTGAGTTGTATCCTAAAAAATAATTTAATGTCCATCACATAGATTTATAAAAAATATTGAAGACGTATTTTTTATTTTTTCTTTCACTCAAATACTTAGAAAGATATATTAATTTGAAATTTTTCATGACGTCACGCCTAATTAGCCCCCACTCCGTAACTTTAATACGCTATATCTCAACAGTTTTCAAATAAAAAATACGGGTCTTAATTTTTTTTATTATCTATAAGACGGGATAATATTTTTTTTTTATTTTCATACCTTGGATACATCCCTATTCTGGTAAGTCGAAACTTGTCAAAATATTGGGAAATTTGAGAATTTTTTGACTGATTGAGATTCAAATCAGACTGTAATTAATATATTCTAAAAATTACGACAATTGTCCCTTAGCTCTGACTCTGTTATAACTGGGCTACGACTGTGTTCACAGAAAGTAATGGATTTGACCCCTGCCAAGCATTTTACTTTTAGTGATCAGTTTCATCACTTCTTCTTCAGTCTACTGCTGGACAAAGGCCTCCGCTAAGGTTTCCCACAATGACCGGTGTTGTGCTGCATGCATCTATCGGCTCCCGCTACCTTCACCAGGTCATCGATCCACTTTATTGCGGGCCTCCCTGCGGGTACGTGGCCACCATTCCAGAACCTTACTGCCCCATCGATCATCGATTCTACGAGCGTTGTGCCCCGCCCACTGCTACTATATTTTAGACTTTCATCACTACTACTCTCAAAATTGGCTGGCGGAGAACTGCTCCGGATCGAGCTTGTTGGCGTGCCATAGGAACCTATGTCCAGCAGTGGACGAGTAGAGGCTGATGATGATGATGATAATGACTCTCAAAACGGAGGACTTCGCAATTCACCTAAAACCAAAACTTTTAAGACGTGTGACATCTACCAATTCGCACTGGACTCGCGATGTGAATTACAACCTACTCCGTGCCTCGGAAAGCACGTTAAGTCGTTGGTCCCGGTTGCCATACGAACATCTAGTGGAAGTCGTCACGGAGCCCTCAAAAGTCCAACGATTGATCTAACTGCAATGCTTTGATATCGCCTTCGGGTCGTGGAGGTCTGACGGCAGTCGCTTCACTGAAAATATCGAAGTTTAGCCAAAATTCACAAGTTAGACTGGTAAGCGGACCCCAGACTACAAAGCTTCGCATGCAATTGGAGTTAACGCTGAGTACAAATATTTTTTTAATTAGATGAGTTCTACGTTTCCAATCTGACAAATTTAATTAAAGTTGAAGTTATTAAATTTTAAAACGCCTCGTCTTTTTCTTATAAGACCCTGGCACTCAGTGGAGTCTGAATCGGGCTGGAGGCTCACCAAGACAAAAAGAGAAAAATAAACATATTTCTCAAGAGTCGCAAAATTATGTATTCCGATCGAAAGGAATTGTTACCATTAAATAACACGAGATTCAACGCAGTTAGCGTAGTTCATTTTTATTTCCAAAGAGAAAATGTATTCTTGAATCGATACAACACTGGATCGGGTAGTAACTCATGTCAGATATTTTCCTCTGATAGGAAAAAGTATTCAGATTTTACCTATTCGAAGGCCGTCTCTACCTGTCTGTTACAAAAAAGTAACTGAGTCTACAGTTGTAGGTAAATGGGAATGCTTTTAAGATTTCTACGGTAGAATTTTCAGCATTACGTCAATACTCGATCTAAAAGTGTTCTGGGTTTTTACTTACTGATATCTGGTGAACGCGTTTTCAGTTGCAAGTGTTTTGTATGTATATCTTCAAGAGAAGTTTGTCTTTTTGCCTCCCAATGTAATGAAAGTCTTGGGGGAGGACTTTGCCCAGAAGTGGACCTCTATAGGTTGATGAGAAGAAAAATACTAGTTTATAATAATAATAATAAATAACTAATCATTACTAGTTAGGTACATTTAGTCTAGCCACAACTAAAATCCATGATAGAGTAAAAATACAGGACACACCAACATCATGTGCCTTTTCAAAACTATGTTGGGTCGGTTTCCAGTCTAACCAGATTCCGAATTCAGCTGAATACTAGTATTTTACGGAGCGACTGCCCATCTGACCTCCACAACCCAGTAAGTGGTTAATACTATATCCCTTGGTAAGACTAGTGGCTGACCACCAGTCTTTCAGACTTCTGACGACCCGTAACGATTGTCAAAGATCTACAAATGACAGCCGGGACCAACAACTTAACCCTTTGAGTATCTTAAGTTACACAGTTCGACATAAGAAAAAATGCTCCAAATGTCCGTCGATAGAGAGGAAGGGTAGGTGGTTAGTCGTCCAGGGATATTTGTAGATCAATCCTAACCAAGCTCTTAAGTGTAACTGTCCGACTTAAGACATTTGGAGCATTTTTTTATGTCGAACTGAGTAACTTGAGACCATCAAAGGGTTAATGTCCTTTGATGTGATCTACGTATATAAATATGGTGACCCATCCACAGACTAACCGTGGCAAGAGTAGCTTAACCTTATCAATAGACCGGTTATTATTTAACCACGAGGCCCTCTCATACAACAATCACACAACAACAATTATCTCAACAACGTTTACAACCTTTCAACCTTTTATCGTCCCACTGCTGGGCACAGGTCTCCTCTCATACAGAGAAGGATTGAGAGTAATCACCACGCTTGCTCAATGCGGGTTGGCGATTTCAAACTTAAAGTCCAGGTTTCCTCAAGATGTTTTCCTTCACCTTAAGTCATTGGTGTCCAAGATATACTTAGAAATATAATAAAACTTTAGAAAAGTTACATTGGTACTTGCCTGACCTGGAATCGAACTCGCGCAATCATACCTACTTGTGAGGCTGGTGTTTTAACCACTAGGCCACCACGACTACCTACGTTTCACTGACCCCAGTTTAATCTAAGCTTGTCGTGTTCTGTTTTGAAAGTTCGGCTAATGAGTTGTTTCATCTTCACAACCCATTTTGGCAACGGCCTGAAATATCATAAATAAAGGATACTGAGAATGAATCGCGGTTACATTATTATTATTTTGATACAACGTTATCCTGCAAAAAAATCATGAGAAAACGGCAAATCACTTTCGGAGGCGTCGAGCCAATATCTATAAAACCTTATGCCCTTGAACTTATATAGGAATAAAGATATTCTCTACATATAATACAAGTACACGAAATAACCATAATCATGTCATGTTTCTTTTATACAAAATCGCTGAAAACCTATTTACAAGTATGATACGATTTTTAGGGTTCCGTAGCCAAATGGCCAAAAACGGAACCCTTATAGATTCGTCCTGTCTGTCTGTCCGTCTGTCCGTCCTTATGTCACAGCCATTTTTTTCCGAAACAATAAGAGCTATAGGTAGTGTTGAAACTTGGTAAAAAAATAAAAAAAAAAAAATAAATATTGGGGGCTCCCCATTCTTAGAGCTGAAACTCAATTTTTTTTTCATCAAACCTACGTGTGGGGTATCTATGGATAGGTCTTCAAAAATGATATCGATATGATATCAACGCGCGTCACTGCTTACCATCAGGCAGGATTGCGGTCAAGCGCTGGTTTATAATTTGTAAAAAAAAAGGTTTCTAAAATATTTTTTTTCTAAACCGAATAGTTTGCGTGACAGACGCTTCCAAATTGGCAAAAAGTTGGTCCCCCCCGCCCCCTCTAACTTCTAAAATAAGAAAATGAAAAATTAAAAAAAAAAATCATATGATGTACTTGTACATTATACAACTACAAAGGAAAATTGTTTTGAACAAGATCTGGTAAGCAGTTTTTTTTTAATACCTCGTAAATCGTAAACCGCTTATTACCGCGTAATCTTTCATACAAATAACTTAAATCCTTTAATTTCATAAATCAATGTACGGAACCCTTTGTGCGTGAGTCCGCCACGCACTTGGTTTCTATTACAAGTAATGTGATGACTTAGCAGTAGTGGCCTAGTGAACAGCGATGGACTAGTGGTATCAGCAGCGAATTACTAATTGTAGGTCATAGTTTTGAACCTCATCAGGCGCTTTACTTTGCGTAAATTATTTCAACACCACTGCTCTCAAAACGGTGGGGAAAAACATAGTGGGAAAACCGACAGGTCCCAGAGCTAAAATTTCGAAGACATGTGACATCTACTGCGCTGAGCCCGTGTGGTAGATTACGGCCTACTCCCTCTCACCTCCCACTCACATGTTTTATAACTGAGAAACTTACTAAAAGATAAAAAAATAACTTTCCTTAGCTTTCTAATAATAGGTAGATATCTTGCAATGTTTTTAATCTCATGCTAGAAGTCTGGTTCAGGGTATAATAACAATAAATACGATTTATTTCTCTCACGAAGGAACATTGATCACATTAGTGTGTAAATAGGTACTTACAACATTGCCGTATGCTCGAACCTTTGTGAGAGAAGGAAAGTCTGAACTAGGTTCAGAACTTGTAATAAAGATGTGGCATCATCATCCACCTTTTATCGTCCCACTGCTGGGCACAGGTCTCCTCTCATACAGGGAAGGATTGAGCGTAATCACCACGCTTGCTCAATGCGGGTTGGCGATTTCAGACTTATAAAGTCCAGGTTTCCTCAAGATGTTTTCCTTCACCTTCAGTCATTGGTGCCCAAGATATACTTAGAAAGTACATATAACTTTAGAAAAGATACATTGGTACTTGTCTGACCTGGAATCGAACCCGCGCACTCATACTTGAGAGGCTGGTGTTTTAACCACTAGGCCACCACGACATTCCCTAAACGACAGGCAAAATGTTTAAACATTCCCTAAAAACCAATGTTCAAGGCCGTGGCAAACCTGCACATTTACCTACAAAAATATAACTTAATTCAGTTTCACGGGCGACGTGCGTTTTAATATCACACCCCGTATATTTATAGGTCCTATAAATTGCAGACACTTAACACACTCTCTCCCAAAAAGGCATGTATTTTGGAACATTCCCCTAAGGTCATAAAAATGTTTTGCTAGGTACTAAAATATGTTTTTAATAATGGTTTTAAGGTTCGGCTATTAATTCTGGTCCTATGGGGCGCGATGAAAAAAATTACACGATGTAATCATAGCAATTTATGGTAATATGTCTTGGTAACACTTATTATACTGTAAGCTGATACAAAAGGTTTTTTCTAGAACGTTAAGTAGGCTACCAAACATAATTCGGTAATTGGGTATATTTAATCACCGTCTGCATGTCTGATGGCACTTTGGATAAGTTTCTTGTAAAGATTGGTGATTTATAAAGACTCATGTTATTAATAAATTATATGCATATTCAAGATAGGTAAGTAAACACGACAAAATATTAAGATATGCATGTCCAGTTTAAGCTGACCTGTTATTATACCAGGTGTTTCCGTCTTAACAGGTCTTTCTGTTCTCAATATTATTATTACGCTTAGTTTCGTCGTAAGACTTCCACGTGTGTAGGATTAGCGGACCCGATTCACAAACTCGCGCAAGGATCTTACCCTGCCTGAGTTCTGTCAACCTCTCTGGAAGATTTTTTCTTAAATTAGTCGTTATAAGAAAAAATCTTGAGGAAAAGAAATGATATACTTAGGTTTGTTTTTAGAGACAAAAGGACAATAAATTAAACAATACAGGTATTGTTTAAGCCGCGGGCGGAAAGCTAGTATATTAATACTAGCTTTCCGCCCGCGGCTTCGCCCGCGTGGAGGTCGGTTATATCGCGCTTTTTCAATTTCCCTCGGGAACATCAAATTTTTCCGGGATAAAAGGTAGCCTATGTTCTTTCTCAGGGTCTAAAGATTGTCTGTGCCAAATTTCATAAAAATCGGTTGAGAGGTTTAAGCGGGAAAGCGTAACAGACAGACAGACAGACAGACAGACAGACAGACAGACAGACAGACAGACAGACAGAGTTACTTTCGCATTTATAATATTAGTATGGATTACATACTCAATATAACACTCAACTCACTCAACATAACATATCACAATCAGTCATTATCTTAGCTCTTCTCAATCCCAGTTGCATCCGATGGTTTTTCAGCTTTGGAGTCTGGCGTCCGCTTTAGCAAGTCAACTACTGATTTTGCCTAAATTTAGATATTTTCCGTGAACCGACTGCCGTGTGACCTCCACAACCCGAAGGCAATATCGAAGCATTGCAGTGAGACCAATTGTTGGACTTTTGAGGGCCCCAACAACCCGTAACGACTGCCATTAGATGTTCGATTGTTCGTATGGCAACCGGGACTAACGGCATAACGTGCTTTCGAAGGCACGACCAGACCAATGCAAATATTCATATTCATGCATACAAATATTTGCACTGTGCCTCCTTGTGCAGCGGCCGCGTTCGCTACCGCTACGCCACGGAGCCTGTCAAAATATCATTATCAAAGCTGTCTAACTTGCTCTCTAATTTTTATTAGATTAGATTTTTATTATCTAGCTGTCTATTTTTTCATATGAAAACAGATAAAAAAAATATAAGTTAACTAAATATTTATAGTTTGCTAATTAGGATGTTAAAATTCAAAAAAGGCTATGTTCCTCACGCATAAATCTTCCGGAACAAATTACCAAAATGTTTATGAAAACCGTATCAAAATCTGTTCCGAAACAACAACTTATAACAAAAGTGACATGAATTTATAATATTATGTTTAAGTACGTTGCCATACTAATACTCCATTTTCACAGCTAGCAACACCTCAAGTCAGTCGCGGTTCGAACTGTAACCGAACATTCCACAAATACTGACAAACTTCAAGCCACCCGAACGTAGGTACTGTTTACTTCAAAAGTAAATATATGTTGGTAAGCAGTTTAAAATTTACTTCCAGAGGGAATTTCGTTTGAATAACTAGGTTATTGTTTAATTTAGTAACTTGGTTTATGATTTTATAATTAGAACTACCAGTAGAAGTTTATTTGTGAGATATTATTTTGGTTTTATGATTTAATATCGCAACTTACCCGTATTGTAATACAAAAAGTTAGGTACCTATTAAATTGGCGGCTAAAAGGTTATCAGACTGAATTAACAGCGTAGTTTTTTATTGCTCTTTGTTTTAGTGGTTTTTTTTTTTTCTTTTATTTTGCGTCCAGTAATGTATGTATCAAGATAAAAAACAGAATTTTACTGACTGAAATCAATCCGTGTTCATTCATTTGAGTTTGCGGCTGGCGCCAGGGGATTCAAATAACCCGCTGCCTTTTTATTTTTTTTCTAAAATAAGAATCATTGATTGATTTATTTACTTTTTTTTATAATTAAAACCTAGTGCTTGACCGCAATACCGCCTGAGTACTGATGCAATGGGTTTAATTTTGACAGTTCAACAACATTCATTGTGTTATTTACGTTGTTGAGCAGATACTTTTTTCGAATGTAAAAAGCAATGGATTAACAACATATTGTTAATACATTGCTCTTTACTTTCGAAAAAAATCAATTTGAAGCATACTTCAAATTGATTGGAATCAATAGTAGTAGTAAGTTACGCAATAATCGCGGGTCAATATTCTTCAGTCCCATAATTTCGCTGACACAGTTGTTTTTAAATTCATCCAATTTCAATTTAGAAAATGAAATGGTCGTTTCTTGTACTGGTTTTTCTATGGTTGTTTTCAAATAGCTATGAGAGATGCTTTTTGCATAAATTTGAATATATGACACGCTCGCATTCGGATTATTGCCAACAACTCTCTGTTTATTTCGCGGAGGTATCATCAATTTTTAAGTTATCTGGAAGGTTTATGTTCACGTTTGTGATTTTATGGCTTTTTTTAATACAGAGGACTAATATATGTATATGTGATACTAAAACATGTAGATATGTGATGTTGAATATGTTGGATTAGGACTTTTTTTTGGTTTATTTTTCGCAATGTCTTTTTTTTCGTGGTAAACGCTTGCTTGTTCACGATCCCGCCTGATGGTAAGCAGTGATGCGATCATTTATGGTAAGGCGCACTAGTTTATTAAGAGCCTATTCACTTCAGCTTTGAAGACATTTATATTGTCACTAGCTTTTCGCCCGCGGCTTCGCCCGCGGCTTCGCCCGCGTGGAGTTCGTTTATATCGCGCTTTTTAGATTTCCCTCGGGAACATCAATTTTTTCCGGGATAAAAGGTAGCCTATGTTCTTTCTCAGGGTCTAACGATTGTCTGTGCCAAATTTCATCAAAATCGGTTGAGTGGTTTAAGCGGGAAAGCGTAACAGACAGACAGACAGACAGACAGACCGACAGACAGACAGACAGAGTTACTTTCGCATTTATAATATTAGTATGGATGGATTAGACGGGAAGACTGCCTTAGGTCAATTCTTCCAGTCCTTCGATGTACGCGGTTTTATAGACGAGGCGAAACGCTTTGTCTGGATCGTAGCGGTGTCAACAATGACGTAAGGGTAGATACTTGTTGGGCCGTCACCTCCTTCTTCGAAGCAGTGATGCTGACAAAGGAGGAGGCGGAGCACGTGAGGCAGCGGGAATCACAGCGCCCTCACGCCAGGCTCAGGCTGGTCGGGAGACGACACTGAACTCTCAGCCACCGTAGGCGCGGGCCTGCGGGCAGTGAGCAGTGGGCAGCTCACCGCCCGGTAAGGAACAGGCCCGAGTTGACGGCGCGTTGTCTTTCACGCGCGCCTCAAAGAAATGTCAGCACATCGTGACGGGGTCCATGAAGACCGATGCCTCCTGGGTCAGGGTTTCGGGTTGGTTAAACAAGAAACCGTGACCCTGGCCGTCGTACAAGCAAGTGAAGAAACACGGATGGGTTTTAGTCAGTACAAGTTTGACACGCCCTTCCGCGCCGCCCAGAGCGGGAGAAGTAATTTGATGATTTCCCAACCCAACAAAAAAAAAGGGTAGATAATCCTCGTACGATGGGTCGTCCGATGATGGAACGGTGATGGCGGATTTATGTCGTGTTATTTCCCCGCACACTGTCCAAAATGTATCCTATAGTAACACAGCCTGGAACACAGGCGTATATAAATATACGCCTGTGTTCCAGGTTTTGGAGATTGTTAACCAATGTCACCTATTTATGTGCATATTCATTACCATCTTTTTTATTTAAGCATGCTTACACCGACACCTCACATATCGGGTTCAGTTGAAAACCAGCATCAGGCACTAGTTGTCTGGTACTTTTTCTGAAGTGGGCCTTTTTGGCGCAGCGGCGAGGCACACTTTACTGCTATATTTTTATACCGGGCTTTTAAAGTTTTATTGACTTTTTATTGTTTATTTTTGGTGTATTGCGTGTCTTTTAGTCTCCATCATCATCATCTTAGCGTTTATCTTGCTTGCCCGATTTCTTCCATTTCACGCGATCTTTAGCATCCTGTGGTGTGAGATTGTTGGCAAGCATGTCATCTCTTACAACGTCAAGCCAGCACTTCTTTGGCTAACTCGCTTGTTCCGGCCCGGCGGAGGTGCCATGGCAAGACATTAGGCGTGTATTTTAATCTGTGCTAAATAAATACGTTTACGTTATCTTTCAAGAAAAACTTATAAGTGATTTTTCTTAATCTTAGATATTTTATCAGTCACCTGTAAACTAACTACGTCGTTATACTCTGCTGTCATAATACGTACCTCATATTATTTGAAAAACATACATTATGTAAAAATATCTCCTGGATCATCCATTGTAGTGGGGTGGTCGGTGTTCCGTAATGGACATCTCAGAGCAAATATTGATTGATACAGAGTAGTATAATTTACATTTTGCCTGAATTTACGACCGAAGCCTCTTCCATTCAAAGATTGATGAATGGGACGATGATTATCTTGTCTGAATTTCGATATATCACTATTTGCTTAATGAAAATACATAGGATTTTATCTCCGTAGTTGCAGTCAACGGATTTAATTTTAGGCAATATTTTGACGCTTTTACACATAGAGCAATTGGATTTTTGTTTTAAGTACGGCGCGGCGTCAAGGCAACAAGTAGGATTGACTTATATCTCAATGTGTCAGTATTCATTCCTCCATCTTTGAAAAAGCTAACATAAGGATTGCTTATCCATGGTTCGGAGCGAGAGTGCATGGCAGGCCGTTACCTCTTCCGGCGAAGCAGTGATGCTGGCAAAGGAGGAGGCGCCCGAGGCGGAGAGCGTGAGGACCCTGGAAGCTCAGCGCCCTTATGTCTCTAGTGGCAGCAGAAGACGCCCTAGTCGAGAGACAACAACGAATCTCTTCTGTTCACCGTAGGCGCGGGCTTGCGGGCTGCGAGCAGTGGGCAGTTCGCCGTCTGATATGGACCAAGCCTGGGTGGACGGCGAGTAATCTTCCACGTGTGCATCAAAGAGATGTACATCGTGACAGGGTCCGTGAGGACCGATGTTTGCCAGTGTCGTGGGTTGTTTGAAAGAGGGACCGTGGCCCTTGACGCACAGCCAAGTGACGGAACAGGGGAAGGATTTAGTCAGTAAAAGGTCATTTGATGATTTCCCATAAAAAAAAGCAAAAATAGCCCAGCCTATTTATTAAAAAACTATATTAAATTAGAATAAGACCTTCAGTTCTCAACTACTCCTCCCAGTTTTTTATATTTTTCTGGAATTAGGGTATTATATTTCAAATCTTTCTGATAAATGATACCCTTAACATATACATATAATATGGAGTATATTAATAAGAATAGAATAATCTTTGTCATGTACATCATATAGACAACTGAACATAAATATAAAGATTTTACAAAGGGTGACACAATGGGCAATCTTTTACAGGCAATCTCTTAGATGGAATACTAAGGGGAAGGAACAGAAAAACAAAATATTTTGAAAGAGAGAGGAAGTGTTTTTTTATCACAGTTTTAAAAGTGGACAGAGTTTGAGCACGCTCTATGTACACTGGCAATTAGTTTTCGTGATTAATTTATTATCACTTAGCTGAATGCGTTTTGACTACATGAGAATAGGTATACTTAGATTTTATAAGTGCAGCCGACTGGATTTTTTTTTTGTTGCATCTCAGAGATTGAATTTGTGCCTATATGTCGACAGCCTTATTTTCATCCAACAGTACATGGACCTTTATCATATATATAACTGACCAAACTTGGATGTACCTACTGTTCGTACTCTGCTGCCTAACGCCACGGGGAATGCCGACGACATATTGTACTTTTGAAAAAATAACAATGGTAATCATTCCGTATCTGGGTTATCATCCACAACTGGGTAAAAGCCCCCTCCATGAATTAAAGTTCATTCAATCCAAAGCTAACGTGGACATGGTTTCTCCAACTAGCCCCCCACTTTCTACGGGGTCTGCCGTGACTCCGCTAGCTTTGTCAGAGCTCCACTTAGTGGTTATTTTTGCACTTTGCATTGGGCATAGGCATATATGGCCAGCCCAGTCAAAGCTCAACTCAAAGTACAAATAAATCAAGTATCTGAATCCTTACTATAATATTATAAATGGGAAACTGAGTTTGTTTGTTTGTTCCGCTTTCACGCCGTAACTACTAAACCGATTGCTTTGAAATTATGCAGACGTAAAGTTAGAAGTCCGGATTAAATAATAGAGTGCTTTTTATCCCGGAAAAAATTGATATTCCCGAGGAAAATTTTAAAAGCGCGATATAACCGAACTACACGGGCAAAGCCGCGGACAGAAAGATCAGAAATCTATAAATGAGTTCGGGTCAGTATTATAATATTCTACTTATAAAAGGTCTATTACATTTATGCGTATTCGTAAAATAGGAAAATCTCGTAAAGGAATATGCTGATCAAAGGGGAAGCCAATCCGAGTGCTGCCAACTTATTGAAAAGCGAACTTTGGTAGAGTTGAAACCTTCTTCTGGGAACCTATTTACCTCTTTAAATATTTAAACAGCGGCAACTATTTCCACTTTAGCTGTGCCACATTATGGTTTCATATTAAATATTAGATAATCCGTGGGCGGTTTTTTTTGAGTAGGTAGTTTGATGAGTGAGGTACTTAGTTGAATTAGGTTTGATTTTTCAGTAGTCAAATATATTTCCTTTATTCGACCATTGGCTGACTAATTAAATTTTACTTAAATAACTGATTAAAAAGTGAATGAATACATCTTGAGGAAACCTTGGCTTTCAAGTCCGAAATCGCCAACCCGCTTTGAGCAAGTTTGGTGATTACGCTCAAGCTTTCTTTGTATGGGAGAAGACCTGTGCTTAGCAGTTGGACGATAAAGAGGTTGATGAAGATGATGATGATAATTCAACCATTTATGAACATACATATGTATATATACAGACAGTAAAAAAACAGAACAGAGAAAAAGTATAAAGGCAATGCTTATATCATTAGAAATCTTTTTTTTATATATAGTATATCAATAAAGCAATAGTTTGTTTGTTTGTTTGAACGCGTTAAATTCAGGAACCGCTGGTCAGATTTAAAAAAATCTTTTTGTATTAGATAGCCCATTAATCCAGGAAGGCTTTGGCTATATAAGATCACGCTGCGACCAATAGGAGCGGAGCATATAAAAAAAAACATATGGAAACCTACGCGAGTGAGACCGCGCGGCGCAGCTAGTTATTATTATATGTAGACTAGCTGTTTGAACTGAAGTCTACGCGACTTCGTCCGCGTAGACTTCAGTTTACAGCGCGCGCCAGTTCCCGTTTCCGGGGGAATGCCAAGACATCACTACATTACTGCAAGTTTTCGAACATCCTCACACATTTTCGCGTTTATATTATTAGTAAGATTATAAAGATGCATATAAGGTCTATAGCAACGTTAATTTTACCGGGTTTAAAGGGTTAGCAAAGGAAAGAAACATCAAATATCATACTTCTAATTATCTTGCGTTGGTTGGTGTTTTTGGATATGCTTAGGATATTATGAAATAAGGGTTAAAAATTATTACGCTTGATAAAATATGAGCTCATTTAAGTAAGTACGATTTTATAAACAACTTTTTTGCTTCGCTGTCTTTTGCCAAAACATAAAGATTTTCTGAATTTGATACACGTGAGCATACCACATAGAGTTGGCCATGAGAAAAACATGTTGTGTCTAAATGAACTCCGGCAACTTAAAGCATCTGTCGGCTTTGTTATTGTTATATCAAATGCTGCTTTCAGAAGGAACTGTACTCTTTTAAATTGAAATGGCAAATCAGTCGGGGTGATGGGAATACGGGGAATCAAGACATTTTGTCTTTTTGCCACTCCAGCCAGGATTGTAGCCTTTACAATGTTGTGACCCAAATGTGATATTTGTAACCATGTCCATTACACAGCTTTGGAGCGTCGAGATTCCTCATTAATAGGACTGGAACACCAACTTTTACTATCAACTTTTGGGATGGCACTCCTGATAATTCTAAAGAATTGAGAAATTCTATAGTGTATGATGTAAATTGTACAGTGTCCGTAATATTGTCCACTGAGAGGTATTCGATAACATATCCCTGAACGTTTAACATTATTTGTTCACTTATTTTACTATTTCATTATTCGGCGCCAAAATTGCCCTATCGCATAGCCATTCTCGGTTGGCCATATTTGTTTAAAGATCCGGATAGAATTATTTAATAGGTCATCTGAGGTATCCACAATTTGACAGAACTCACGACTCACTCTAACCATGCCGTTACTGTCAGTTGGCATGCAGTCTGCTCCGATTTTTAAAAGAGTAGCTGCATATGTTGCATATGCCCGGCTTGAGAATCGTGATGAAGTTGCTCTCGCATATTCGTGGTGATACCATACTTTTTCACGCGAACCCATATATAATGCAGATGCTTTCAAAGAGGCATTTATTTCATGTGCCGGCGGCATACCCCTAGTAATCACCGGAAGGGTCTGTCTAAAGTCACCAGCTAAAAGTACCACCATCCCTCCCATGAGATCTTGGTTACCTTTGATGTCCCCCATTGTGCGATCTTGTGCTTCAATTGCCCTTTTGTGGAATATCATAACATTTTATTTTTATTTTTATTTATTTGGGAAAACAAACAGTGACACATTATATTTAATAGAGAGTAATACAAAAATATATGAGCAAATGTGTAACCAACCACATTTTCCACAGAATACACAAAAAAAATATATATATAATAATTACAAAACATGCTATTAAAATTTAAACCTACAAGTAAGTAATATAAAGTCAAATCCTAGTAACAGAGCAAAAACTTAAATGTATAAACGATGCAACAAAAATTATTGTTCTTGACTAAGCACCTTTAGAACAGTATTTTTGAAACTACCAGCAGAAAGAGCAAACATATCGATATGATGAAATTTATCATTGTAATTATTAGTAAGTCGCCGCAAAGGCGCACGCATACCCGCGTTACTTCGACAAGAGGTAACTGCAAACAGTGGCCGAGACCGCACCGCTCGACCCACTGTCGTTCTAGGAACTATGTAACTTATTCTATTATGAATATCAATACAGTCATATGTATTACTACATAAATCAAATAAAAATATCGTCTCTAGCAAAGTGCGCCTTGATTTAAGGTCCAGCAATTTATACTTCTTAAGCAAATAATCATAAGATAGATTTGTGTGAAAACAACGGAAATGCATGGCTTTTAAAAATTTTCTTTGAACTTTTTCAATACATTCTGAATACTTATTGTAAAAGGGATTCCACACTGGCACAGCGTATTCAAGCTGTGATCTGATCAAAGACTTGTACAGATACAAATAGGTGGAGGGTCGCACAAACTCCTTCGCAGATCTCATCACAAAACCATACATTCTATAGGCATTATTTACAACCTTATTAATGTGGGTATCAAGGTGAAGTTTATCGTCAAGAAGAATACCAAGATCACGAATAAGAGGCACTCTTGACAGCGAAGTAGTATCTAAAGAATATGGGTACTTGAAAACATTTTTATTTTTTGTGAAACTGATACAACAACATTTAGATAGACTCAATTGCAATTTATTGTGTTTGCAATATTCACTAAAGCGATCTAGATCTTCCTGCAATAATGCGCAATCTTGCAAATTTTTGATAGGCCTATAAATTTTGAGATCATCAGCATAGAGCAAGATTTTGGAATTTCTAAAACAAATGTCAATATCGTTGATAAATAAAATAAATAAAACGGGTCCCAAAATTGAACCCTGAGGTACCCCGGAAGTTACATTAAGAGTTGTCGAAGACCTGAAACCGTTAACTACGACCCTTTGAGTTCTATTTGTGACATATGAAGAGAACCATCGGAGTAAATCACCACGTATACCGTTAAAGGAAATTTTATCGAGTAGAAGCTCATGATCGACTTTGTCGAATGCCTTTCGAAAGTCAGTGTAAATGGCATCCACCTGCACACGAGAATCCATATTGTTGAATAAATAGTCCACAAATGCCACCAAGTTTGTGGTAGTTGATCTTTTCTTTACAAATCCGTGTTGTTGACAGATTATACTGTGATGAACAACAGGATACACTTTGTTGTGGACTAACCGCTCAAAAAGCTTCGGCAGTGCTGACATAATGGATATCGGACGATAGTTCTCAACATCATGCTTAGAGCCCGATTTGTATATTGGTGTTATGTTCGCACTTTTCCATGCCTCGGGGAAAATTCCTTGTGTCAGTGATGTATTAAAGATAATGTATAAAGGAATGCAAATATGTTTAGCTGTAGCTTTGAGAAACATGACCGGAAGACCATCTGGCCCTGAACCTTTACTTGAATCTAGAGAGTTAAGTGCCTTCAGTATCTCATTTGTGCTTAGCTCGATCTTACTGATGAGGGAATCGCGATCAGAATCTCCACTCGAAGAAACACCCCCCATGGAGGATTGCTCATAAACTGAACTAAAGAAATTCGAAAACAAGTTACAAATTTCGTCGGGGTCATTGGTACTTTGGTCTTTGTACTTCATGCCAGAAGGTATACCAGAAGAAGACTTTCGATTAGCAATATACGTCCAGAAGTATTTAACGTTACAGCGAATGCCCTCCTCAACAGATTCTATGTAATTTTTGAGGCATGAATTGCATTCAATATGGAATCTAGATCTGTATAGTGAGAACTGTTCGTAATCAGAGATATTGTGATACACCTTCCATTTAACCCATGCTTTCAACTTGTTTTTGTAAATATGTATCAAAGATGGTGAAAACCAAAACGGAAATTTCGAGGTTTTAGAATTGACGAGTGGAACGTTAGATTTAATTATGCTAAAAACTACATTATAAAACCTATCGACTGCCTCGTCTATGGAGTTAAATAACCCGATCTGCTCATTCCAATTAATTTTACTTAATTCCTCATTTATTTTCTCGTAATTAGCTTTAGGATAGTTAAACTTTTTAAAAGACTTTCGAATCATGTTTGTATGGGGCGTTTTAAACGGTATTAACAAGCAGAACGGAGGGTGGTGAATGTCGGGTTGTAGCAGGTAGTCCGAGGCAGGGAAAACAGAGCAATCATTGTTACTGATGGCCAAGTCCAACAAATTCCCATTACGATTCTTGATAGGGTTATACTGACGAGCATTAAGGAAAGACATAAATACACTAAGATGTCCAATCATTGAAGAATTGCCACCACAAACTAGCCCCGATACCGATACATTATTACTATAGGGAATCCAGTCAATATCAGGTAAGTTGTAATCGCCCAGGAGATAGAACTGCTCTACGTTATCGTCACCAAGTAGAGGTTGTAGAAGATCAAAATATTGAACATAAATAGACTCAGGTGTTTTAGGTGGTATGTAGGCAGCCCCGAAAATTTGGCTCTTCCCTTTAGTTGAACTAGGAAGTCTTAAGAGGACGTGTTCTAAGTCAGCTTCAAGATTAAAACGACAATTCATTCCTACAGAGCGCAATTCCCTCAGTACAGCAATCAGAACGCCACCTCCATCTTTTTTATTCGTAGCAGCACGATCACGATCACACCTATATACCACGTAACGAGAATCAATGAATTCATTATTAAATATTTCAGGTGTTAACCAGGTTTCTGTGAGCACTATAATGTCGTAGCAATTTGATATAATATTCATGTATAAAATGTGCAGTTTGGTGCGGATCCCACGACAATTTTGATAATAAATAACCAAATTATCAGGCATTGCAATAGTAAATTTTACAATAAGGTATCAAGCCAGCATTATATGTTTCACTAACGAACAACCAAAGAGCCCGATATTTTAACTCGACCCGATGCAGCAGGACAGAATTACATGTAAACAAATATTTGCGCAACAAACATTTACACATTAGCAAATATTTCCTGAACCAAGCAGTGAGACAGTACAATAATATATAGTAACATTTTTCAACATAGCTAACATGCATACAACACAAGAAAAGAAGATACACTAAAAACATACATAATAAGTAAAGTTTATTCAATATATGAGCCATTGTTTAGTTTTACGTTAACATACATATTACCTAAATATTATGTATAGAATAGTAAATATATCTAAATACTATGAACTGATTGCGTGGAATGTTTTTAATTTTTTTGACATCATCTTTACATCTAATGGCAATAGTGGGTGAAGTTTCAGACTGCTTAGTGAGAATAGTGGAATGCTTTACCCAGACAAACTTATAATTAAATCTTTTAGCTACCTCTCGAGTCTCACGCAGTAATTGTTTTTTCTGCAGTGTTAAATGCTCGTTAACATACACAGTATGTGATACACCAGCAATGCCCAGATCCGTAGAGGTAAGTCCCTTCTTTAAGCGACAAGCAGTAATAACGTTATCCCTCAGAATTCGTGTTTTTACCGTCGCAATGATATTTTTAGGTTTAACGCTGGTTGTGGCATGTGGTACACGGTGTATGGATGTAATGTCTTCTTGTGATATATTGAACTTGACCTTTTTGCCAATATCCTCCAACAAAGACACCAGGTTTTCCCCTCGCCTCTCAGGGACATTGGAGATCTCAAGGTTGCACTGCCTACCCTGCTGCTCAAGGTTGTCTATCTTTATTTCGAGAGCATTGACGATGTCGGGGTTAACGCTTAAAGAACGGTCGTTAATTTTACTCAACTGTTTTTGGAAGTCGTCGTATTGGTCAGACATCAGTTGCGCTGATATTTTTATCTCAGAGACTTCTTCAGAGAGTTTTGAGACCGTATCCCTTAAGGCGGCA
Source organism: Sesamia nonagrioides (assembly GCA_017933935.1). NCBI lineage: Eukaryota > Metazoa > Arthropoda > Insecta > Lepidoptera > Noctuidae > Sesamia > Sesamia nonagrioides. The sequence continues at coordinate 270,740 of JADWQK010000343.1, forward strand.
TTCTCAGAGCGTAGACTAGACATTTCTTTTTTTGTATTTTTAATATATGTTTCTAGGTCTCCTCTGATCGATGCAATATTGCTATTAATTACAGCTAATTTACCTTCCAGGGATTCCCTCCACTCCATAACAGTTTTTTGTAAATCTGTCTGAATGGAGGTAGATTTTTGAAGGTCTGCTTTTATGCTTAAAAGAACATCATCACGATCGCACTCAGGCAGCTTGCAATTACGACAGGTAACATTAAAGTCGGCTTTAGAGGGTGAAATATTCACCAAGTCCGATTCAGAGAGTGACTGTTCATGTCGGAGCAGAGTTTTAGGCGGCGTGCGCTTTGGGTTGAACATACTGAATTGCCTGTAGATATGAAATAGCAACCAAATCTGGAGCGTATATAGCTCGTTGTTACGGCGTAGGCGCTCTCTGCATTAATGTAGCAAGAGGAATTGTCAGCGGGTGGTTGGGCGCGCTCCACGCAACTTTATAGAGTACGGTAGCGGTGGCAGTACGGTCGACCGAAATCGCAAGCAGTCCTGATGATTCCAGAAATAATCACAGAGGTTACAAAAGTGACACCTTTTCCATAGGAGTTAGAACTTTTCACTTTAAATGGTAAAATCTTTACAGCGTCTATATATTCACACTTAATAACACTAACACTTAGTTATTGTAGTTTACTTTAACCGTTGAACTGTTTAAATTTCTTACTAACTTATTAAAACTATTTTTAAAACCCAAATCAAACAAAGAAATACATATTTACTTACACATAATTATCGCCACATACACTTAATTATCGCCTTCGTAAACCTCCGATGGCTTACAAAGATAGCTGTCGATCATATGATCTGCTAACGCTCGAAGAAAGGCGTAAAGTGATGGACATGTGTTTGCTCTATGATATAATCAATGGACGCCTTGATTGCCCGGAGTTGATCGCACAGATGAAGTTTAACACTCCCTTACGGCGCACTCGTCACACGCCAATGTTGCACGTTCCTAGGCACTCCACCAACTATGCCAGCAACTGTGTACTGACTCGCATTGCTCGGGCGTATAACTCAGAATTCTCTAAAGTGGATTTATTTCGCCATAATAAACATACGTTCAAGAAGCTAATAGTCGAAACTATAGATGCAGATAAATGACAAGCAACTAATTTTCTTCATCTCTTTCTTCTGTCTTCTGCTCTCAATGTCGTAATTTATTTGTTTTAAATTCAATTTCATAGTTGTTGACTGTGTTATGTATTGTTTATTCTTCTGTATTGTTTTATTATTTATAACTGTGTATGTGTGTATTTGATATTGGTCTGTTCGCATGCGTTGGAATTATACTTTCCAGTTACACAGGGAAACCTATTATTGGCCATAATATCATAATGTAATATTCATACTTGTAAAATTTATTATGTATCGCTGTTGGTTACCTAAATAAATAAATAAAAAAAAAAAAAAAAATAAATATATTTTTTCTATAACGTACTACCCTCCCAAATAATGTGCTTTATTAAATTCTCCCGCGCTCACTGCTTTTACTAACGTTGCATACCGGCATTTCCTCATGAGCTGTAACTGAGTGCGCTGTTCGTCCCGTTCCGAAAAAATTAAAAAGAGCTCAGTTGATATAAAATAAGCGCCTGTTCAAATAATGGAAGCAATATACGTCTGCGTTAGCTCCCGTTTTCGCAACGTTTTTTGTTACTGCTCTGCTCCTATTGGTCATAGCGGGATGTTATATAGCCTAAAGCCTTCCTGGATTAATAGGCTATCCAACGTAAAAAGAATTTTTCAAATAGTACCAGTAGTTCCTGAGATTAGCGCGAACAAACAAACATATAAACAAACTCTTCAGCTTTAAATATTAGTATAGATTAAATATACATTTTTCTCCGATGGTGTCAAAGTCGTTGGTTGGGTTGTCTGTAAAAGAACGCTCTTAGTGATAAGACCGCCCATAGTATCATCCTTGGTAAACTTTGTAATTTATGAATACCATGTACATAATAAAGAGTATTGTGATGTAATCTATGATCACGTATTGTATAACAGGTACATTACCGAATAGGAAGTATAGAATATGTTAAGATGAGTAGATGATAGGAATGCATCATACAGTAAGATAGTAATTAGTTAAGTCAAGCACGTAGATTCACTTAAACATAGTATTGTTATCCATAGTAATACTAATATTATACTTTACACTAATATTATAAATGCGAAAGCATCTCTGTCTGTCTGTCCGGCTTTCACGCTAAAACTACTGAACCTAAGGTACACAGATAGTCTAGAGCCTGAGAAAGGACATATTTAAGCTATATAACATCCCGCTATGACCAATAGGACCAGAGCACTAACAAAAATGTTGCGAAAACGGGAGCTAACGCGGACATATTACGTATTGCTCCCATTATTTTAACAGGCGCTTGGTTTTATATCAACTAAGATCTTTTGAATTTACGGGAACCACAGCGCGTTGTAAACTGAAGTCCGAGCGAACGGAGTCGCGGGCAACAGCTAGTATTGAATAAACACTTATTTAGTGAGAACTTCTTATTTAGTGTTAGTTGATCTAAGTATATTCTAACATGTAGTTAAATGTTTTATTGACTCAACCACCACCCATCGTCACTCGACGCTCCTGCCTGTCAGAAGGTTGGCAAACTCAACATTACAGTATTCTATGCTATTCTATTCATTTCCATCGAACTATGAGGGTAACAGACAGTGTTCTTGTATTAATCTATTATTATTCTATATCTGACATTGATGTCTTCTTCTTTTTCAACCTCAACACTTGATCAACTGCCCCTGTGGAATAGATACCACAATTTTGGCAATAACACGTGTAACAAATTATAGAAATACTTTGAAAATTTTATTTCACAATAATGGCGGATATCGCCAATGATAGTTGAACAAGACGGCCGCGTGAACAGTCTATGAGGGAGGTTTGAGGCAAAGTCATGATGTGGCCACTATGCTACAATATTTCAATGTTATTTATGAATTATTTACTGAATGCACTTTTTACTAAATAAATCACGCGCTTTTATTTAGTAAACGTCACTATAAATATTTAAAAAGTCCAATGAAAAATGCGCGTGGCACTCATCTCAGCTTTCCCGTCAAAACTCTATTCGCTATATCAACATTGATGTCATTTGAATTAGGGGTGTAACGGAGGTAGATAAATCGGAACCGAAACCGGAGTCGGAGTTTTAATTTAATTGATTTATCGGAGTCGGAACCGGAGTCGGAGTTTTTAAATTTGATTTATCGGAGTCGGAATCGGAGGCGGAGGCAGGGTCAGAAGTGGTGGTAGGAGAGAGATTTTGTATATAGACACAAAAAAAAAAAACATTATTCAGTCAGTTATTTTCGCAACAACTAGGGTAGAATTATTTACACCCCTCTCCCAAATTTTAGTTTTTTATGTATATACTAGCGGACCCGGCAGACGTTGTCCTGCATATGATATTTCAAGCGATTAGGGTATTAAAAAGTATGAAAGGAAAGATCAATAATATAATTATTATTCTTTATTTTGAAATAACATCAATTTTTCGAAAACAATTCTTTAGAATCAATAATTGCACAAAAAACTGGTTAAGAAGCGACCAATGTTTTACAATAACCGCTGAAACCTTCAAGTTTTGCATCAAATGCGGTCACAATTTGAGCCGAATAATACGAATTAGTAGGGCTAAGGAACAAAAAAATCGAGTGAAGCAACTACTTGTTAAAACGGAAATACATCTCAACAATGTCACCATCATCTTCTGAGGGAATAACATTTCCAGAGCTTAATTTAACTGCCGAAGAACTAAACGATTTGAATGAGGTAGAAAAAGTCAGGAGCGCAACATCGGCAATATTCTGGTTCAGCCAGACTTGTCCGAGTCACCGAGGCCTCCCGCCACGCCGTCAAGTTCGGCGAGCCAAGTCAAGACATCATCAGAAAGCCGGGTTCGCCTGTGATGTTTGATTAATTACTATATGTTGCCAGAGTGATTAATATAGTCTAGGTATAATAAAAAATAAATAAATTGTATCAAATTTGAAAAAAAAATCGTTCAAATCGGTCCACCCGTTTAGTTGCAGTATAAATAAATAACCTAAATACCGACTACAGCGACATCTGCCGAATTGTTTTTTTTTGTGAATGTAAATTTTCCAGGCCCACACTTAAATGCATAAACAAAAATTCATTCAAATCGATCCAGCCGTAAGGGATAAATAAAATAGATACCGACTGCAGTGCCATCTGCCGGGCTGATTTGTGAATCTAAACCATCCCGGGCGTCACGCAAACGCAAAAAAAAAATCATTCAAATCAGTCCAGCCGTTTAGTTGCAGTAGGTACAGATAAATAACCTTGATACCGACTGCAGCGCCATCTGCCGGACTGATTTGTAAATATACATTTTCCAGGCCCCCACTTGAATGTATAAACAAATATTTATTCAAATCAGTTCAGCTGTTTAAGATAAATAACCTAGAAACCGACTGCAGCGCCATCTGCCGGGCTAATCTGTGCATCTAAACCATTCAGGGCGTCACCCAAACGCAAACAAAAAAATCATTCAAATCAGTCCAGCCGTTTAGGTGCAGTAGGTATTGCTAAATAACCTAGATACCAACTGCAGCGCCATCTGCCGGGCTGATTTGTGAATGTTAATTTTCCAGGCCTTCACTTGTTCACTTGAATGTAAAAACAAAAATTCATTCAAATCAGTTCAGCCGTTAAGAATAAATAACCTATACACCGACTGCAGCGCCATCTGCCGGACTGATTTGTGAATCTTAACAATCCAGGGCGTCACCTAAACGCATAAAAAAATCATTCAAATCGGACCAGCACTTGAGGAGGACTTCAGTGGCGTACACACGTACAGCAGATTAAGGAATATAACCACGGAAAGCATTGTCATCTACATTTTGTAACAAAGATATCACACCTCTCTCTACCCCTAGAGCTCTTGTTTCAGTCTCTTAAAGTTAAATAAAAAAATTCAAATATTTATTTATTTTAATTTTTTCCCCTTTCAGTTCTTATGTACAATTTTCTTTTTAAGTGACTCCAAAAACTAAAAAAAAAACTGTAAACTTGTCTAAAAACAAAAAAAAAATACTTGTGTCTGCCTGGGTTTGAACCCGGGAACACCAGGCATCGCGAGTAGAACCATACTACTCTCGACTACGCCACAGCCGCAGTGTCAAGCCACGCGAAATTAGTGCCCAAATATTGCGAAAGTGAAAACTCGAAAACATGCGCTTCCGCAGACATAAGACTGATCTAGATCGATTTCTCGTCGCCGAAAAGCCCCACATATCAAATTTTAGCGAAATCGTTAGGGCCGTTTCCGAGATCACATGCTTTTTCAAGCAATCAGCGCCATCTGCCGGGCTGATTTGTGAATCTAAACAATCCAGGGCGCCACTCAAACGTATACAGAAAAAATCATTTAAATCGGTCAAGCCGTTTAGGAGGAGTTCAATGACATACACACGTACAGCAGAATTATATATATAAAGATTATAAGTATATATTTTTGTGGTAGTAGGTATTAATGTGTATGTATATTTAGCTTATTTAAGTATTTTTTAATAGTTTTAAGGGCTTTTTTTTTCTTTACAATTTTCCTTCAAGTTAAAGCACCCACCATCTTATCTCTTCACCACCTGTGGTTGACTGGTAGAGAATGCCTAAGGCATTAAGTCCACTTCTATATATGTCATGTGCACAAGAATAAATAAATAAACACAAACAGTGAAAAGAAAATTGTCATATTTCTAAATGAACAAGAAATTAAATGAAGTTAATTAAAACCCAAAGTAGCATATTACGTTAAATTAAATGAACAAAAGCTTTGAAGCAAATTAAATCAAACGTGTTGACTCTAAAACCAGCGAAAAATCAATACAAATGTCTATAATCTATGAACGTGTCGTGTGCGTAACAAACTACATAACAAGTGAAAAAAAAATTGACGATAGAGTGCACGTAGCAGGAGTCAGGGAATTCCCCGCGTGATATGTATGAACCAGTAGGGTAATTACGTAACATACTATCAGTAGCAATGGATTTCATTTTGTCAATTGATAGACATTCGTTGCGTTATTTAGGTTATTGAGTACATACATTTATCGAGCATACGGAGAAATGGACTAGAAATATGCTTCAAAATTGTGCAAACGCAATTACCCTACTATTCATCAACAGTCGACAGGCCGCCGCCGCTATGTTATGCTTTAATAACCTCCGATTAAAACCTCCGATTTAAAAGTATCAGAACAGGAGTCGGAACCGAAGGTATGATAGTAATCGGAAGTTCCGACTTAACGGAGTCAGAGTCGAAACTCCGTAACATCCCTGATTTGAATACACGAGAAATGTCACTTTTGATGTCTGTGGACACCAATATGAAAATTGTCAAATTTGCCAGTCGTATTGAAATGAGGTTATTGATTGGATACTTAATGGTCGAACTATACGGATTAAATCCAAACACGTGTGTATTTCTGAGTGATCCATTTTTAATTGAGTGAAATCCGCATTGAGTTAATATTATTAAAATCTTAATTAAAGCTTTCTGATAATAATACACTTTCATTAGCGAGATCGAAAGTTTATTTATGTGTTCGATGATTTAAGTTTGAAAATTACCTTTTTGATTATATGGTTTGTTTGTTTTTATTTTATTGTTCAGGCGCGAAAATTTATTTGCTGGATTTCAATGTTACAAATGTCGCTTGTGAAAAATAACTACAGTAAGAAAATTATGTTTGTTTAAAACCTACCCTCAAATATAACTTATTTTAAATACTCGCTGTCTTTTTTTAATTACTATAATCAGAAAAAGACTGTTTGCCAGGACAGGTCTTTGATGATAACCTCACACTGCGTTTGGTTCGTGAATATAGAGTACAATATACGTATGTGACAACTTTAAAATGCATACAAAAACATTCAACCTTAAGCAGTATCGGTATTGATATCCCACGTCTGAAAAATAAGCGCTTAACTTCTGTAATGCAGAAGGGATGCGGCCGTGATAAAATCTTTTATGTATGCGCCAGCTATAAACGAATGCATAGAAGCGAGGCGCTTGGACACAATTTATAAATTGTGAAAGAACGTAAAAAGGTTACTAGACAGATACTTTTCACTATTAAACAAGATATTAGCCAAAATATACACATAAACTAAAAACAGAGATACCAGAAATATGAGGCCCTTTCACCAATATCATAAGGTATATAACTCATTTGTTGGGTTTGGTATAACCTATCGCTGCCGGCCGCAATCAAGTCGATGGTCGGCAGTGAAGAGTCTTGGGATGCGGTGGTTTCCCTCTGCGGAACAGTCATCTCGCAGAAGGAGGCCGCGGAAAGGGAGAGGGAGATCTTGTCTCCCCACCCGGCTCGCAGTAGGCGCATCGGAGGGCAGATAACGCTCTCTTCCAGCCCCCCTAAATGGATCCAGATGTGTCGCCCCCAAACATCAGGATCCGAGGTGGTGGCGCGAAGTGTGCGCCACTCTTAGACGTCAAAGTTAGATTTTAGTTGAACGCAGTAAAGGCCAAGTCTAGCAAAGAAGAGGGTATCTTGTTATAAAAGGTAATATCTACCATTTTTTTCCCTTTTGGTAGAAAATCTTCATGGATGTCCGCCGCCCTGGGGTGGGTGGCGGGGTCTGTCAGATTCTTTATGATTAAAAACCACCCCAGTGTTCCATCTCACACCTATCTGGGGGTTGCGAGAACGAGATTCCGCAACCCCTGATTGCTCCGCCGGCCGGCCCGATGATGTGGGCCTCTTTGGGAACATACATAAAGCCTAACCCAACATTCATTATATGTATAAATGGTAAAAGAAGTGGAAAACATAACTTTTCTGGCATTTTTAACACATCATAGTTGTCATAGTTATGATAATTGATAAACAATTTAATCGTGTCACTGCATATGAGTTTGACTTCTCTATGCTTTTCTAGTTCTATGCCCCTACTGAGCACCCACCTTCCTGCTATGATACCCGTTTTTTGCTATTTTTCTCAGCGTTACGTAAGTAGAGAGTAAATATCGGGCACAGTTTAAGTTGTCTGAGGTGAAATTGGCCGTGTTTTAAAGTTATCGTTTTTAGTACGTTTACAACAGTCTCGTGTAAGTGTTTAGGAGATGTTTATAACGTTTGAGCTAGAACCAGAACGTTTTAGGTTTGTAGTTTCATGTAGGACTATGTTTACTAAGATTTTGGATCAATATCAATTCATATATAATATCTCATGCTGATCTGGTGGACGTTTTATGAATCTCTAATACAATAAGTGTCTGATCGATCACAATCTAATTGATTATTTTGAAGAAACTGGTTTATCCCATTGTCAGTTTGATTGATGATTTGGCGAAGAGGATGTACATGACCAGCAACACGACAGACCCTATGTCTGTGTGCAAAGGCGGAGACATGATCGAATGCACAGACCAGTTTAATTTTTGTCCGCATTTCCGCAGCTTAGGCAAAATGAAGTGAGTTGACAGGTGTCATTTGTGACCCCAAAATGCCGATTAAGGGGCAGGTCTATAAGATCATCATTAGAGCTGTTCTTTTGTACGGCAGTGAGGCGTGGCCTGTGCTTGAGTGACACAAGCAGGAGCTGTGTGTCACGCACGGAGATGAATATGCTGTGGTGGATCTATGGAGTTACGCGGACAGACCGCTTCAGGAAATCCCGTATCCGTGACAGTCTTCGTGTCCGTGACATAGCAGACAAACTGCAAGGGGGTCGTCTACGCTGGTACGGTCACGTCTGTCGAAACCCATGTTAAGTGATAACAAATTGTCTTGACATTTCGCCTCCGCCGGGCCGGAACAAGCGAGGTAGACCAAAGAAGTGCTGGCTTGACGTTGTAAGAAATTACATGCGTGCCAACAATCTCACACCTCGGGATGCCAGATCGTGAGAAATGGAGGCGCTTAATATGTAGAAAAGCAGACTCCAAGCTCCAACGCGAAAGCCGCGGATTCAACCGGGATTATACGCTGAAATGATGATGATGATATAATAATTACATGCAAAACCCATTCAAAAACCCTCCCACTCCATATTATCCTTATGTCAGACACATTAAAATAAAATCAAGTTCGAAATTCAATAAGATTTAAATTTCGAAAGTACAAAGTTATGGAACGTCACTGCTAGTTCAAAACGATCTTATTTCAAACGAAGAAAGATTCAAATGAAGCTTAAAGTAGAGCTTGAAGTGCGACAGATTTTCAAAAGCAGTTTTAGAACTTTCAGAGTCACGTATGCTGGGTTGGCTTTTAGAGATCTGTTCAACAACTTATATTTTCATTGATATGGAACTTTTCGTATCTGAGGTGAAACTTTTGTTGTTTAGGTTTCGTCCTTTTTGATTAGCCTTGACAATCAATTTATATTAATATTGATACCATATATTTATGTTATTTATTATTTCTCACAAATAAATTAGAGGAACCATGAAAGTGACGGATATTCTAACCTACGCTAAGAAACGGAGCGAGGCTAAAGGACGATATAGACCAGCAGGCTAACAACGTGGGAAGGTTCAATTGGCAAACGTCTCGAAGGCAGAGCCCACACACGATGGTCAGACGAGTTGATAAAAATAGCTGGTTACCTGTTGGTCGCAAATAGCTCAAGATAGTGATTTGTGGAATTCTTTAGAGGAGGCCCTTACCCCCTTACTTTCACTTGAGGGGGAGATATTCAAACATTTTATGGAATAACTGAAAATATGTATCTATTATTAACATCATTATTTTCTTTTGTTATTTTGTCCTGTTTCTGTCTTTTTTCTTTATATTATGTATTCATCCTACTTTTGCAGGAAATCAAACATTTTATAAATATTATATGTCTTTCACGTCATTTGAAAGTGAGCATGATTGAAAGATATTGCTGACCTGTTAAATACACATTCACTGAATGATGAATAATATAATTGAGGACTAATTATTTTCCAATTAGTAAATACATTGTCGCTGCATGGTATGGTGGTTGCATATATTCTAATTGCTACATTTAATAAAAGAAATCTTTACAATATACATTCTAAATTAAATTACTTAAACTTACATATACCTATATTAAATTTCGCTCCTTTTCTTGGCGTTCTATTCAAAGAATGTCTGTAAAAGACCGCTCTTGGTGATAAGACCGATGTGTTACCGTTTTTATAGCTGAATAGTTTGTTTGAGCGGGCTAATCTCTGGAACTGTTGGTCCGATTTGAAAACATATTTTTTCGTTGGATAGCCCATTAATCAAGGAAGGTTTATAACATAATATATTATATCACGCTGCGACCAATAGGAGCGAAGAATAACAAAAAAATTAAATGTATGCTGGAGAAGAATACCCTATCTGACTGGTGGTAGGCTCCATAGAAGTTGGTATTATAGGTGGAACCTCCTTTGTATAACATGATGAATCACAATTATCATCCTTCATCGATGTGACCAACTCGGAAAGTACAAGTAAATGTCAAAAAATAAAACATTGACAAGTCACATTTTACCACATGGCCAAAATATATGGTTTGTATTCCCTTATTTCAATATGAATACATATTTCTTAATATCACTACATAGTATAAACCAAAGTCGCTTTCTCTTTCCCTATGTCCCTTTGTATGATTAAATCTTTAAAACTTCGCAACATATTTTGATGCGGTTATTTGTAATAGATAGACTCAAACTCAAACTCATTTATTGCGATAATGGGTAATTGATATAATTCACATCGATAGGTAAAATAGTTTGGCATCTCCATAATCCGCCTGAAGGCATGCAATTTTACTTGGCGTTTGTCTCTACTTACAATTGAATATACACAACTAATAATCACATAAGTATAAATTCATTCAAAACAAAATAAAAAAGATATAAAAAGGTCATAAAATTAATAAATGTCAAAAATTTATTATGGACAGGTCAATTACGAATTTATAAAGATGTCAGATAATAATTAATAATTAAAACAAGTCAAGTCAATAAGTAAGTACCAAACACAGTAATGTCATCTCTCATTATTAGGTTGCATGTCATTTATAAATTCATTTACACTGTAATAGGCTTTTTCTACGAGAACTTTCTTTACTTTGTGTTTAAATATATAAATATATATAAACACGTGGCGCCATACACAGTACACTGTTATTCATCAAAGCACTTTTGTGTCGAGGACAGTTAACTTTTAAATTGTGACGTTTACTTTTATAATTTTTTTTTTTAAATTACATCTGACAAACATCGCCAACTCATACATGTACAGACACGGTACTGTTAATACATTTAGTTTTTTGAAGAATGGCCTACAACTATCCATTTGATCGAGCTTGCACATTGCCCTTATGCACTTTTTTTGTGCTTTGAATATTTGCTCTTTTTCGGTACAGTTTCCCCAAAATATGATTCCGTATCTTAAAATACTCTCAACGTTCCCATAATATGCTGTCAGAACTGCGACTTTGCTAAGTTTTTTTGTGAGCATATACAATGCATACGATTGAGTACTCAATTTTGTACAGAGGATCTCTGCGTGCACTTTCCAATTTAAGCTACCATCTAAATTAAGTCCTAAAAATTCTGTTGTATCTACCTCAGTAATAGTTTCGTCATTATAGTTTATATTGATATTCGTCATTAGGGGAGTTCGATTTTTAAATGTCATTAGGTGGGTTTTACATAAATTAATTTTTAGATTATTTAATGTCAGCCATTGTATAATATTATTAAGGGTGTCAAAAATGTCAGATTCAATAAGCGTCTTATTTTTACCTGTAAATATAACTGTACTATCGTCCGCGAACATAATAGTCGGATGTTTTGTTATTTTCGGAAGGTCGTTAATGTATATATTAAATAAAAGGGGCCCTATTACACTTCCTTGTGGTATACCTAGATTAATTTCCCTATAATCTGACCTAAAATGTGTCTCTATTTTAAGTTTAGGACATAAGCGCGTTATTTGGGTACACTGTTTTCTTCTTGTAAGATAAGATCTAATGAGATCTAAGACCTTACCTCTTATGCCATTAGCGTTTAATTTTTTTAACAATAATTCATGATCTACACAGTCGAATGCTTTTGTGAGATCCATGTTGTAGAGCCGTTAAAGAGGAAGGTTTATAACTTTATATGTATAATAACATCCATTAAATAGTGGAGAAAAACTATTATTTTTGGGGTTTCTAATGTGATGTCGTAAACAATCACATTTTTTCCGGATTGTAATGAAACACAGGCTGATAATGTACTAAATATTGTACACATTGAAAAGATCTACAGAAAAGTTCTGGGTGGTATATGTCTATCTATTATGGATATCCCACGATAACATTTTTTTGTCATTTACTTCTTACGAAAAATATTGCCTAATTTTCGAAGCGATTTTAACAAATACAGCATTAATCATTTTGCAATTTAATACCTTAAATACAATGTTGATTTAATGTAGATCTATATCGCCCTTTGCAGTATATAATTTAAATGAATATTTTCGAAAATAGTGCAGCTTCGCGTTTGGAGTGGCGGCGCGCGGGCCGCTATGTTTTTATACAACGTTCACAGTTTTTCTGTAGTCCATTTAGTACATATCAGCATTGCACCCGTGCGAAGCCGGGGCAGTCGCTAATTAGTTATCTTATGAAAATTTGAAAAAAAAGTTATTGCTAATACGATATCGCACTGCTGGACAAAGACCTCCACAATGTCTCCCCTCTTCTCTCTGTTCGAATCCGCTAAAGACAAGTTTTGACTAAAGTAATCCGCGCATCCCACCATCTTTGTATCACATATATTATATTAGGGTTGTAACGGAGGCTTGTTAGCGGAGGCGGAGGCGGATGCGGAGGCGACGAGTCTCACCTCCGCGGAGGCGGAGGTTAACGGAGGCGGAGGCGGAGGTGAAAGTACATATAAAAAAATTAAATTTATGGTTAATTAAAACATTTTTTTTATATTAAATACGTACATTAATAGTAGTATACTTGTTAAAAAAATATTACCTTCTTGTAATGGAAATTATGGAGAAACAAATTGTGTTTGCCGCTTTCCCGCCTCGCACTAGTTGATTCTTGACCATTTCGCGCTCAAAGGCGGCCGGACGGTTGTTGAGCGTCGCAGCTTGCGCGTTATTTATTTTATAAATTCGTAAATAAACCTCCGTTATAACTCCGCAAAAATTCTGCGGAGGCAGAGGCGGAAGCGAAATTCGATTTCTTGCGGAACTTCCGCAGTAACGGAAGCGGAGGCGAAACTCCGTTACAACCCTAATATATATGTAGTGAATAAAAATATACATTTCATTTTCATCCAAGAACACAATCCAGTGTGATTCTACCCAATAAAATAAACAACAAAATCCACACCAATTCCATTCCTACCTTTCTCAAATTCTTTTCCTATCGACAGTTTGTCGCAAGTCTATCGGCAAAGCAAATAAACTAGTTTGAGAACTCCTAAAATCGCATTGTTCACAATACGAGTTGGAATGTTGACAACGATTTGAGATAAAGCCTTCAAACTTTGTGTTACGTACTTGTTCCGGCTTATAGGTACAAGAGGATAGGTTTTATTGTGTAGCTTTTAAAATGATGGTTGGAACTATAGTTTTCTTTGTACGTACCTATATCTGTTTTTGTTAAATTAATTATTCTTATATTTGTCAGAATTATTGAGCAGTAGTGACTTATTGGTTACCGTCATGATTCACTAGATACTTACTTACCTGTTACGGTCGTGGCCCAAAACTTTTTTGGTTTCTAGATGGGAATCCTTAGGAGGTAATTTTTGTTAATCCTATATTTCTTCGTCATTAGTGCATCTAATTTGAAACTAACTATAGTTTATATCTAATTGACACCATGTGTTATAATTATATGTGTAGCGGAGACTACAAACGCCACATACAGTCATCACGACGGGGTCATTAATTTAGAGGTAGGTATCAGAAATAGGGTGTAAAGTTCCCTCATAATACCATAGAAAAGGTAGGATCCTCCGACCAGACAGTTGTTGTGTCTGGCTTGCACTTACCTAACGGATGATGTTGGGAAGTTGTACCCAACATTATATTTTGTTTCCAGTATTTTTAAGTAAAGAATCTATGTACAAAATTTCAAAATGATATCATGATAAACCACAAAGTTATGAGCTTGTTATCCTACTTGGCTGTCCCAACAAAAATATGATCCACCCTCCGCTCGGGCGGGCGACCGGCGCATTGAACTCTCACGTCAGATGTGCGCATTACTATGATCTATCGTAAGCTGCATGGGGCGCTCAGTAACCACACTGCAACGATTTCTAAATGTATTTGGGAAAAAATATAACATGGAGTAAAAATGATTGGAATCGATTCAGTTGCTTATTCTGAACAAACTATATCTGGGTTTCGTATAAACAAAAAAATTGGTCAAGTGCAAGTCGGACTAACGCACGAAGGGTTCGGTACCATTATATTTTTAAAAACGGCAAAAATTACGTTTGTTGTATGGGAGGCCCACTTTAATATTTTTTTGTTAAAGCGGCAAAAAAAAAATTGTCTCCGAAAATTTCAATTTTCTAGTTATTACGGTTCATGAGATACAGTCTGGTGACAGATGGACAGTGAAGTCTCATGAATAGGGTTCCGTTTTACCTTTTAGCTACAGAACCCTAAAAATAAAATTGAATATGCGGTAAACTCTGCTTGCGATATGTAGAATCCGTGTGACGTCAGTATGACTCGTTGCTCGCATGAAGCGTTTATAAATACCGCTTTATATGAAATTGATTGAGAGAAAGGTATCAAATACTTTACTAACATGCCTATTAACGTTTGTGTAAACCAATTACATCGAATCAAATCATGCTATATTACCCGTAATCAGCCGTTATTGATCTGTTTCTATTATTAGCTTAATGTATCCACTGGTATGTTCTATTTAAATTATTGTAGTTAAATTATTCTTCCTAGTATTTTACCAACTACGTATGTTAGGGTCGGCTGGCAGTCTAACCAGATACAGCTATATCTTTATTCTACACTAGCGCCCGTCCGCGACTTCGTTCGCGTTTTTGTCATGTGCTCCGCTCCTATTGGTCGCAGCGTGATATAATATAACCTAAAACCTTCCTGGGCTAATGGGCTATCCAACGCAAAAAGAACTTTTCAAATCGGATCAGCAGTTCGTGAGATTAGCGTGTTCAAACAAACAGACAAATAAACTCGTCAGCTTTATATATTAGTATAGATGTAGCATATTCTGCCTGTCTCACTTCCATAACCCAGTTATTTTAACACTACCAGTACCCACAACGACTGTCAAATATGTAGGAAAAAAAGCAGTAGTGTAGTAGGTAGTAGGCCATGTCATCGGCTGCCGCCAGAAGTGACCACCCTCCAGACAAAATCTTGCCCCCAAGCGATTCGTCGTGTTCCGGCATGATGTCTGGTGAAACCGTATGAAGGATGGGTCTGACCAGTTGTGTTGCCAAATGTTGTTGTGTCATGTCTCTTTGGTGCAGCATCGTTGGTCATGTGGTTGGGTTTAACATTGCATCACCTCGCTCAAACCCCTTCCTTCCTATTCACTAAGATTTTTAAGTGAGTAGGCTTAATAAACTAGCGCGCTTTACCATTAATGATTGCATGAATACTTACAAATTACAAAATAAAGAAAAATAAACCTTATTCCAAGACCGTTAAGGTCTTCGGTCTCCAAGAATTAGTATAACTAATTTAATAAATAACAATGCATATGCATGTAAAATTAAAAATTCAGTGTATTTACAGTCAAGACCAAAAGTCGAGTTGCAATCTCACAAAACTATGGCCAAGCAATACTAGTTGTAGTTACGACCTTCTTCTATAATAAAGTTTGATACACACTCATACACTTGCTGCCCGCTTATGATTGTTAGGTACTACTTACTAATTTCAACGTCTACAGTAAATGTTTCAATGGCCTAACGGTTTTCGCCTTGATAGGCGTTCAAGGTGGTTCGAGTTCAAATCTAATAACTTACAAAAATATTTTTTAAATGTTTATTGGTGAGTTATGAATGCTGACAACAAAAATATCTAAAAATACCGATCTGCAACTTAAAGATGATACTTTCTTTTAAGATTTTTTCTATATTAGAGTCATTATAAAAAGATGACGGTAGACTTAAAAGAATCTGAATCACTACCTCACAAAAAATATTCCGCTACCTACAATAACTATTATTAGCTACAATAACTCAAATAATATTACTTAGCTGTTGTTGGTTGGTGAACATATAGTTACCAGTCCACGTACAATGGTCCGCTGGAGGGACTGAGTGCGGAAACCAAACGAATAACATAGAACATAGTTACCAGTTTGTGTTATTAGTTTTACTTTTTAATCAATATGCAGGCATATGCAGCAATATATCTCAAATATCATATGAAACCGGCTTTTGCGTAAGTTGTTTTTATTATTATTTATGTAAGGTGCAAAGCAATCGCTTGTAGCAAGTGTGTAATAAAATTGTTATTGTTTTAGAGAAATACTGTAAGCCGTTGGAGGTCAAGGTCAAGAGGTTGGAGGACGAAGGTAGCTGTCGAGACAAGTGAAACGAAACGACAATATTTACCGTTGAATAAACTTTTAAATCGTGCGAAGAAGATAGGTTGCATTTGTGGTTTAAAAATAAATTGGCGAGGCTGGTGGAGTCTTATCGAGCTAAACAAAAAAAAACTATTTATAACAAAAACAGTGCAGAAGTGTCCTACAGAGTGTTTTAAATATATACCAATAAATATCGTAATAACGGACTCTAAACCATCTCTAAAGTAATTTAGCTAAGTGACAGTAATATGTTCGGTTGGCTTAATGGCTAACAGATGTCGCCTTTTGCAATTTCAATACAAATTACTTTTGGTAAATTATAAAAACAATAATTTCGGAATTCGATAAGAAATAAGTTCGTTTACTTTTGAACTAAGAAAGCGCTTGAAGATTATAATCTCATGCCATCAAACTCCGAAAAAAGTCACTACAGGATGGCAGCATTAGTACCATGCTATACACGCAAAAAAATTATAAATGTAATAAGCACTATTATGTGTTCTAAGTATAGATTATTTTATGATTGCAATAGTAATTATTCAGGTTAAGCTTCAATCCTCTTTTCTTTAAGAAAATGAATAATTAAGCTATAACCTCTTTAATCATAATATACGTATAATATTATAATTTTTATATCTAACAACCAAAAATGTTTTTTGTATTTTTTACCATAACAATATCATAAGTTTGTCAAGGATTACTTTTATATAAAATATTACAATGCTGCCGTTTCAACATTTGTTTCATTTGTTAGTGTAAGTATATCTATACCGAATAATATATAACTTTATAATATATTGCATTATAATATGATTATTGTTTTATTTTTATATATTTTTAATTATATTACCCCTATAGTAAACTAAAACATATAATAAAACCCTTTTTTGGGATAAATATTCAATAAATTTTCCTATTTGTTTAAATATTATATTACCCCTATAAATTTTCCTATTTTTATTATATTACCCCTATAGTAAACTAAAACATATAATAAAACCCTTTTTTGGGATAAATATTCAATAAATTTTCCTATTTGTTTAAATATAATTTGCAAACATTTTTACTTTAAAATACAAATCAATTATCATAATTTTAAATTATATGAAACAACAAAAAGAGTTGCCTATAATAAGGATCGAACCCACAATCGCTCGCTTTTAATAGCACCATTGTTAAGTGCGGCCGCTAACTCAACTTCAAATGAAGTGACGAAATTTTGCATTACTTTAAAGAAAGACGAAGACTGCGATAAAAAAAATAATGCGGTAGTGTGCGTGGCCGGTTTAGCGCAGGCGACAGTAGTCTTTAAGGTGGGAATGGACTTCTACAGCTGATAGTACCTATGTATTATGATTATAACATAATAATCTAATTTGATTGTTTGAGGGCACGTGCGTTAATTACATTACATGTTGTATATGTACCTCACATAAATCTGAATTCTTTATTTGATCTCCAGATCAATCACCCTCTAGCGCAGCATCATTGGTCGTATTGTTGGTTTTAAAATTTCATTACCTCGCTCAAATCCCGTCTTCCTTCCTATTCACTAAAAATTTTAAGAGAGTAGGCTTAATAAACTAGCGCGCTTTATCATCAACGATTGCATCACTACTTACCATCAGGCGGGATTGCAGTCAAGTCCTGGTTTATAGCAATCTTACATACGGCAGTCCTCAATGACTCTGCGCAGCACATGTGAATAGTCTCCTTTCATTGTGGTGTCTGTCACTTCTAAAAGTGCGATTGCTGCTTTGTAACGGACGCAGTGACGGCTTTCATGATGTCACAAAGGAATATAGATTGCATTATTTATTTATTTCCGTTACATTACACGGGGCCAAAGATATCAAATTGTTTACTTGTACTTATCTTTGATCCCTTTGCAGCGGTCCCTATCAGCGCTTTGATATTTATTTTTTAAAAGCCTCATATTAATGCAGAGATAAGAGCCTTTTGGCCTCTTCTAGGATTCTGTTACAACAATACTTAAACATAACAATACTGCAG
The DNA here is from genome assembly GCA_017933935.1 of Sesamia nonagrioides. Taxonomy (NCBI): domain Eukaryota; kingdom Metazoa; phylum Arthropoda; class Insecta; order Lepidoptera; family Noctuidae; genus Sesamia; species Sesamia nonagrioides. The sequence goes on from JADWQK010000343.1 coordinate 289,382, forward strand.
ATCTATGTTATTGTTATATTTTTGGTAGTGTCCATTGGAGCTCCGCGCGTGCGCACCGTACCGTACCGCGCGCTATACGCGTTCGCACCGCTGTTTCGGTGTGATCCTATCCGCTGTTTCGAAGCTCGCAATCACATAGTTTTACTGTATGAATTCATCGCTGAACGATATAATCATTCGATTATAAGTTGTACCCAACCGCTCAACTGGAGTCGTGTCTTTGTGGCTTCAAGAAAAGAAACCGAAGCTGTTAGCGGGGAACTTGATGACCGCGTGTGTGTTGTGTTGAGCTTGTGCCGAACCGCGAGGGTGAAGAATCGTCGAAGACGGAGTGGACTGATCGAACTCCTACGAGACGACGGAACAGCCCGTCGTGAAGAGAGGTAAGGTGCATGATATTCCGTAACCCATTCCTAGGTTAAGAGTTCACAGCGCGACAGTGACGCCATTTTTTTTTCTTTTACAAATTACAGTCCAGATCGAAGGAAGGTATATTAAACCCCGCGAAGCCACTTTGTCCATTGGAGCTCCGCGCGTGCGCACCGTACCGTACCGCGCGCTATCCGCGTTCGCACCGCTATTTCGGTGTGATCCTATCCGCTGTTTCAAAGCCCGCAATCACATAGTTTTACTGTGTGAATTTATCGCTGAACGATATAATCATTCGATTATAAGTTGTACCCAACCGCTCAATTGGAGACGTGTCTTTGTGGCTTCAAGAAAAGAAAACGAAGCTGTTAGCGGGGAACTCGATAAAACCGCGTGTGTTGTGTTGAGCTTGTGCCGAACCGCGAGGGTGAAGAATCGTCGAATTGTCCACAATGGAGGGGCCAAAGTGGCTTCGCGGGGTTTAATATACCTTCCTTCAATCTGGACTGTAATTTATAAAGGACAAAAAAAAATGGCGTCACTGTCGCGCTGTAAACTCTTAACCTAGGAATGGGTTATGGAAATATCATGCACCTTACCTCTCTTCACGACGGGCTGTTCCGTCGTCTCGTAGGAGTTCGATCAGTCCACTCCGTCTTCGACGATTCTTCACCCTCGCGGTTCGGCACAGGCTCAACACAACACACACGCGGTCATTGAGTTCCCACCACCACCAACCAACCAACCAAGCCCGGATTGACAACGCGTTGTGTTCTACGCACACCTCAAAGATATGTCCGCACAAAGTTTTAGGGTCCATTTGGGTTGGGCATTTTTTTTTTGGATAACGCTCGCCGTCCTCGCAGGATTTTCCAAAGAGGTACCGGCGCTCCTGAGACGGGTAGGTTTTAGTCAGCAAAGATCTGGCACCCCGCTCTGCCCAGAGCGCGAGAACTTATTTCATGATTTCCCGTGGCTGAGTTTTATTGCTGTTGTTGACTACTACAAATTGTTATTTTTCAATCTTGCATCAAGGCGAGTTGCAGTGTCATCATAATCATCAACCTTTTATCGTCCCACTGCTGGGCACAGGTCTGCTCTCATACAGAGAAGAATTGAGCGCAATCACCACGCTTGCTCAATGCGGGTAGGCGAATTCAGACTTGAAGTCCAGGTTTCCTCAAGATGTTTTCCTTTACCTTATAATCAGTCATTGGTATCCAAGATATACTTAGAAAGTACATATAACTAAGAAAAGTTACATTGGTACTTGCCTGACCTGGAATCGAACCAGCACACCCATACTTGAGAGGCTGGTATTTTATCCACTAGGCCACCACAACGTTTGCAGTTGCAGTATGTATATTTATATTACCACCTACTAACACGGCCTTGTACATGCAATACTGCAGATCTATTTTATGGTTCTATTTTGATCGAGTTTATCGTCTGGCAACCCATTTGGGCACACGCAAGGAAGTGATAGAAGTCGAAGGGTCGCCGTTATCTTAATCGATAAAGAGGACTATAAAATTCCAGAAATAAAATGGATAACTTTTGCACTCATGTGTGCGTGAAATATCCGTTTGTAGAAATAAAACCGTTTCTCGGTGGTAGGCTATAATATGATTACGCTCAATCCTTCTCTGTATGAGAGGAGACCTGTGCCCAGCAGTGGGATGATAAAAAGGTTGATGATGATGATGAGGCTATAATATCGGCTGCCGGCAGAAGTTACCACCTACCAGACAAAGTCTTGCCGCCAAGCGATTCGTCGTGTTCGGCATGATGTCTGGTGAAACCGTACGGAGGACGGGTCTGAGCAGTTGTGTTGCGATGTGTGCCGGGTACGATGCACCAAATGTTGTTGTGTCGGGAGTTTGGTCGTGGAGGCTCTCCGGATTAATCTTCCTCTGGCGCAGCATCTTTGGTCGTGTTGTTGGGTTTAACATTGCATCACCCTGCTCAAATTCCGTCTTTCTTCGTATTCACTAAGATTATTTAGTGAGTAGGCTTAATAATCTAGTGTGCTTTACCATCAACGATTGCATCACTGCTTATCACCAGGGATTGCTGTCAAGTACTGGTTTATAGCAATCTTACATACGGCAGTTCTTAATGAATCTGCTCAGCACATGTTAGTATTATAGTCTCCTTTCATGGTAGTGACATAGAAGAGCGATTGCTGCTTTGTAACGAATGCAGTGACGGCTTTCATGATGTCACAAGAGGAATATAGATTGCATTATTTATTTATTTCTGTTACATCACAAGGGGCCAACGACATCAAATTGTTTACTTGTACTTATCTTTGATCTCTTTGCAGCGGTCCCTATCGGCATACCAGCGCTGTGACATTTATTTTTTAAAAGCCTCATATTCATGCAGAGATAAGAGCCTTTTGGCCTCTTATAGGATTCTGTTTCATTTTTCCTTTTGTTAATTGGGTTTTATGTATAACTAGCTTTCCGCCCGCGGCTTCGCCCGCGTGGAGTTCGGTTATATCGCGCTTTTTAGATTTCCCTCGGGAACCTCATATTTTTCCGGGATAAAAGGTAGCCTATGTTCTTTCTCAGGGTCCAAAGATTGTCTGTGCCAAATTTCATCAAAATCGGTTGAGAGGTTAAAGCGGGAAAGCGTAACAGACAGACAGACAGACAGACAGAGTTACTTTCACATTTATAATATTAGTACTAGCTTTCCGCCCGCGGCTTCGCCCGCGTGGAGGTCGGTTATATCGCGCTTTTTAGGTTTCCCTCGGGAACATCAAATTTTTCCGGGATAAAAGGTAGCCTATGTTCTTTCTCGGGGTCTAAAGATTGTCTGTGCCAAATTTCATCAAAATCGGTTGAGAGGTTTAAGCGGGAAAGCGTAACAGACAGACAGACAGACAGACAGACAGACAGACAGACAGACAGAGTTACTTTCGCATTTATAATATTAGTATGGATGGATTTAGTTGTTTATTTTGTGTTCACTTTATGTACTTTGTGATCTTCCTGTATGAACCGCAATAAATACTTTTTCTTTCTTTTACACCAATCGTTTTCATAAGTTTTTCAGCCTATAGAGATCCACTGCTGGACAAAGGCCTTCCCCAAACCCGTCTGCCATGCGACACCCAAATCATTGTCATAGTTTTAGTAAATACTTTCGACAGTCAATTTCAAACGATATATGGTGACTACAGTCTAATGAAATTCTAGCTTATGTGACAAAAATATATACGAAATACTTCTACTGCACCTCAGACGTCACACTCACTTAATCACCTTACGACATCAGCACATTCTCTCCTCCAAGAAAAAAATCTACTTAAATAAAAATACAGTGACTTCTATAATATTTATATTCAGCGAGTATGCTCTTTACTAAATGAACGGGTCCCCACGATATACTGCCTTGAGACCTTGTGCAGTACTCCTATTTCTTTTTCTGAGAATTTAAGATGCCTTCTGTGAGTACGAATTAGTAGAATTTGGATGGTATGGTAAATATAAAACATGGCTCTATTTTTTTTAATGCGGTATTTTCATGTAGTAATGTTTTAAATTTGAGAAATATTACTAACCCTCGTTACATAGTCAATTATAAAAACATCAAAAACAAGTTTGATATTAAAGGGGCATCCATACAAAAAGCAGGTTATTTTCAGTGTTTTTTGACCTGTAGAACGGAACATTTCCTATTGGTAATCTTGCACATGGGCGATTATTTATAGGTATGCATCACTGTAAATCGGTTCTTCATAAATAAAAGCAAGTATTTTCGAATGTGGTCCATTAGGATATATCTAGGTTCTTACTTCATCGGTAAAGAACACATCATCATCATCATCGTCAGCCCCTACTCATCCACTGCTGGACATAGGCCTCCTCCCAACACGCCAACAAGCTCGATCCTGAGCAGTTCTCCGCCAGCCACTACCAGCCACCTTTTTGATGACGTTGCTCCATCTCGCCCAAGGGTGTCCCAACGGTTCTCGGTCCTGCGGAATATGTGACCAGCCCATTGCCACTTCAGCTTTCTAATCCTGTCAGCTATAACTATAATACTATAGCTAAGAACACATGCGTTCACCAAATTAGGGCCACGTGATTTACTTAACACGAGGTAGTACTATGAAGTCATATAAGAGCGTCTCCGGTTATGTGTCACGTCTTCGCGAATTAATTAACCTGTGTCACTGATTCAGAGTCTAGCTTTAGTTGAAACGTGCTTTCAGTACGTCTAAATTATTATTCGTGTTTTGACTTGAAACAACCTTAAATATTATTAAATCGGGTAAAATTTAACCAATATTTATTTTTTATTTTTTAATAAATTATGAACTAGCGCTTGACCGCAATCCCGCCTGATGGTAAGCACTGATGCAATCGATGATGATAAAGCGCGCTGGTTTATTAACAGCCTATTCACTCTAGCTTTGAAGACAAACGACTCAAATAGTAGCCCGACGGAATCACCGCCGCTGGCAAATTGTTACAGTCTCTCGATATACGCGGTATGAAAGAGTAAGCGAAACGCTTTGTCCGGATCGTAGTGGTGTTAACGACGTAAGGGTGAAAACTGGCCGTGCGACGGGTCGTCTGATTGTGGTGGATATCTTTTTTTTGTTTTTTTTTTAATTATTATAAACTAGCGCTTGACTGCAATCCCGCCTGATGGTAAGCAGTGATGCAATCGTTGATGGTAAAGCGCGCTACTTTATTAAGCCCATTCACTTAAAAAAAACTTAGTAAATAAAATAGTAAAAAAAATGCAATGTTAAACCCAACAACACGACCAACGATGCTGCTCCAGAGGGAGATTGATGTGGAGACCCTCCACGACCAAACTCCGGACACAACATTTCACGCATCGTACCCGGCACACATCGCAACACAACTGTTCAGATCTGTCCTCCGTACGGCTGCACCAGACATCATGCCGGAACACGACGAATCGCTTGGCGGCAAGACTTCGTCTGGTAGGTGGCAACTTCTGCCAGCAGCCGATATTATGGCCTACCACCGATCTTAACTGAGTTGTGACAAAAATTTCATTAAATAACAGTTCAGGCCAAAATAAAAATAATAATACGTATTTATTTTCTCACCACAATATCCTTATAAAATATTAAAAAATAAAGCAATGTTGTCTAGTTATAGACTTATTGAAAAATATTGTGAGAGACTGGTGCCTAAGCTAAGTCGAAGTCTGTATTTGAGGCCACCAGGTATCCACTCCAGATAGACAGTTTCCCGTATACTACAATTAAAAATAAATTAAAATTTTACTTATAGGAAGGAATTTTCGTGGGGAGTGTGTGGATATGTAAGTGTGTGGGAGGGTCAGTGTGTCAGTGTAGTGTGAGTGATGAAACATCTTTGCTTGTTATACTGCGTGTGGTAACATATAAAGAAACGGTAAGACAATGCTGTGACTATTTTGAGAAAGATAGTAGATTTTCAGTTGTATCGTAGTCAAGAGACTTTAGCCATTCACTAGCGGCCGCCCGCGATTTCGTTCACGTGGAATTGGTTATTTGAACATTTTATTCTAACCCCTAAATATACAGCATACATTTTGAATTTTTGTTATGCTCCGCTCTTATTGGCCGCATTGTGATGTTATAGCCTAAAGCCTTCCTGGATTAATGGCCTATCAAACTCAAAAGGAATTTTTCAAATCTGATAAGTACTTTCTGAGATTAGCGCTTTTAAACAAACTCATCATCATCACAGCGTTAATCCCAGTCGTATCCGAAGCCTTTTTCAGCTTTGAAGTCTGGGGTCCGCTTTACCAGGCCAACTGCTGATATGGCTAAACTTCGACATTTTCCGTGAAGCGACTGCAATAAAAGGTAAATAAAAGGTGTCAGTGAAATCCATCAATTATTTTACCAAGTACCTACAAGCTTACAAAATTATATCATCCCATAGGAAAAATCGGGTAACAAGTGTAGCAAGCCTTCAAAACTTTTGAAGCACCCCAAAGGACATCCCCGATGAATAAAAATACTCGTCTCAACTTGATCCAAGTTGGCAGACAAGCTCGCTTTTAACTTAAGAATACAATATTTCCTCACCAACTTTATTTTGCGGTAGATATCCAAAATGAACAAGTTTCATAAGAACAGTCTGCGAAGGCAATAAACTTTTCGAATTTCGAAAATTAAATCCGTGGTCTCGGCACCAAAAGGAATCTTGTCCACCTGAAATCCGAGAAGATTTCAATCATAAAACCTTATTGCTGAGAAATTCTTGTAATTCTGTTTAAAAGTCAGTTCCTTTTAAATTGTTTCCGTCAGTAACCAAATTAGAATATGTTAGGGATAGCTGTTGGCTAAATTATAAACAGACACAGGTTAAGTTATATTAACCACGATAGGTTCATGGATGGGTGAACACTACTCATCGCTACTTTCCGCGATGATCCCGGCTCACATTCACAGATCCTTGACAGTTGTTACGAGTAGTTTAAAGCCTAAAAGACACCACAATTATGCACACGCACCTGACATACACACTTACCTACACTCCCATACACCCACTTACACACCCATACACTAACACAGATGCACTATCATCCACGTATCGTGTAAATTAAGAACGGAGTTGTGGAGGTAATGTAAGCAGGGGGTAAACAGAGCCGGTCGAAACCAAACCAGGTTTCGAACAAACAGGGTCGAGAGAAGGACACGTGCGACAAGGGGTTTCGATCAAGTATTGATCAAGGTATAGAAGAAGAAGAAGCCTTCTTGTTGGAACCAGTGCGGTACTGCGCTAGCAGGACCTAAAATGCTGCTGCGTCCAGCAGTACCGATGACGAAGCTGTACGTGTCCAGACTGCACCACTCCACGAAGGCTGAGGAGATAGTGGAGTATCTGCGCGTAAAGACAAAATGGACTATGAGGGTCGAGATGTTGGAGCCGCGCCACAACACGTACTTCAAGTCGTTCGCGGTAAGTGTTCCGACGCATGATTTCGACAACTTCTTGAAAGAAGAGCTATGGCCGAAGGGTGTTGTGTACCGCCGGTTTCGTGGCCGGCTGCGAGACACCAGTCAGCGAAACACGATGCCGATGATCCATGTATAGTAGTTTTAGTTGTTATATTATATGTATTTATGGCATTTTTAAGATTTAATAGTAGGTATAGTGTTGTATTTGTTGTGATATTTTATACATTAGTTTACAAGTATTTTTACGTTACAGTTTGTATTGTATTTTCTATAGGGCCTAGTTGCTTGGTGATTGGTTTCTAATGAGCAAGTACTTCATGTAAATTACTGGTTAGACTGAAAGCTGACTCGACATTCCACAACCAGACTAAAATACAAAGAGCAATGATTATTTGTTTACCTACATGAATGAAAATTCTGAAATGTGATGAGATACGGCTGCAGTTATTAAATCGTTAAATATTCAACGGGCAATTTTCTGCTTTGCAGCGTATTCATCATTAAAGTATAATTTGTATTTAATGTAAATAATGTAAGCGTATGGTGTGATGTGAACGATTTTAATTTGTGTGGTATTTAGTATTTTTTAAATCCTGCTGGCAGTTACGGTATTTTATACGATTGTGATTTTTTCACAAAGTAGAGAAAAACGAGCAAATTCTTCGTCTACGTTGTTACAGGTATGGAATTTTCCCTTAGATTCACTATAGGGAGTAGAAAATCGACACACACTGAAATTGAATTTGTGGAATAGAATGGGTGAAAACTTGCTTTACAAAACGAAGACTGTTCTGTTTATATCGAAATAACAAGAGAATAGGAGTAGTATATACAAAGCTATCTATGTATTTAATAGTATATAATATATATTCTCTGGAAGAGTCTGGTTATACGTGCTACAACGGGTATCACATCAAGCGGCAATATGTCACCGAGTAAAAACCATTAATCTCAATGAGATGGCTGAAAGTTTTGTTCTAGGTTGGTTTCTAATATTTGAGTTCAGTAATTATTTATTTATTTATAGAAACTCTTAGGCATTTTCTACTATTCTACCTTAAGGTGATGCAGAGACAAAACATGGTAGGTGCAAGATATAAAAGAGAAGAAGAAAAGAGAAAAAAAAAGAAATATTATAATAAATACATAAATTTATTATTATTTATTATTAGTTATTATTTTTTTATTATGGACTTTTGTTTTGTCTGAAAATAAACGATTATTATTATTTCCTTTATTCCATTTTATGTACATATAAATTATATTTTTAAATATTTCTAAGTACATAAAAATATATTTAAAAAAAACATTTAAAAATATAAAAAATAGTAGCCCACCGGTATCGGGAACAGGGTCCAAGCTACCGGCGGTTAGGGCTCCAGAGAGAGGAACTTCCTGACGATGCGAGCCGTGTCCAGCAGTACCGCTTTCTGAATCAAACCCTTGATCCAGCTGCCTAACGAGAGCCTCCTGAGGTGTTGGTCGAGGCTCTTGGCTATTAAGCCATTGGCTGTCACGACTATCGGTACAATGATTGCTGAATCCACCTCCTACATGTCGACAACCTCGTGAGCCAAGTCAAGATACTTGATTTGTTTATCTTTCTCAGCTTTCACGAGGTTCTCATCATGTGGGATGGTTATGTCAACAATCATTGCACGCCGCTCTGTTCGATCCACCAGCACTATATCAGGCTTATTGGCCAGAATAGTCCTGTCAGTGATGATGGATCGATCCCAGTACAATGTGATGTGGCCATTTTCGAGAACTGGGTCGGGCATATACCTGTAGTACGGCACCTCCGATTCCACAAGTTTGTATTTAAGAGCAAGTTGCTGGTGAATTATCCTGGCTACAAGGTTGTGTCTATGCAAGTACTCTCCGTTAGCTAGACGAGAACACCCGGAAATAATGTGTCTAATTGATTCTCCCGGCCGGTGACATGCCCGACAGATGTCAACGGTGCCGTCTTTCACAATGAATCTCCGGTAATTGTTCGTCATCATAACTTCGTCCATAATTGCAAAGACAAAACCTTCGGTTTCCCCAAAGAGGTCACCGAAACGTAGCCAGGCTACGGACGCTTGAAAATCTACATCTGGCCCGTGTAGGGCTCGAAAGAAGCGTCCGTGAAGCTCTTTGCTCTTCCATACCTCCAAGCGATCATTTGTGTCAAGCACTACTGGTTTACGCCAGTTCTCTTTAGCCAAGGAGAGCGGAGTGAGGCCCTTGTCAGCGGCAACCACATCTCGATGCATCCCCACGTCGGTTTCTAGAAAATATTCCCTGAGACTGCATACCTCGCGATTGTGGAGGGTCTTGGCGTTTAAAAAGCCACGACCTCCACATTTTCGCGGGATATACAGCCTCATAACCGATGACCGTGGGTGGTGCAATCGATTTGCAGTCAGCAGCGTACGGACCCTCTGATCCAGGGCGTCAAGTTCGGTTTGAGTCCATTTGAGTATGCCGAAAGAGTGCATCAATACCGGCATGACCCAACCGTTGAAAGCGCGCACCTTGTTTCCGCCTGATAGAAGACTATTAAGTACTTTTTTCAGGCGGCCAAAGAAGCGTTCCTTCAACGATTGCTTCATGTCAGTAACATTGATACCCAACGCTTCCGACATACCCAAATACTTATAGGTTTCGGATGCAGAGAGGGCTCTAAGGTTTATGGAACTCGTGAGTTGGGTTCCCACGGATTCCATAATCTCTCCTCGCTTTACATGCATGACCGCACATTTGTCCACACCAAATTCCATCCTGATGGAGCTACTGAAAGTTTCAGTAATTTTCAGTAGCTCCTTCAGTTGTGAATCGGTGTGAGCAAAAAGTTTCAGGTCATCCATGTAGAGGAGGTGCGATATAACCTGACCACCTCTCCTCAACCGATAGCCTAGACCTGAATCCTCTAATAGTGTGCTTAGAGGATTCAATGCTAAGCAAAACCAAAGTGGACTCAAACTATCGCCCTGAAATATTCCTCGCTCGATCCTTATCGGTTCGCTATTCCTCTGAATATTTCGACATCCTGGATAGCGAAGGACTGTCCTCCATGTCCTCATACACGTCATCAGGAAGGTGCGTAGAGTTGCATCCACTTTATACAACTCCAGCACCCGCATGAGCCATGTATGTGGCACTGAGTCATAGGCCTTCTTATAATCTATCCAACATGTCGACAGATCCTTTCGGGAACGACGAACCTGTTGGCTAATGGCCATATCAATGAGGAGTAGCTCCTTAGTACCGCGGGACCCGCTCCTACATCCATTTTGAGAGGCAGACATGATGGAGTTGCTGTCAATATGCGTGTTAATTTTAGATTTCAAAATGGATGTAAGAACTTTATAGACCGTCGATAAACACGTGATCGGCCTATAATTTTTGGGTTCCGCGGTGCTACCTGATTTATGGAGCAGGTGGGTTACTCCAGTTGTTAGAAACTGGGGTAGCGAACCAGACTCTAAAGCAGTCTGGAATTGAGATGCCAAGCGAGCGTGCGACCTGGAAAACCATTTTATCCAAAAGTTGTGCAGCCCATCCGGCCCTGGAGACTTCCAATTAGGCAACGGGCGGACTGCACGAGCTACATCTTGGGGGCAGATGGTAATAGCCCCCATTTCTGGTACTGGATCGCAGGCTCGCTCAACAACCCGAGTCCAACTACCTTCGGTGTGACTGACAGGCACCGACCAGATATTGCACCAGAATGAACACGTGGCATCATCATCCGGTAGGCACGTGTCAGTGACACCTTGGTCTGATCGCTCCCAAGCTCTATAGACCCACCTTTCATTGCTTTGGAAGGTGCGATTCTGGGTGTACCGTTCCACTCGTCGTTTATATCTTCTAATACGGTTCGCCCATGCATACACTTTCTGCTTCAGGAAGTCGATGCGCTCCGTGACACGGGCCATATAATTCTGAGGGCTGGTATTTGTACCTGAGAATGCCCGCCTCACAAAGCGCATCACTCTAGGACGAGTATTTCCCTCCCTGAAGCAGATTAGTTTACCGATGAGTGCTCTAGCCCCACTAATACGACGTTCAATCCTGTGCTGCCAAGCTGGTACTACTGGTTTCGGTCGTGTAGCTCTAGAGTCACTGGGAAATTTGACATGAGCTACACGACAAGCTGCTACAGCTGCGCAGTACAGGATTGAATGAGTATCAGTGAGGTCCTCGCAGGTATCAAAATAATCTGATAACTGCGCATCCAGAGCAGCCATCAGTGCCCTATTTCTGTTATGCATGGGCAAACGTGGCAAGCGTGGTCTCAGTTCTGCCGGGGTGAAACGATATTCCCGAATCGCAGCCTCCAAAGCATTTATTAACTCCTCATTGCACTGGGTACTTACATTTGTAGCCCTATCATTACTCCCCTCGTCAGCATAGTTTGTGGGCTGCGGTGGTATCTCCGCAGTCTGCGACTGGTGAGCAATGATACGGTTACTCTGCATTTCGTTTCGCAGGCGATCAAGCACAGTATCATCCAACATATGATTACGCTGGATAACCCGTACCTGATCCGACAGTCGTTGCGCCGACACGTTGACAGCTGGCTCAAGCACCTGAAACAGAGAGAGCATTCGAACACGGTACGCGGTCAGGTTGTTTCCTCCCTCTGTAGCCCCATAGTATGAGCGCATGACGTTTTCATTGATGGATTGTGTCCATCTCATGCGCTGCACACTTCCGCCGGGAGCTGGGACCCTGTCAGAAGCCGATGGGCCTCGAGGTCCTAAGCGGTCCGGCGGCCGGCGTCCTCCCCGTCGGCGAGCAGGTGGTGGCGTCGTCGGCGGAGAGAAGTACTCGTCGCTCGAGCTCGACGCAACTGCCGCGGCCGGGGTTGTCACAGCGCTTGCAGTGGCGCTGGAGACCGGCGGCGGCGAGGCGGAGCCGAGCAACGAGTCCGGAGATGGTGGGCGTGCACGTCGAGCAGCAGATCTTGTCAACATTTCATATCACTGTTTTGTAAAATTGTGTTCGAGGTGACATGACAGATGTCACCTCCAATGATTCAGTATTTTTATCATTGTAGATAAATTTATATACTTTTTATATAGTTTTTTAAATTGTTTCAGCTTTTGGTTTTGGTTTTGGTTAAATATTGCACAGTATAGAGATAAAAACTGATATAAAATATTATTCCTTAATATGATGTTGACGTTGACGTTGCCTTTTTTTTTTTTTTTTATTTTTTATTATTATTATAAATACAATTATAGTGTTGACCAAAAGTCCATAGGCAATCTCACAAAGCAATAACGTTTAACTTGAATTAGGACCTTCTAGTTTCAAGGAAATTTATACACATGTATCGAATCCTTTGTCGTCAACAAGTACTTGTAATTCATAATTAAATGAAATGATAACCTGTTAATTAGGCGCGTGCAGAATTTAGTAAGTGAATTAAATTAGTGAATTGTGAGTTCAAACCTCACGCAGCGTAGAAAATTTTTATAACAATTTACTTTATTGGAAGTAATGGTATAGATGTATCATTATCATCATCATCAACAACCTTTTTATCGTCCCACTGCTGGGCACAGGTCTCCTCTCATATCTCAATGCAGGTTGGCGATTTCAGACTTAAAGTCCAGGTTTCCTCAAGATGTTTTCCTTAACCTTTTAATCAGTATAGATGTATAATAATATACAATATGTAAAGAAAACCTCGTCCGACCCATAAGTATAATAAAGGTTAGGTAATCACATGACCAAATAAAATTTGAAATTTTGCATAACCATCATAGTAACAATGCTAATCAATTTTGAAACAATCTTTTTTTTTCCGAGAATTTACTCTAACTTCCCCAAAATTTGGTAAATTTCTAAAAAGTGACAACACCATTTTCAAAGTATGAACGAAGCGACTAGCGACTGCGTGCCGCGTGCCCTGCCCCCATTCGCCCGCGCATGTATTGCCTACCGCACATGTATTAAGTTACCTCCTTTTGATAAATAACATTTATTTTTGGGGGATTGAAATTTAGCTCGTCTTTGTAGACATTAGTGGAATCAGTTATTGATACCTAAGAATGCCTTCCCGGTTCGAACACGGTTTTCTTTACATATTGTATACAACGTTATTTTAATTTATACGACACCTGAATATAGTTTGTTCACAATAAGCAACTGAATCAATTCCAATAATTTTAGAAATTGTTGCAGTGTGGTTACCGAGTGCGCAACACAGACGATAGATCATAGTACTAGAGGCGTGCGTATAGCTGGACAAAGACCTCTCGCGCCGCGCCGCTGAAGGCGCGGGCGGGCGAGCGTGCGTTGACCATATTTTTGTTGGGACACTCCAGTAAGATAATAAGCATATAATTTTGTGGTTTTTCGTGATATCTTTTTGAAATTTTGTACATAGATTCTTTATATAAAAATACTAGACACGTGTTTCGGGTTTCGCATGAACAAAAAATATCGTTGTATTATTAATCTTGTTCGCTTTGTTCATAAAAATATGTGTAAAGTTAGAAAGGCATAGAAAACAAATAAGAAAAGATTTATGTGAGGTACACATAATCTATACTAATATATAAAGCTGAAGAGTTTGTTTGTTTGTTTGTGCGCGCTAATCTCAGAAACTACTGGTCCGATTTGAAAAATTCTTTTTGCATTGGATAGCGCATTAATCCGGGAAGGCTTTAGGCTATTTAACATCACGCTGCGACCAATAGGAGCGGGGCATATAAAAAAAAAACGCGGTAGAAACCGTGTGGCGCAGCTAGTTAGGTATATTATGAGTTAAAAATAGTTACTAAGTCACAATGAATGTTGTCGTTTGGTTGTAGTTATTGATTAATGACGTGTGAATTTATAGATAGCGCTATTGTGTTTATTCTCAATAAGCAAGTAAATATTTGCATTGAAGCGAGGGCGACTGTTATGCACCATAAAAGAGTTCTTAATTGTAAACAAATATCTGATAAAACCGGACTGAATGTGAATAGCTATTATTTTTATGAATTATAAGTTAAACTTTTATTTGTTTAGCTTTCCGCCCACGTCTTCGCCCGCGTGGAGTTCGGTTATATCGCGCTTTTAAGATTACCCTCGGGAATACAATTTTTTCCGGGATAAAAGGTAGCCTATGTCCTTTCTTAGGGTCTCTGTGCCAAATTTCAGCAAAATCGGTTAAGAGGTTTAAGTGGGAAAGCGTAACAGACAGACAGACAGAGCTACTTTCGCATTTATAATATTAGTACGGATTATATTTTAGACTAACTGCGACCCGCGTTTCCACCCGCGTAAATTTTGATCCCGTGGGAATATTGGGATAAAAATTTATATGTTATAAATCATCTGTGTACCAGATTTCATCCAAATCTGTTTAGTAGTTTAGGCGTGAAAGCGGAACAAAGAAACCTTTCACATTTATAATAATAGTAATTATTGTTATGCTCTATCAGTCAGTACTTAGTCCTCATTATAAAAAGTACTGTATCCGAATAGTAGGTCCACCCTTATATGTATTATCCATTCTTACGTTGTTGATACCACTACGATCGCATTCAAGCATTTCGTCTCGTCTTTTATATCGAGGGACTGGAACAATTTGCCAATGGCTGTGTTTCTGTCTGACTACAATTTAAGTGTCTTCAAGGCTAGAGTGAATAGGCTCTTAATAATAAACCAGCGCGCTTAACCATCAACGATCGCATCACTGCTTACCATTTGGTCGACCTCCGTGGCGCAGCGGTCAACACGCCTGCCTGCGACGTGGAGGCCCCGGGTTCGATCCTCGGCCAGGTCATGATGGAAAACGATTATTTCCTGATTGACTTGGGTCTTGGATGTTTATCTATATATTTATCTATTATAAATATAGTATCGTTGAGTTAGTATCTCATAACACAAGTCTCGAACTTACTTTGGCAAGCTCAATCTGTGTGATTTGTCCGTATATATTTATTTATTATTATTTATTAGGCGAGATTGCGGTCAAGCACAATGAAAAAAAGTTGGAACATTAGTTATTCCACCAGTGGGCAATGAGCTGATTACGTTAGTAGAATAAGCCGTTTTGCCGGTATTAAAATACATAAACAAGTAACAGTCTGGAGTTCTCTATCATCTGTAAGATGAAATAGTTTTCTGATGTCTAACTGTGGTCCTCAGAAACATTAAGTTCCTATTTTCGTGTGTCTGTAGTTATCCGAATTCACATCATCATCACCATCAATCTTTTATCGTCGCAATGCTGGGCACAGGTCTCCCCTCATACAAAGAAGGATTGAGCGTAATCACCACGCTTGCTCATTGCGGGTTGGCGATTTCAGACTTATAAAGTCCAGGTTTCCTCAAGATTTTTTCCTTCACCTTCAGTCATTGGTGTCCAAGATATACTTAGAAAGTACGTATAACTTTAGAAAAAGTTACATTGGTACTTGCCTGACCTGGAATCGAACCAGCTTGAGAGGCTGGTGTGTTAACCACTAGGTCACCACGACCAACGAAATCACGTTTCCAAGCAATGTTTTTTTGCGGAAAAAATTGTAGATCGGTACTTCCTAAACTAGCGAGATTGCCTCGAGAATTTCAGCTTTTATGAATTGGAATATCAAAGAGCTATTACGCGTCATGTTTTCCTTTACACCTTAGTGGTACGTAATATTAAATCTTTATATTTTTTCTGCTCAAAGAAGCCATTTCAAAAATACACAGTATAATAACATTATCTCCATACGCTATTCCACCGTATAATAGAACAAGAGATTATAGAAATAGGAAAAATTCCTATTATAATATGAACATAATATTGCCATTCGGCGAACTGAGGGGAACCCACTTTTGACATATCAAAGTATTATTGGTAGAAACTCGGTACATTATATTGAATTTGAAATATGGCACGATTTTGTATTCAAGAATTTTAAATTCTTTCGATGTTTGAGTTTGAAGGAGATTTCATTTCGTTATGGATAGATTATTGAGGAGGTAGGTAGGAATTATAGTTTTATTTTGAGTATGTAGACATTGAAGTGCATTATATGAATTATATCGTAATTAAATGATTATTTAAGTCGTGGTGGCCTAGTGGTTAAAACACCAGCCTCTCAAGTATGAGTGTGCGGGTGCGATTCTAGGTCCGGCAAGTACCAATGTAACTTTTCTAAGTTATATGTACTTTCTAAGTATATCTTGGACACCAATGACTGATTACAAGGTGAAGGAAAACATCTTGAGGAAACCTGGACTTTAAGTCTGAAATCACCAATCCTCAATGAGCAAGTGTGGTGATTACGTTTAATCCATCTCAGAGACCTGTGCCCAGCAGTGGGACGATAATAAGGTTGATGATGATTATTATTTTTTTATATCAAATTACTGCGATCTTTAATCCGCCTGCCAAGCGTGGGGATTATAGCAAACCCCAATTAATGCAATGAGTGTCTTGGGAGAGGCCTTTGTCCAGCAGTGGACCTCTATAGGCTGAAGAAGAAGAAGCATATTGCCCCAAACTAGGAATTTCTTCCGTACCGTGGTGCATTTACAAACATTTATAAATTCAAATGCACAAACAGCCAGACCCGGAACAACTTGTAGGTCACACAAATACTTATGCCGTGCGGGAATCGAACCCGCAACACGCAGCGCAGAAGTCAATATCTTAAACACTGCGTCAACCGTGCTGTCACAGTTACTGCAAGAAATTTGTCCAGTTGAACGTATATGGCAGCTAGGAATGCGTTGTACGTAAGAGCACGCGATCGGTATCAAGCCGCGTCGAGCGCTCGTAAAATCCTCATTATTTTCTTCTTATTTTTTAGCAGAAGTCTATTTAATTACTTTATATGAATATTTTTTTCTTCAGGGATTATTTTGTCATATTTTAAAATATTATATCAAACAAAAACTTGACGAAAATCCGGCACACAATGAGCAATGAGCAATAATTTCATCGTCCACTTTAACACTCGTAAGGTCGACTTATCTGACATTGGATACAAAGTATTTATACTTAATCAGAAAGAACAAATCCCGATAATAATTTTGATATGTAACACTCATAAAAATACATAATAAAAAATAATATTTTAATCACGGAAGTCACTGCCACTGTATAAAACTGCACTCACCATTTATAAACAAGCTTTTTTTCCGATGTTATTGAATTAACTTGGTGTCCAAGATTGTGTCACGAAGGACCATGTTTTATACTTATCGAAAAGATACAAAGTTCTAAAGGTCGTAGTATGCACTTGCAACTTGCGTTCATGTATAACTTGTACCTCAATAGCTTAACACACTATTACTCTCACATTTTACTACGTGTGGTACCGGGCTTAGAATAGTGCCAACCCATATCCTCCCGTGGGTGTCGTAAGAATTCTCACAAGGGAAGCGGGCAGCAGCGCTTTCCCTGTGTAATACCAAATTACTGCGATCCGTATCCCGTCTGACAAGCCCCCCCAATTTAATGGAAAACTTTGGGGGAGGCCTTTGTTCAGCAGTGGACTAGACGTGGATGAAGAAGAAGAAGATTACTAATTAATACTTTGCTTCATATATTCGATAAGAAAACTAGCTCAAGAACGTAAATAACGCAATGAATGTTATGTAACTGTCAAATGAAACCCATTGCTACTGATAGTGTGATGTCTGAATGTAACCGAAGCAATAGGATAATTCTGTTTCTGCTCCCCCAATTATTGGAAAAAGGAGAGGAATTATTTATGTACACAAGATACATTGCAAATAATAATAATAATTAGTTTGCTGTAACAAAGGATTCTGAAACAATTTTACCCTCACCCAATACTACAAATAAATATTTATTTACCTTTGATAATAAATTACTAACCCCAACTGCTTCAGCGAGAATAACCAATACTATTAATATAATTAAACCAGGATTTGTTAACCATAGTGGTTATTTTAACAAATAAAATCTCACGTAACTCAAACAGTTAAATCCGGAACAACTATCGACCATGCAAATATTGGTTTTGTAAGACCATAACCAACTATAATTGCCTACACCCAAGATCAAACATAATTCAACCCTACAAATCGATTCTCCACAAACGGAACCCTCGATGTCTATCAAGATAGGCGTAAAATTGACGCCTGTCTGTCGCCAATAACAGTACGCCATATTGAGCAATAGATAATTCTCGTAGTACGAGAGTCATTGTCTACTTTATGTATATCGAGTGTGTTTCCAATCTTATTTTTGTAATGAATTTTTTGATGTTCTATTGATATGGCTGCAAGATTTTATTGCGTTTTTAAACTAAAAACAATTAAAAATTTAAAACAAGAAAAGAAAACAAAAAACACAAGAACTGCCCAAAAATTAAACTTGGTGACCAGGTTTTTTTAAGGTTTTTTACCCTTAAAAAATCCTGGCCACCAAGTTTAAGTTTTCATGAGGATTCTTATTCTTTAGGATCAAAAGACCATGATATTTTTTGTTACGATATCTTTTCTTTTTCTTTAATTGTTATTAGTTTAAAAACTCAATAAATACTTTTTTTTAAGTAATAGTTTAATTCTGTCACACACATAAAATATACCACACACACGGATGTTACAATCCGAGACAGCCAGCCCGTTACATTAAGTACTTTTTGTTTCTTTTCTTTTAATAAGTACGAGTCAGAGAGCAACGAGCAGCGAGTGCGCATCAGTGATGAGCGGTGTTATTAGCCCGCGATGTCACTGATGCGACGAGAGGTTACTGGCTAATATGCGTACATAAGAAACGTGAGTCTCTCTTAAAGCTTTTGAATGAGTGATAGCACTGAGTGTTGTTAAGCAAGTATTCTCTAGATAGCTCTTTTCTCTATGACAAACGAGTACTCGCCAGGGGAGTGAACAGTGTCTCTAGACATCGGCAACGCCTTCAACACCCTACCATGGAGTTGCATCAGGGAGACATTCCGGTGTCACCGGATGTCGACCTATCTCTGTCGAGTTGTCGAGGCCTATCTGACGGGCAGGGCCATAATCTACCCCGGTCACCAACCGGCGAGAGATGTCGTGCGGTGTTCCACAGGGATCGGTCCTGGGACCGCATCTGTGGAACATTGGGTACGACTGGGTGCTGCGCGCCGACCTCCCAACCGGCGTCAGCGTAGCTTGTTACGCTGACGACACGCTAGTTCTGGCACAAGGGAGGTCGCACCAGGCGGCGGCTGACGCAGCGACCCTCGGGGTTGCGACAATCGTCAACAGGATCCGGCAATTGGGACTCGAGGTGGCCCTGCAGAAGTCCGAGGCCATGTGCTTTCATGGTCCTCGGAATACGCCACCTTCGGGTTCCTACATAACGGTAGGAGAGGTTCACATCGGCGGCTCCTCCCCAATCTAGGGAGACCAAACGCCCCCTGCTGGAGGCTCTATGCGGTCCATGGCACCGGTGTGGGCGCGGTCGCTAAGGAAGCGACCAGCCCGATGCCTGACCACGTCCCAGAGGGTCATAGCCGTTCGGCTGATCCGGGGATACCGTACGGTCTTCGCTGAGGCGGCGAGCCTTCTTGCTGGATAGCCGGCATGGGATCTGGAGGCCAAAGTCCTCCCCCACATGTGGGAGTGGCGAGAGGAGGCAAAACGCCGGGGCACAACTCTGCTGCCGCGAGAAATTGCGGTACGGCGGACAGAGCTCCGGCGGGATCTCATGGCAACATGGAGAGTGCGATTGTCGCAACCCAGTGCTGGGTACGCCACAATAGCACACCTGGCAAGACCTTTTTTAATTAAAACCTGTAATCACAAAGAATCCTCATAATTATAATATCTCACATATTACATGTATTTTAAACTATATTTTATAGAAAACTAGCATATAATATGTACTAGTAGTTTATCCTGCACTTAACGTAACTTCTTTAGAAGCCTTTTCATAGATAAACCGAAGGAAAGTTTCCACTTGAAATTCAGATGTAGGTTATAAAGCGACTTGTAGAATACTAAAACTTACAGCCAATCAAAATACAGAAGTTCTTTCTTTTACTTTTTTTTATAATTATAAACTGGTGCTAGACTGCAATCGTCATAAACAGTGATGCAATCGTTGATGGTAAAGCGCGCTAGTTCATTAAGACTATTCCCTTAAAAACTTAGTGAATAGGAAGTAAGACGGCAGTTGAGCGAAGTGATGCAATGGTAAACGCAACAACATGACCAACGATGCTGTGCCAAAGGGAGACTTTCCACGTCCAAACTCCCGACACAACAATATTTGGTGCATCGTACCCGGCACTCATCGCAACACAACTGCTCAGACCCGTCCTCTGTACGGCATTACCAGACAGCAGATTAAAAAGATGAAAATAATAGAAGGCGATAAGCGTCATTTATTAATATAATTTACTCTTATTGATTATCATTGTTTGTTTGTGTTTTTGCTGCAAATGTTAGGTATAGTTTGAATACCGGGAAGACTGGCACAGTAGTAATATGGTACCGTGCATAATGAGTTAAAGATAGTCACAGTCTCCCCAGGAAGGTGCCTTTTAAAATAAACCCCATGAGGTGATCACCATCTACGAATAGGAGTAACCACCTCTATGTACACCGGGATGATT
Source organism: Sesamia nonagrioides (assembly GCA_017933935.1). Taxonomy (NCBI): domain Eukaryota; kingdom Metazoa; phylum Arthropoda; class Insecta; order Lepidoptera; family Noctuidae; genus Sesamia; species Sesamia nonagrioides. The sequence goes on from JADWQK010000343.1 coordinate 310,250, forward strand.
TTAGTGGTCGAGTGCCCTTTGAAAATTTCCCCAGAAAACAAATAAGGTATAGCTTGAATATTAATTGGGAGATCTAGCTACTCTTCAAGGAAATATCCCGAAATTTTGCATAATTTACACACAAACTTCAACATTAAGCAGGAGTATGACTAATAGGACAATAACGCTACAGCCTTGATACAATAATAAATTACGCAAGGGTCGTACTTAATCCCATAGTTTATGACCAAGATAGGTCAGGCTGTGGTTGTCCAATATCCGGCGAAAACAGAAGATTTTGATCAATTTGCCGCTGTTTTATTTTTGTTTGCTTGTTTTTCAGATTTTCGGGGCTTTTTGCATTTTTTATTTCGATGGCAGGGTTATGGCAAGCACAAATTGTCTTTTGCGACCGTTTGCTTATTTTTTTTTTTTTGGGGATTCACCAAATTACCTCTTCCGTCTCTGTGTGGAGCGGAAGGACGCGTCAGATTTTTAATGACTAAAACTCACCCGTGTTCCTTTACTTGTCTGTGCGTCAGGGGCCATGGTATCATTTTCGTACAAGCCGCGGACCTGGTAGGTGATGGTTTGATTTAAATAATGGCCTGAAAGTGTATTCTGTAAAATTCAAACACTGTAAACTTACTAAAAACTGAAGCGAGTTTGAAATACTTTGTGATTCTATATACACAATCAGCCTATAATGTTCCCACTCTTGTTACAGGGCTTCTCTCAATTTATTTATTTGATGGTTTATTAAAACGGTACAATACCAATTACATTATTTAACATAGATATAAACAATTACATTAATTATCTTAAAAACTTCTACTAAAACTAGCATGGCACGGTAGACTCTCTCTCATACTTTCATTTATCCGCAAACAAGTCACATTCAGTGTTGGCCATCAGAAGGGCATTCAGAAGGAGTGGGGCGTAATCTACCCCGCGGACCCAGTGCGGGTTGGTAGATGTCACATGCCTTCGAAGTTTTTGCTTCTAAGACATGCCGGTTTCTTCGCTATGTTTTCCTTCACCGTTTTACGAGCAGTGGTGATGAAATACATAATAGGCTATTTGACAAATTTATATTTTTTTATCTTGAATTACTTGGTTACGGTTAAGAAGTTCATCGAAAGTATTTTTTTTTATTTTAAATATGTATTTCGTAAGAAATATGCAAATAAAAATTCAAAATTCAAAGAAACCGCGAAAACGCTTTATTCAGCAATATGGCGTCGCGCTTTGTAAGTGACGTCACAAGCGATTTTCGGTTCCGCAGTGGTGTTTGTGTTTATTTGTTGTTGTTTATCTAATAAAATGGTTTACAAGTGGTGTGCTGTTACCGGGTTGTACAAATAAATCGTTAAAAACCTTCTAAAACAACGCTAAAACACCTGAGAACACAGAACGAAAACAAGTTTTGTTGAGCGTATGACGTCATCGTGAAATTAGCCAATCCGGATCGTTTCACAATAAGTGGCGCGAGATACAAAAAGCCAAACATATTTTTGTGTTTTTGGATAAATTAATTGTTTTTTTTATTAAAACTCATGTAAATGACATAAAGAACGCTGATTTTATGCAATTAAAACAAATAATCACAAAAAAATCATACTGTCAAATAGCCTATTTACGACCTATATATAACTTGCAAGTCGCGGCCGATTCCACTAGGCCACCGCTGCTCTCTAATCCATATAATATTTGTTATATAAAAAACACTTCAAACTCACTTCACTTAAACATTCACAGTAAGATTATCTAATAACACACAACACGTATGTTTTTTCTGTTGCCTAAAATACCTACAGCACCAGATTTTTTTGTAGATGAACTTAGTGTTTCTAGTTTAGCTTACTGCGATACGACCATCATCATCACATAAATGATTAAAAGTTTCATGTGCCACTTATTCAGTAGAAATAGGGCTTCATCATCATCAGTATCAACCTTTTTATCGACCCACTGTTGGGAACAGGCAGGGGGCCTGTCATATACTATTATACAGACTATTATGACACTAGCCTAATACAGAGAAGGAGGGCTGAAATAGGGCTTACTTGAATATAATTGCATATTTCTCAAAACTCTCTATACTTTATCTGGCTGCACTTCCAAAAGCACCAGCTGTAACATAAACATAGTTAAAATCAAAAGTCGTTTCTTCAAATAAGACTTTATTTTTAAGTTGTATTCAATCAGAACTTTTTGAACGTCAATATTACATAAGATATTCGCTCAAAACGCCCGCCCTTCACTACTTCCTAGAGTTTAGCCGAAGTCTTTTTGAAGTTTAGTCCCAAACAGCCCAGTACCAGGTTGTAGAAGTCAAAATACTGGTACTCACCTGCATATGGTGAGACGGGAAGCTGACCCCAACATAATTGAGAAAAGGCAAAGCAGTTAATGGCTCATCAGCCCCAAATAACGCTAATCCCTAAATATCATAAGCAACCCAAAGTTCCCAACCCGCCGGACACAGAGGCTTAACAGAACTATCCCTCCTCAATGAAAATTGACATGCAAATAAGCTGTGACCGTTATCATGACAGTAACAATTAGAGAAAGGTTTAGAATCAATTGATGTTCAGCAAGTTATTATTATTGTATTAGGAATGTCAATTTTATGTATATTAAGGTCTATAGGGAAATACGGTCTTCTTAGCAATTAAATGTGCCTAATATTCTATAAATTAATGGCTGTAGGCTTCTTTCAATCAGCGCTATTATTTTCGCAATAGTTTACTTTCACATTCCACTTTTATTGAAAACATTAAAGACAGAAAGACAGAAACACTCGTAGAATAAACGTAAGTGACATCTACAATCTGTAACTTTTCTATTGTTTCATCAATATCACCAGGTTATATCATAAGTCGTTCCTGTGCAATTTTTATTTAGGATAATATGTTTATAGAAACAATAGTTCAGAGGTATTGTATATCCAGTGTAGGATATACTGGTAGGTAGTAGCTGCAAGTAAAGTACAGATATTCGGTTACACTGGAAACCGAACACTGGTTAGAAGAATGCATTTTGGAGGGTGTGCAAGGGTATAGCATGACTTAATTCCCCCATCTCCGTTCCATCATTGGACGATCCATCGTACGGCGGGTATCTACCCTTAAGTCGTTGACACCACTACGATCCAGATGAAGCGTTTCGCTTCGTCTTTTATACCACGTACATCGAGTGACTCGAACAGTTTGCCAGCGGCGGTGTTTCCGTCTGACTACAATTTAAGTGTCTTCAAGGCTAGAGCCAATAGGCCCTTAATAAACTAGCTCGCCTTACCATCACCGATTGCATCAGCGCTTACCATGAGGCGAGTATAAAAAAAATATAAAAAAATTATCCTCAGAAGGATAGATCCTTTCCTATGAAGAAGAGCCCGCAAGACACTTCACGGTAATTCATTTAAAAATATTTGACTTTTGCAATGTTTTCAAATCACAGTGGGAATATTTTTCACGTCCATGTCCAAACATGTTCAAAAAATTCTTAATCATTTGTAATTTGACAATGGCCCTTTTAATTGCTCCTTCAATTTGGGCGCAAATGTGTATGCGACGGGGCGTGGCGCCCGGAATCTAAATAACAATATAAATTATGAATATTACTTCTATGCACTGGGTTATAAATAAAAACTGGCTTAAGCTTTATTGCCTTGTAATAAGGACTATAACGGTTCGTAACGAGGTCATGCTATGAGACGGTGTTATGGGAAAGTATCTTACCTCACAGAAGACAAACGTGCACTTTACCTAGTGTATTCAACGCCACCTATATTACTGAAGTGTAAATCACTTTAAGAGCTAGCTTAAGAGAAGAAGTATGAAAAAAAAAAACCGGCCAAATGCGAGTCGGACTCGAACACCGAGGGTTCCGCCGTACAAACGTAGCGGTTTACAATTTATGACGTACTAGCTTTCGGCCAGCGGCTTCGCCCGCGTGGAGTTCGGTTATATCGCGCTGTTTAAATTCCTCTCGGGAATATCAAATTTTTCCGGGATAAAAGGTAGCCTATGTTCTTTCTCAGGGTCTAAAGATTGTCTGTGCCAAACTTCATCAAAATCGGTTGGAAGGTTTAGGCGGGAAAGCGTAACAGACAGACAGAGTTACTTTCGCATTTATAATAGCACTAGCTTTCCGCCCGCGGCTTCGCCCGAGTGGAGTTCGTTTATATCGCGCTTTTTAGATTTCCCTCGGGAACATAAATTTTTTCCGGGATAAGAGGTAGCCTATGTTCTTTCTCAGGGTCTAAAGATTGTCTGTGCCAAATTTCATCAAAATCGGTTGAGAGGTTTAAGCGGGAAAGCGTAACAGACAGACAGACAGACAGACAGAGTTACTTTCACATTTATAATATTAGTATGGATTGATTTAGAATTTTTCACAGTTTAGAGGCAATTAGATTTAAGAAGTGTTTGATATGAATTTCAACTTTAATATCTCTACGCGTTCATGTGAAAAAGGGTAGGTAGTAAGTTTATAATTATTAAAAAAATATTTTATGTCATGTAAGTAAAAATAATATTTTAATATTTTATGTAACTTCAAATTTATCATTTTCACAATTTTTCCTTTATCTGTCTGTACTATAATATAACGTTGCTTCGTGCCGAATTTCAAGATTCTGAGTTCACAGGAAGTACCTTGTAGGTTTTGATTCCCTAGCGTGTGTAAATTCGTCTAAGGTGTCGGTATAAACTGCTGTATCTTTTGATCGCTTTAACTTAGAAGTTTGATTTTTTCACTGCTTAAACGGACAATAGACCTAGGTATTTGGTATAAATTTCAATTTGATACCTTTATTAGTTCGTGAGAAATAAGGTAGTAAGTTTCATTTTATTAAAATATGTTTATTATATTATATAACTAAAAAAATGTGATTTTCAAAATTTTTCCTATATTTGCATTACATGACAATCCTTCATGCCAAATTTCAAGATTCTGAGTTTACGGGAAGTATCGTGTAGGTTTTGATTCCTTTGCGAGTGTCGAAAATTTGTTGAAAATATCGACATATCGGCTGTATCTTTTGATTGGCTTAGCTTAGAAGTTTGATATTTTCACAGCTTAAAGGGACAATAGACCTAGGTATTTGGTATAAATTTCAAATTGATAACTTTATTCGTTCGTGAGAAATAAGGTAGTAAGTTCCATTTTATTAAAATATGTTTATTATATTATATAACTAAAAAAATGTGATTTTCGCAATTTTTCCTATATTTGCATTATATGACAATGCTTCATGCCAATTTTCAAGATTCTGAGTTTACAGGAAGTATCCTGTAGGTTTTGATTCCTTTGCGAGTGTCGAAAATTTGTTGAAAATATCGACATAATCGGCTGTATCTTTTGATTGGCTTGGCTTAGAAGTTTGATATTTTCACAGCTTAAAGGGACAATAGACCTAGGTATTTGGTATAAATTTCAATTTGGTAACTTTATTTGTTCGTGAGAAATAAGGTAGTAAGTTCCATTTTATTAAAATATGTTTATTATATTATATAACTAAAAAAATGTGATTTTCGCAATTTTTCCTATATTTGCATTATATGAAAATGCTTCATGCCAATTTTCAATATTCTGAGTTTACGGGAAGTATCCTGTAGCTTTTGATTCCTTTGCGAGTGTCGAAAATTTGTCGAAAATATCGACATAATCGGCTGTATCTTTTGATTGGCTTGGCTTAGAAGTTTGATATTTTGACAGCTTAAAGGGACAACAGACCCGAGTATTTCATGTAAATTTCAGCTTGATACGTCCACGCGTTCTTGAGATAAAGGGTCTTGACAGACAGACAGACAGACAGACGGACAACAAAGTGATCCTATAAGGGTTCCGTTTTTTCCTTTTGAGGTACGGAACCCTAAAAACAAAAGTTCTTGAGTCGTTCTTTTTTTTTAAATAAATATAAACTAGTGCTTGACCGCAATCCCGCCTGATGGTAAGCAGTGATGGAATCGTTGATAGTAATGCGAAAAAAGATGAGGGAATAGGAAGGAAGAAGGCAGTTGAGCGCGGTGATGCTATGTGAAACCCAAATAACACGACCAACGATGTTGCCAAAGGGAGATTGATCTGGAAACCTCCGCGACCAACCTCCCGACACAACGTTTGGCGCATCGTACCCAGCACACATCGCAACACAACTGCTAAGACCCGTCCTCCGTACGGCTTCACCAGACATCATGCCGGAACACGACGAATCGCTTGGCGGCAAGACTTTGTCTAGTGGGTGGTAACTTCTGCCGGCAGCCGATGTTATGTCCTACAAAAGTTTCGATCTCTTTGTAATGTATTGTAGTGCGATCATGTAACCATATTACTGTGCAAACATACCTAAGTGTAGTGTGCGAAGAGCGAGTTGTCATATCAATTAATGCTAGGGATTGACAATTTCGACAGCTCGCCCACTTCATTTCACTTTCCGCGCGGAGTTTTTTACAGATTCAATCAGTTGCCTACTTATATTCAAATTTGATTTATATTTCACGTTATTTCTTGTCTATGTACCATTTGTGTGTTATATTATACCCAAATTCCAGTCCAGCCACTTGACTAATAAATAACCTTCTCCTTTATTGAACTCTGCTAAAAAATACACGTGAACACACCAAAAGTCAAAACAAAAACGATTAAAAACCAGAAACATACAGCACGTTTTGCCTTTAAAGTCCAATAATTCCTAATCATTATCATAATTACCCAATGCCGAGCATAATCCTCTTTTTTCATGTAGCGATCTCCACGCTTTTGTTCCACTGTCACCCAGGTTCTACCCGCGATGGTAACAATATTGTCGATCCATCTGGGCGCTAAGAATATTGACACTGACATGTCTCCCACTGAAATCCTTGACCGTCGTCATTATCGTCTTTTTAATCGTCCAAATCCTTCACCGCCACTCGGTCAACGCATTTTTCATGTATCGTGGGTACGTTGACAAAAAAAAAAAAAACACTCCACCGTGTGCTCCACCGTGTCCTCAAGGCGATCCACACAATGGTGACACCCTGGCGTTTCCTTTCGCCTTATACGGAACAGGAACCTCCCGAAACAACCGTGTCAGGTGAGGACCTGCGTCAGGCGGAAGGTAAGGACACCGTGGCGCCTCTCTAGGCACTCCTCAAAGAGGGGACTTACCGCTGCTTAGCATGCCCAGTCAATGCCTTACTCCACATGTCATGACAACGCCTTGCCAGGTGTCCTCTTCAACTTCATTTCACTTTTTTATCTTCGTAGGTCTGCGCATCTCGACTTTGAAACTCGATAAAAGCTGTTGTACTGAACAAGGCGCGTAATGCAGGAGTCTTCGTCTCTCCAGATCCCTGACCGGGTAGCTTGAAGATTGGTCTGAATACCGGTGAGCTACTATTTTTTACTCGACTACCGAATTATAGGGGGTTATTAATCCATACTAATATTATAAATGCGAAAGTAACTCTGTCTGTCTATCTGTCCGTCTGTCTGTCTGTCTGCTTGACTGAACTTGCGCTTGACCGCAATCCTGCCTGATGGTAAGCAGTGACGCAATCGTTGATGGTAAAGCGCACTAGTTTATTAAGAGCCTATTCACTCTAGCCTTGAAGACACTCAAATTGTAGTCCGACGGAAACACCGCCTCTGGCAAATTATTCCAGTCCCTCGATGTACGCGGTATAAAGGAGGAGGCGAAACGCTTCGTCCGGATCGTAGTGGTGTTAACAACGTAAGGGTGGAAACCAGCCGTACGATGGGTCGTCCGCTGGTGGAACGGAGATGGGGAAATTAAATCATGCAATTCCATCGCACACTCCCCTAAATGCATCCTATAGAACACCGAAAGGCTGGCTACTCTACGCCTGTGCTCTAGGCTTTGGAGACCAACTCGAGTTAGATCAGGGTCCCCAACCAGCCTCTTTGCACGTCTCTCCACTGAATCCAAAGTGGCCAGGTGACACTTGGCAGCACCAGCCCAAATGTGGCTGCAGTACTCCACACACGAACGGACCTGTGCTTTGTATAACATTAGAAGCTGCCCAGGTGTGAAGTACTGCCGGACCTTTGCGATAACGCCAAGTTTCCTGGCAACCACCTTAGCCTTGGACTCAATGAACCGCCCAAAGTTAAGGTCCGAGGAAATCTCAACTCCCAAAAGCTGAAGGCGGTCGGAACACTCCAAGGACACATTCCGAAAAGTAGGAGCCAAGGTGAACGGGCTCCTTTTGGCGGTGAAAGGACACGCCTGTGTTTTGGCGGCATTGAATGCTACAAGATTGGCATTGCCCCATTCGGAGACTGCCTGCAGCGCAAGACTCGTTCGCTCAACCATGGCCTCTCTTTCGGACCGGATTGATTCCGTACTAGTCCGAGCACCCGGCAGGTATCTCCCTACAACTGTGCTGTCATATGCATACCCATAGATACCAGGCATCAGCAAATCGTTAATATGCAGCAGGAACAGAGTTGCAGAGAGAACAGACCCCTGAGGAACACCGGCATTAGTTGACATGGGCTCAGAAGAGCATCCATCGACAACAACTCGGAGGGACCGTTCAGTCAGGAAGTCTTTTACCTAGCCAGTCAGGCCAGCGGAAATGCCGTACGCTGGAAGCTTACTCAAAAGGCCAGCGTGCCATACCCGGTCGAAGGCCTTCGAGACATCAAGGGAGACAGCAATCCTTTCCCCATTCTTCTTGAGGGCCTCGCCCCACAAGTGAGTGGCATACACCAGTAGGTCCCCAGTTGACCGATTGCGGCGAAACCCGTACTGTCGGTCACTGAGGAGATCGTTACCTTCCAGGTATGCCAAGAGGCGCGAGTTCAATACGCGCTCCATAATTTTACAAAGTATGGAGGTGATCGAAATCGGCCGATAGTTGGCAGGATCGGCACGACTACCCTTCTTAGGCACGGGCTGCACGTTAGCAAGCTTCCAGGACTTGGGCACAATACCAGTCCTAAATGAGAGGCGATACAAGCGCGTCAATACAGGAGACAACTCGGGCGCACAAGCTTTAAGAACAATCGCTGGTATACCATCCGGACCACTAGCCTTATTCACGTCCAGACGACACAGTACTCTCAGAACCTCCTTGTTCCTAATGCGAACCTCAGGCATTGAGGCTCCGCAATGAGGTAAATTAGGTGGAGTAGCACTGCCAGTATCAAGACGCGAATTATGGGCAAATAGAGAAGCAAAGAGACCTGCTTTCTCTCTCGCCGTATGAGCCAGTGTTCCATCAGGCCTAACCAGCGGAGGCAGTGTCAGTGTCTGTTACGCTTTCCCGCTTAAACCTCTCAACCGATTTTGATGAAATTTGGCACAGACAATCTTTAGACCCTGAGAAACATAGGCTACCTTTTATAAAAAAAAAAATGATTTTCCCGAGGGAGATCTAAAAAGCGCGATATAACCGAACTCCACGCGGGCGAAGCCGCGGGCGGAAAGCTAGTTTTTTATAAACTAATGTTTTAAATCACAATTTATATCAAACAACTCAACCTGCTCATTGTGCCAGATTTTAACTAATAATAGATATTTCTTCTGCCTTCACATCCAGTCTGTTCCAACCAATTTCATCCATCTAACTGATTAACGTTCCCTACTACGCGTACCCGTCGATATGCGTAGTATGGAACGTCGTGGAATATAATAAGGTTTTATTCATACTTGCAATATAGAATTTCTCAATTCCTAATGCCTTCATTCCCTGATGATCTATCAAAATAAAAAAAAAACTATGCTTCAACAAAACACAGGTAATCAGAGTTACCTACTACACCTACATATCAATTGACTTTTAATTGAATGCAATCAATTCCGTCATCTGTCATGTCGTGTACAGGTTGTCGCCTCGTAAATATACCGGTTGGGACAATCATTTACGATGGGACGATACCTGAAAATGTATGAGTTTTAAGTGTTTTCAATAACTATATTATCTGCACGCATATACAAAATAAATAACATAAATAATCAGACTACAATGATCCCACTCCTGGGAACCAGGGCTTTTCTCGGTTAGAGGGTTTTACACGATTGGTAGGTATATACAGAATCATTGATATAATATTAAACTAAGGTAGATATGTCACTAGCGCACTGAAAATGAAGCGTACAAAAGGAGGTAAGTCCGGCAAGTCGCTTTAGTTTTCGTCGATTCTATTTAAGCGCAAACGACAAACACTAGCCATCTTTTTCTTCTCTATGCTTTAGATTGCGCCCCATCTCACTCACACTGTGCCAACGTGTGAAATGTACGCAGAATAAAAAAAAATACATGTGTGTGCTGCTGCTCCGATCGGCACATTTATTTTGGTTAATTTGTTAGAGCATATCATATCTGTTTAATATTATATCAATGTACAGAATGGATTCTATTTATAAAAATAGTAGCGGGGCTCTCCTGATGCCCACGGTTTTCATGACTTCTCAAGACATCAAGATTACGCACAATGGTTCATTTGAAGGAATAAGTGCTAAATTACTGTATAACCTCTAATTAATTCAGCTTTTTGGAACAAATTGTCTAAATTTTAGTGAATATCGCATCAAAATCGCTTGCGTAGTTTAAAAGATCAACGCGATCACACAGCCAGATGCAAAAGGCGATTTTGGGAAGCTGGAAAATTTAAAACTTTCTCTAAACACTGTGATTGTGTGTTAACCATAAATCATTGACAATTCATTTGAGTTTTTTTATTCATATGTTTTTTTTTTTATTTATAAGCAGGTACAATCAATGTTAATTTCAGCAGCTTCGATGTTAATTTAAGTAAATTTTATGTAAGTATCTGAAATTTGAAAGATAATAAATAAAAATCTTCTTAAATAAATAAAATTCTTCCCTATAAATAATTAGTAAAGTGTAAATGTAAAGCTATGGTTTCCTCGAAATGTTATGGTCGCTAAAGAGCGTCAACAGTTGAATGTCGACGTCACTGAAAGTTATTTAAAAAGTAAGTTTATTTTCATGGAGACCATTTTTCAACATCTTAAATGAAACCCCGCTGTCATAAAGGAGATGTTTCAGAAATGTATGGAGACTGGGCCAGCATATGTACAGTTTTTATGTACAATCAAGGGTCAAAAGTGCATTACCACTTTTGAACTTTATTGCAATAATAATAAGGGTCAAAAGTGATACTCCACTTTTGACCCTTACTGTACATGCAATTTAACTCGGTCAACTAGTGCACCACAACTACTAAAAACTATGGTGGTCAGCAATAAGCGAAATAAGATGTTGACAGTGACATTGTATTAAACTGACAGCCTCTGTGGCGTAGCGGTAGCAAATGCGGCCGCTGCGCAAGAAGGCACGGGTTCGATACCAGCACAGTGCAAATATTTGTATGCAGTGGCGTGCCTAGGGTCCACCGATAACGCAAGCCCATGATACGTTTTCTTACCGTTCTTTACAAAACAAGATTTTGTGATCCACATCACCATATTCTTCGCTTCAAGAAGCCGGTGGTCTAACGACGGCGAGCTAATCAAAGCACACTGAAGGCATGATATTGCTAGGCAGAAGAATAACACGTACCAGCAAAGACATACCCTCGGCGGCTTCGAAAAAAGCCTTTCTCTTTGCATTGTGTTGAGCGAAGATACCTACCTACAATCCCTACATATATTCATAACGGCGCGTGTCCAATTGCAAACGATCTAAATATGCTACAAAGTTATGGGATTTCGAAAACATAGAAATAAAAAAAATAAAAAAAGCTTTTACTTATATTCTAAATCAATGCGTCTATCTTTCTTTAAAAATGATTTTATTACGTCAGAATAAAAAGTTGGTGAACGTTTGATTTCTACTAAAAGTTGCTTTTCGATCGCGATCATCGAAAGATCAGAAAGTCGCTCTTGGCCCTGTGAGTTCCGTAAGTATGTGTGAATACGCTTTAACGAAGAAAATGCGCGTTCTGCGGAAGCTGACGTAGCGGGAATTGTTACAATCAAATGGGCAAGTTTACAATAAAGTTTGTTCGAATGGGAACAGCCCGTAATCCAATTAGTTTTATAAACGGATCTATTGAATTTCCTTTTATGAGACTTACTTGTTTGAGCTTAAATCCGGCGTAGGTTTTGGCGAAGATATGAGGTTATTTTTCTCTGAAAAACTTAAAGAATTTACCTTTCCCCCACCTAGCAAACTATAAATACACTTGAAATCGTCACAAGGGACATAAATATTATCGGTATCCGACGGATTTGCACTCATTTTACACAATCAATTCAAAATTAAACTTCGAAAAAATTACTCCGCTCAACAACAACAGAGACTATTCAAATCGTAGCTATGTTCATACAAATCAAACCCAGTGTTGCCGTTCCATGAATTTTAAAAGCGCTTAATTATCTGAAAATTCTACCAGATATGAAAAAAATATAACAAAAAATAAAACCCGCAAGAAAGTGCTAAACTATTTCACATGTGTAACACGGCCAGTTTTTTGTTTTATACTAGGTATTTTTTATAAACGCTTGAATTACAATGAAAGAAATATTTTTTTTTTGTCACAGAAATTTCTTAACCCTTTTTTTCACTTGAATGAGTCAAAAAGCGAATGTTATTGAAAAAGTATAATACATACTAAGTAAGTATAGTATATACTCGATGTATTTAACTATAACTTTATCACTCATTCATATTTAATATCAACGAACGTGAAAGACGAAGAAAACTACTTATATTCAGTCCATGAATGAGCCAATTTAATAATCTATTATACCTGGGACTCCCTCGTGTAATATATTCTATTTCGGTGACATCAGCCCACAAACTTAAAATAAATGAAAATTATCGTACTTAACTACTAAAAAATCAACAAACTAAAACGGCAACACTGATCCAACAGTGCGTTGTGTACAACGTCAGATGCAAGCCGTGCTTTATTGAGCAGAATCCAGCCATATAAAATGTCAATGTTAAACTACTGTAAAACTTATGTTACTAGATACTTCATATTAGGGAACGAAAGAAGAGTGCATTGCAAGCGAGGTTAAACCTGGCTTGCACTAGGTTAGAGCCCGCAAGTGCGAGTGAGATAGATATTGAGCCGTGACCTTGTGCGACCGTGGGCGCGTCTTCAAACTGAGTGGCGCTATGCGTTGTATTTTTAATTACGTCTACGTAAATTTAGTTTGAAAACTATTTTCTTCTGTTTACTGTTTTTTTTTATTTTTGGGGGTGAGGCTTGAGGGAAGGCAAGCCGGGCATCTGGGCTTATATGGTAGGCCCGCCACTGTTTGTATGGATGAATATTTGTACTGGTCTGGTCGTGCCTCGGAAAGCACGTTAAGCCGTTGGTCCCGGTTGCCATGCGAACATCCAATGGCAGTCGTTACGGGTTGTTGGAACCCTCAAAAGTCCAACAATTGGTCTCACTGCAATGCTTAGATATCGCCTTCGGGTTGTGGAGATGACACGGCAGTCGCTTCATGGAAAATATCGAAGTTTAGCCAAAATCAACAGTTAGACTGGTAAAAGCGGACCCCAGACTCCAAAGTAGAAAAAAAAGGCTCCAGATGCGACTGGGATTAACTCTGAGATGATGATGATGATTTTATTGAAGTGTCATTATCTAACAAAACACGAATTCCGAACATACGGCAGCATATCTTTTGTTACCTGTTAGTGCAGCTAGATTAGTTTCATTACTGTTAAGAGGCAAAAAGAATGACGGTTTGGCCGCCACTTTAATAGACAAGGTCGCCAAACAAAAACAGTAAAAGCTCCTGAAACACAATCAAGTCTGAGTTGACTTGACTGTGTTTCGGAGCTTTTCGACACTCACTACGAATACAACGGGAAAATAGAACTGTCAAAGCCGTCAATCAAACGCCATAACCACTGTCATGGCTACCTTAAAAAAGGGTTATCTCACTAAAAACTTTTTAAATTATCTTTACTAATATATAAAGCTGAAGAGTTTGTTTGTTTGAACGCGCTAATCTTGGGAACTACTGGTCCGATTTAAAAATTATGTTTGCGTTGGATAGCCCATTAATCTAGGAAGGCTATTAACGCTGCGATCAATAGGAGCGGGGCATAACTAACTCCACGCGAACGAAGTCGCTGGCGGCCGCTAGTTAGTTAATAGGTACACTTTAAATTAATTTAGTAGTATTTTTTTATGATAATCTATTATTTTTATCCTCTTTATCTATATAGTGTACATAGGCCTAAAATAAAACACCTCCTTTAATGACAACTGTCGCTGCGGCCAGAGGAAGACTAACCTTTCCTTGCTTTATTCCAAAGTCTAATTTGCCGATACCAAAAAAGAAATGATTGCTCGGAATATTCCAAAGAAAAGGTCCGTAAATAAAACGAAACACGTCTACGCGAACAACTGATTAATAAAACCACAAAGAACGACGTTAGAAAGTTTAATCAACCCCATTTTTTCTTGAAAATTAATCCAGGGAATTATTAAACCCTTCCCTTTCGATTTGGTTAACAGCTCGAGAAAAAATACAGGTAGAGAGAGATACGTTTTCTTGAAAGAATTTCAGTTTGATTAGCTTCGGGAAGTATTTCTTCGGAAGTAAAGGAAGAAATGAGTAGCAGATTGCTTTTTTTGTATTTAAAATTTTGCGTTGGTACTTCATGCTGAAGAATCGGTTGATGAATTTTAAATTATGTTTCAGTTTCCTGTAGAATTAATTATAGAAGCATGGTCCATAAATAATTCAGTAACCAAGATTTTTTTTTATTTTTATTATTGTGAAGTAGTGATTGACTGCAATCCCGCCTTTTGGTAAGAAGTGATGTAATCATTAACGCTATTAAGAGCCTATTCACTATAGCTTTGAAGACAATTAAATTGTAGTCAGACGGACACACCACCGCTTTCAAGTTGTTCTAGTCCAAAGATGTACGTGGTAAGAATATTGTATTTGTTAAACATTTTAAACAATTTTGAGATTCGTTTTACACGATGGTCACATTGGTATTTATAAGAAATTAAAAATCTGGGGTCCGAAATAAGGGTTTAAAATAATGCAGAGAATTTTGCTGTAATGTCTTTTTTCATTTTTTTTTTCTGTAGCCTCAACGTAATGCACGCAGTAACGCAGTCTATCAAAGACATTGTCGCTTAAAGTTCAATTAAAAAAAAAAAGTTTTTCTTTTTTGAAACAGCAATAAGTCGAGTCCTATTTAGTTTTCATGATGTTCTTTTAATGAGTATAAACTTTTTATTTTTTATTTCAAGGCTTTTCAGTGGTGACAGCCAGTAAAATAAAAAAAAAATTAGGAAAATATGCAATTTTTTGTCGCTCCGATACATTAAAATGACGGTATTTTTAAGCAAGTGGGAAAGGTCCAAGTGCAAGTGCTTGTGCAAGTTGCAAGTGAAATAATATATTCCATTCAAAAACCACTACTAAGAAACAACAAGAATATTTTTCGTAAAATTATAAAACGGTATCCATTCTGTCTCCGGAAATCTACGGAGTCAAAACTAGGAAATTCTTGTCTGAGAATACGAAAACTGTACTCGAGAACAGTTTCCGTTGCAAGCTCACATTCCCTCTAATATTTCATGACCTGAAAAGATGTATTTTAATGTCTTTCTGCCCCTTTTGAAACAGGTATCTTTTTGGAGTAGTGCTCTTGTATAACGGTGAATCTTATGTCTTTTGGGATAAAAAGTTACCACAGAAAGTGCAATAGTCGTCTTATATACCTAACTTTAGAAAATGTTAAGTGTATTTTGTATTGAGGGATTTGAGAGTAGTGGTAACGTGTACGTGAGTCCTAACATTTTAAGATTATCAACATTATAATCAGCCTATATCATCAATAGTTAATTGCAAGACGAACACAAATTATTATCAACTAGCGACCTGCCCCGGTTTCGCACGGGTGCAATGCTGATACTAAATACTACTACACTACAGAAAAACTGTGAACGTATAAAAATCTTAGCAGCCCGCCGCCGCTCCTGCCGTCCTGGCTGGCCGCTCCAGCCCGCAATTTTTAAATATGTAATATCTTGTAAAATATTCATTTAAATCATATACTATAACTGGCAATACAGATCTTTATTAAATCAACAATAAATTGGATAAGAATTAATGCTGTATATGTAAATAGACATATACCATCGCAGACTTTTTTGTAGACCTTTTCAATGTGTACAATATTTAGTACATTATTTTGATAAATCTGGTTCTAAGGTTTAACCTGCGTTTCACTACAAACGCGGAAAAAAAATTATTTACGACATCACATTAGAAACCTCAAAAATAATAGTTGTTCTCCACAGTTTAATGGATGTTATTATACATATAAACCTTCCTCTTTAATCACTCTATCTATTAAAAACTGTATCAAAATCCGTTCCGGAGTTTTAAAGATTTAATCATACAAGGGGACATAGGGAAAGAGAAAGTGACTTTGTTTAATATGTTGTGTATGTTTGTTTAATACCTATGTAGTGATAAACGCAAGACAACGCCGCGCCGCGCCAGAAAATAACCTTGTATATTGTAGCTAAAATTACCCCAAACTAGGAATTACTCCTGTATCGTGGGTGTGTTTAGAAACATAAAAACAAACAGCATATCATTACACAATTACAATTCTATAACATTAATTACTCAGCCAACTGATAACCGATTAGTTCCTTTTGGACGACATCAATAACGAACATGAGAAGCGGTGTGAACAGTCCAAATCAATTACAAATGATCAATGACCCATTTTCCTCTAATCGATTGATGAAGCAATAAGGCCCAGGTCAGATTAAAGGGTAAAGCCAAATAGCTATCTACGATGGCATTTTATTTAAAGAGATTATAAGCGCCGGTGCCTAGTGAATTCTAAGATTTTTTTATAAATTATAAAATAGCCCTTGACCGCAGTCCCGCCTGATGGTAAGCAGTGATGCGATCGTTGATGATAAAGCGCGCTAGTTTATTAAGAGCCTAGCACTCACTTCACTCTAGCCTTGAAGACACTCAAGTTACATCGTGACGGGTACACCACCGCTGGCAAATTGTTCCAGTCCCTCGATGTACGCGGTATAAAAGGGGAAACGAAACGCTACGTCCGGATCGTAGTGGTGTGGTGGAACTGGTTATCCATGAACAATAAGGTCGATGTATCTTGCAGAGTCAGATATTGGCTGATGGGCGGCTCAGTAGACATTATTTTTATTGATTAGCCACCGTTTCTTGAGGAAGGCTTAGGTACCTTTTTTTTTTAATAGTTATAAACTAGTGCTTGACTGCAATCCCGCCTGATGGTAAGCAGTGATGCAATCGTTGATGGTAAAGCGCACTAGCTTATTAAGCCTATTCACTCAAAAAAACTGAGTGAATAGGAAGGAAGACGGCAGTTGAGCGAGATGATGCAATGTTTAACCCAACAACACGACCAACGATGCTACGCAAGAGGATGATCTGGAGACCCTCAACGACCAAACTTCCGACAGAACAACATTAGGCACATCGTACCCAGCACATATCGCAACACAACTGCTCAAACCCGTCTACCGTACGGCTTCACCAGACATCATGCCGGAACACAACGAATCGCTTGGCGGCAAGACTTTGTCTGGTGTCTGGTGGGTGGTAACATAAGCCGGCGGCTGATGTTGTTGCCTACCACCGACCTACCGACCGACCTATATCATTTA
Organism: Sesamia nonagrioides; assembly: GCA_017933935.1. Classification (NCBI taxonomy): domain Eukaryota; kingdom Metazoa; phylum Arthropoda; class Insecta; order Lepidoptera; family Noctuidae; genus Sesamia; species Sesamia nonagrioides. Next base: position 327,881 of record JADWQK010000343.1, read on the forward strand.
TCCACGTGCGAAGCTGGGGCGAGTCGCTAGTCCTTAATATTTACTAACGTCTGTACTAGTACCTCAGTGGTACTAACACTGCGTTTAGTTACTAGCATAAACTATAATCTGCATAAACTCATATTAATTCTTCAATTAATTTCAAACTTTTATATGATCTTTGATCCTTGTTTCAGTAAAATGTGTTAAACGTAGATGTGTCAATATGTCGTGGTTAACGATATCAGTTTAATAAAAGTTGCTAATTTGATTTATATAGCAGTAGGGCAAATACTGTGGCGTTATTTTGTAATGGCGGCACGTGCAAATAGTCGCTTTGGAAAGTGGGGATTGTCCAAGGGTCACTTCCAATTGAACCGCGGACCGTTGCACTTCTACGGTGCGAAACTGTAAGTTTGCCTATTTAAATTTTTATTGGCAGTTGTTATTTACTATTTAGTTTCAGCCTCCGTGGCCTAGCGGTAGCGGACGCAGCCGCTGCGTAAGGAGGCGTGGGTTCGATCCCCGCACAGTGCAAATATTTGTATGCATGAATATGAATATTTGCACTGGTCTGGTCGTGCCTCGGAAAGCACGTTAAGCCGTTGGTCCCGGTTGCCATACGAACATCTAATGACAGTCGTTACGGGTTGTTGGAGCCCTCAAAAGTCCAACAATTGGTCTAGCTGCAATGCTTCGATGTCGCCTTCGGGTTGTGGAGGTCAGGCGGCAGTCGCTTCACGGAAAATATCAAAGTTTAGCCGTATCAGCAGTTAGACTGGTAAGCGGATTAACGCTGAGATGATGATGATGATTTACTATTTAGTTTCACTTCTAAAATAATATTGGAGGGTACATTTACATTTCGTGCTTTAATTCAAAACTTCACCTATGAAATGAAGCCCTTACCACCACGCCATGATGGTAATGACCTAACCACTCCACCGTCGCCGACGTCATCATATATATTATTAGGTGAGTGATACACTATGATGCCATTGAAAAGGATTGAATGGTACCAACAAACACCATGAAAAGCTGTGTGAATAATCAGTCGAAATCAATTACAAATGACCAATCTAATCTTCCAAAGGAGGTCGACACGATAAAAAATATATCACCTTCTGTCCTTTAGCCATACCGTTACATTAAGGGCCATAATACCTCCAATACCCCTCCAATCGATTGATAAAGCAATTAATAAGGCCCGGGCCAGATTACCAGGCCAGGCCAATTAGTTAGGCGACCGCTATTTAGTTTTGGAAACGGCTATTACATTCCAAATAGAATTATCCTCATTAACTACTATCAGTTTTAGTGTGAAATACTGTCATTGCGGTAAATTGGGGGTATTGAGGTACTTATGGTTATGTGAATCGATTAAGTGTGGAACGCTAGGCAATGATATCTGATGTCATGATTCATGTATTAATATCTGCCTGTCTTCAAGATGCCTGCACAAAAGGTAGAGGAAAACATTTTTAAAAATCATCCAGCTTGAATATTAGCACGGCGACCAAACTTAGCTCAGACCAACCTTTGATGCATCAGATATTATAATAATAACCAATGCAATCATTGTACCGATAGTCGTGACAGCCAATGGCTTAATAGCCAAGAGCCTCGACCAACATCTCAGGAGGCTTCCGTTATGCAGCTGGATTAAGGGCTTGAATCACAAAGCGGTACTTTTGAATACGGCTCGCATTGTCAGGAGGTTCCTCGATCTGGAGCCCTGACCGCCGTTAGCTTGGATCCTGTTCCCGATAAAAACTAGTAACCCACCGGGGGTTATTATTTTTTATATTTTTAAATGGTTTTATATTTTTATAATATGTCAATATTTCAAAATAATATTTAATAATATTTTAAAAAGAATAATAATAATGTAATGCTCATATGTGTTCGCAGACACAGGTACACTATTTTTTCTTCTTTTTCTGTCTTCGTGCGATGGGATGGCAATCCGTCTCGACCGAGAGGTATGAGGGGAAGGAAGTATCATACCATCATGTTCTAAAATCCTGGCTATTACTAAGAAGTTCCCAATGGAAAAACCTCATCAAAACTTTGCACGACTCGGATATAAGACCCAGAACACACACAACAGTCGTGTTTGGGATGAGAGACCAATTTGGGCGTCGTATAAAAGCAGGTATGGTACAAGTGCAAATGCCGATAACATTAACACCTAAAATATCCAACGAAAGAAGCGATGGCAATAAAAAGGATACTGCATCGGCTTCAAAAAGATGTCCAACAGAGGTTTAGAACAAAAATAAGAGATCGTCCTTAAGAGACCGTCCTTTCGTCTTAATAGAAAGTCGTTGTCCTTTTTTGCAATTCAATTATTATCTTTACCGTATCCGGTACCGAAGTCATGGTGGCCTAGTGGTTAAAACACCAGCCTCTCAAGTATGAGTGTGCGGGTTTGATTCCAGGCCAGGCAAGTACCAATGTAACTTTTCTAAAGTTATATGTACTTTCCAACTATATCTTGGACACCAATGACTGAAGGTGAAGGAACCATCTTGAGGAAACCTGGACTATAAGTCTGAAATCGCCAACCCGCATTGACCAAGCGTGGTGATTACGCTCAATCCTTCTCTGTATGAGAGGAGACCTGTGCCCAGCAGTGGGGCGATGAAAAGGTTGATGATGATCCGGTACCGTATACGATACATCTCTTACAGCGTCCATGCTCATAGAAAAAGTAGATGATAAGTAATTTTGCAAAATTATAAAGATTAGTAGTATGAAAATTAAGTAGCAGTGGGCAGGATACATAACTCGCGGAGCTCATGGTCACTGGGGTTGAACAGTTCTGGAGTGGTGGAGCGTTCCAGAAGACCCGTAGCATTCAAAAGCCTCCCACAATGTAGACTAATGACCATCAGAAAGCATCAGAAATCCGCTGGATATGAGAATCACAGCACCGGTCAAAGAGGGAGTCTTAAATCTGGCACTGGACTTCGACGTCTGAAATGATGACGGTGAAAATATTCAAGATTATGATACTAATACATAACATAAATATAATCAGCCTATAATGTTCCCGCTCTTGGGACACAGGCCTCCTCTCAGTGAGAGGGAGTGGGCCGTAATCTACCACGCGGGTCCAGTGCGGTTTGGTATACCAATACTTCAGTGTAATCTATATTTTTGATGACCAGTTTATGTCTGAACCGGTATTATTTTTAGCGAGTCTAAAATGGATTGGAAATCTGAAAACTATACGGAAATAGACGGTTAGATTTGAGTGAGTTATTTTTATTTACTAATGGCTTGATTTGATTGATTCAGAATCTGGATTCTTCTTCACTCTGCAGAATTAGAACCGTATCAAGATGCGACGAGTGTAAACTAATGTTTGTTATATCTTTTAGTCAGCGGTGTACCAAATCTCAGAAATTCATGCATTGATGATAACCAGCGTTAGGTTAATTATGTGATGTTTTTTAATGTTACAAATTAATGCTTTATGGTAACCAGTGTTGCAATCGTTGATAGTAAAGCGCACTAGTTTATTACGGGCCTATAAGACACATCCATTGTAATCAGACGGGAAAACCTTCTGTGGCAAATTGTTCCACTTCTTTGTACATTATAGTATAAAAGACGAGGCGAAATGCTTCGTCCGGATTGCTGTGGAGTCAATAATGTAATGGTGGATACACGCCGAATGACGGGTCGTCTGATGATGGAAGAATGAAGTCGTTATTCCTACGTACATTTTCCAAAAAATCGTCCTGTAGAATACTGAGCGGTTGGCTACTCTACGGCTGTGCTTCAGGCTTCAAAGATTGTTCTTGTAATGCACATATGGTCTTGGTCGCTATATTCCATACCTCAATGTTGATATTTCTATTTTTACATGGATGGCGGTAAGATCATTCGGTTCAGTCGCATCTAAACACTCAGTCCTGTACTATAAAAACTGCAGAGAATTAATGATAAGTCGATGCTTGTCGTCAAACGCGATGTTAAAATAAAATGTTTTGTTCTTACGTAGCACCAAGACAAATCCTCAAGCAGCCCGCGATATAGCAAGGGAGGTGACCTTCAGCATGTGCGTGCGAGTCTATTAGCGTGGATAGCAGGTAACATCGAGGTGTTTAATCGATCGTTATTCACTATTCACTCTAGCCCTGTAGACACTTAATTAGTCACTTCAATGTTTGCGGTATAAAGACGAGGCGAAATGCCTCGTCCGGATCGTAGTTGCGTCAACAACTTAAGGATTTTGACACTGGACATGCGACGAGGTTTGGGTGTCACTAAATTGACTGATTGCTTTCTGAAAACTCACCTCTTACTCATATTAGGATTATTAGATACAGGATTTCAGTGTGTATCATCATCATCTAAATTATCAACCTTTTATCGTCCCACTGGTAGGCACAGGTCTCCTCTCATACAGAGAAGGATTGAGCGTAATCAGTGTGTATGGAAGTTCTTAATATTTGCCTACTAGACATATTGCTTGTTGACTATGAAAGGAAACCATAAATATAAGAAAACGGTTTCATAAACCTTACCTAGGTTTATGAAACCGTTTTCTTATAGTTGAAAAAAAGACAAATAGTTACTCAAAAAATTACTGCATAATCAACCAGTTTAAGAATATTTCACTTACGTGATACTATGAGTTATTTGCTCAGGGAAGCAAATTTGAATTTCATGAGACTTTTAGGAAATGATACCACGTCGGTGCACGAATTATACTGTTTATTAGGTAACTTTCTACGGTAATAAGTTTCAGTTTTACTACCTTGCATGTTGGCCTTTAAAATCAGATGTTCTTGTCATGTGAAAAGTCTGGCCGGATTGAGTTGATTTAAGAACTTAACTGAAATCGCGATTATATTCTTTATCAATCATAAAATCACTTGTTTTGTCTCTTGTCTTGTTTTAAACATTCATAATAATTATAATTTTGTACATTAACGAGTTGTATTTTTTTTACTAATTATAAAGTAGTGCTTGACCGCAATCCCGCCTGATGGTAAGCAATAATGGGATCGTTGATGGTAAAGCGAGCAAGTTTAATAAGCCTATTCACTTAAAAATCTTACTGAATAGGTAGGAAGACAGCAGTTGAATGAATTGATGCAATGTTTAACACAACAACACGATCAACGATGCTGCGCCAGAGGGAGATTGATCTGAAGATCCTCCACGACCAAACTCCTGACACAACAACATTTGGTGCATCGTACCCGGCACATATCGCAACACAACTGTTCAGACCTGTCCTCCGTACGGCTTCACCAGACATCATGCCGGAACACGACGCTTGGTGGCAAAATTGTCTGGTGGTTGGTAACTTCTGCCACTTTTTTCTTTTGTTTAACGTATGCCAATGTGGGTAGGTAGGAAATTATTCACGCTTATTAGATTAATCGGAATTTTTTATAACACACTTTACTTTACTAACCTACCAACAACTCGTGTTTTCCCTTCTGAAAATTAAAACAATCTAACCTAACAAAGAACATAAAAATACGCCACGTCAAAAGGGAGTTAACATCTGTCATCCGACCCAACGCGTTCCACGTAAAATTAAAAGCAATTAACTGCTTTGATTAAAAGATTGGGGCGAAAGGGCCGTGTCGATGTCAAGGGTAATATCGTCAAGTCGGCGGGGGCCTGGCCCCTGTCAGGGTCCCATAACTCTAGACTGAAAATTTTCATTTTTAGTTGACTTCCTCCAAATGAAAATCAAATCTGCTCCGAACGAGTGAAACAATTCCCTTCACTTTGGTGGATGGAATCAGATTTTTGATCACGGAATTGTATTAAGTTTTGGATGGTCGGCCGAAAGAAATTGCAGAGCGAAATGTTAGAGCTCAAACGAACGGGGCCGCTTTTAGCGGGCGACGAAGATGTATTGACGGATAGATGCGACCGTAGATATTTTTTATTGCTGTTTGTCAGCGATGTTATATATATACAAAGACTTAAGACAAAGTTTATGCGAACTTATAGGTACTCATAGTTGGTAAGACGGTAGATAGATACTCCTAAAAATATCTTCATTATTTTTAATTCTTAGGTACATTCCATATTGGACTTGAAATCTGGGCGTGACCATAAGGGCATCAAGCTCTCAAGCACACTACGTCAATTTCCAATTGTATGTTTCTAAATAAATAATTTGTCTGCTGTATCGATTAGTTATATCAGAAAGAAAAAAAAGGACAGGAAAATAAAATTAAAAATAAAATATTCTGAATATACCGCCAAATTAAATTCCATAGTTAATTTACTACACACTTATTTTTTTCTGGTACTGCACAAACCAAGTTATTAGAGTTATGTTACTCGCAACAGCATCGTGCATTTAACAGGAATGCCTTTAAAAGTTTTGCCATTAAAACAACGGAGTAAATGCACGGAGATAAGCAGCATATTTATTTAACAAACAACTAAAAAAGTCTCGCATAAACGCTAGCGTGTCAAGTTCTCAATATGATTATGAAAGTTTTTACGACAGACCATTATATTCTACGACAGACATGCCATATTCTGGCAGTGATTTTGTGAACATTTGATTATGTTCAGCTCGCGATAAACGAAAGGTAGAAGTCTCCTTTGTGTCGTAAACGTTCTTAAAAACTCGTTATTAATAAGGAAGTAGGAAGAAAACTTTCGGTTTAAGGGACACGGAGAATTTCTTAATAGAATTATGTTTTATGAATTAATTAAAAATATAGAAACACAAAAAAATTGCAGTAAAAATGTATGTGTAAAATAGGGATGTATCCAAGGTATGAAAATCAAAAAAATAATTTGTCCGTCTTCTTCTTCAGCCTATAGATGGCCACTGCTGGACAAAGGCCTCCCCCAAGGCTTTCCACACTGACCGGTCTTGTGTTGTCTATTAGTCCGTCATCTATTAGTCCGTCTTATAAAAAATTAAGACCCGTATTTTTATTTTTTTCGAAATTACCAAAAACTGCTGAGATATAGTGTATTAAAGTTACAGAGTGGGGGCTAATTACGTCACACCGTGGTATTTTTTGTACCACGGCGTGACGTCATGCGACATTTCATATCAATATAATTATCATCTTCTTATGTCTTTGAATGAAAGAAAAAATAAAAAATACATGTTCAATCCATACTAATATCATAAATGAGAAAGTAACTCTGTCTCATCTCAGGTTTCCCTTCAAAACTTATAAATCTTTCGCCTTTTAAAGTAATTCTGTCTGTCTGTCTGTCCGGCTTTCACGCCAAAACTACTGAACCGATTATAATGAATTTTGATACACAGATAGTCTAGAGACTGAGAAAGGGCATAGGCTATATAACATCTCGCTATGACTAATAGGGGCAGAGCAGGAACATAAAATGTTGCAAAAACGGGGGCAAACGCGCACGTACATATTGCTCCCACTATTTTAACAGGCGCTTATTTTATATCAACTAAGCTCTTTCGGTTCGAAACATACGCGGGTGAAACTGCGGTGCACAGCTAGTATTTTTTATAAATCTATCTGATAGAAATTAAATTATTTTTAGGATACAAGCCAAATCACACGTAGTGAATAAAAAACCGGCCAAATGCGAGTCAGACTCGCACACCGAGGGTTCCGCCGTACAAATGTAGCGGTTTACAATTTATGACATACTAGCTTTCCGCCAGCGGCTTCGCCCGCGTAGAGTTCGGTTATATCGCGCTTTTTAAATTCCCCTCGGGAACATCAAATTTTTCCGGGATAAAAGGTAGCCTATGTACTTTCTAAGGGTCTAAAGATTGTCTTTGCCAAATTTCATCAAAATCGGTTGAGAGGTTAAGGCGGGAAAGCGTAACAGACAGACAGAGTTACTTTCGCATTTATAATATTAAGTGTATATTAAGTATGGATTAAATTAAATTACTTACTAGATATGGTTCAAACCAATTGCACGGTAATGCGTAATGCACATCAAATATATATATATTTTTTGTTTTAATATTATCTCATTTTAGAACTTACAGAGAGGGTACACATTTTAATACTTTGGAAGTGACTCTCGCGCAAACCGTTCAGTTCAGAACAATCGTAGTTATGATAATTTCGTGAGAGTCAACATAGTTAATATTTTTTATTTTATAATATAACTAAAATAGTGGGCCAGTACCTTGTAAAAGTTCTTTTATTAAAGTTATTTATGTACAACATTTTATAGTCATCATTCAGAAATCTGATTGAAAATAACTAATTATGTCTTAAATTTGAACAAAATCTGTAAATGGGGACTGAAAAAGGTGTGAATTGTATCATATTGAATTTATTTGGATAAGGATTAATAATAAGGAACAATTAGTGGGCTTTGATTTCGACTGGCATTTTAATTAACTTTTCAAACATAAAAATGTAATCATTATGAATATACTATAGTAGGTAGACATATGGTGTCGCTGACTTTTTTGAAGGTAAGGTCTACAATACTGTAGTACATTATTTTGATCTGTCTCATAGGATTCAGCCAGCATTTGCAATGTAAGCTGAAAAAATGGGTTTATTTTGCGACATGTGTTAGTAACCTCAAAAATAACAGTACTTCTCCACTATTAACCTTCCTCTTGAATCACTCTATCTATTAAAAAAAACCGCATCAAAATCCGTTGCGCAGTTTCAAAGATTTAAGCATACAAAGGGACATAGGGGCAGAGAAAGCGACTTTGTTTTATACTATGTAGTGATTACATTTACCAAAATATTTAGATTGAAGGACGATTGTGTTGGTCTTTGTTTTGGTTTAACTAGCTACTGTGCCTAAACATTTTAAAAGGTTTCGGGTTTCCCTGTTAGGTTACCTTAAGCTATTGTTTCATACCAAAATTCAAGATTAGTCAGCGGGAAGTAGTCTTTAAGTTTTGATTCCGTTGCGAGTAGTGGCGAATTTCAAAATATGCGGTATGATTATAGGTAGGTACTATCAGCTGTAGAAGTCCATTCCCACCTTAAAGACTACTGTCGCCTGCGCTAAACCGGCCACGCACACTACCGCATTATTTTTTTATCGCAGTCTCCGTCTTTCTTTAAAGTAATGCAAAATTTCGTTACTTCATTTGAAGTTAAGTAAGCGGCCGCACTTAACAATGGTGCTATCATAAGCGAGCGATTGTGGGTTCGATCCTTAATAAAGGCAAATCTTTTTGTTGTTTCATATAATTTAAAATTATGATAACTGATTTGTATTTTAAAGTAAAAATGTTTGCAAATAATATTTAAACGAATAGGAAAATTTATTGAATATTTATCCCAAAAAAGGTTTTTATTATATGTTTTAGTTTACTATAGAGGTAATATAATAAAAAAATATATAAAAATAAAACAAAAAGCATATTATAATGCAATATACTATAAAGTTATATATTATTCGGTATAGATATGCTTATACTAACAAATGAGACAAACGTTGAAACGGCAGCATTGTAATATTTTACATAAAAGTAATCCTTGACAAACTTATGATATTGTTATGGTAAAAAATACAAAAAACATTTTTGGTCGTTAGATATGAAAATTATAATATTATACATATATTATGATTAAAGAGGTTATAGCTTAATTATTCATTTTCTTAAAGAAAAGAGGATTGAAGCTTAACCTGAATATTATTGCAATCATAAAATAATCTTTACTAAAACACAAAATAGTGCTTATTACATTTACAATTTTTTTGCGTGTATAGCATGGTACTAGTGCTGTCATCCTGCAGTGACTTTTTTCGGAGTTTGATGGCATGAGATTATAATCTTCAAGCGCTTTCTTAGTTCAAAAGTAAACGAACTTATTTCTTATCGAATTCCGAAATTATCCATACTAATATTATAAATGTCTGTCTGTCTGTCTGTCTGTCTGTCTGTCTGTCTGTTACGCTTTACCGCTTAAACCTCTCAACCGATTTTGATGAAATTTGGCACAGACAATCTTTAGACCCTGAGAAAGAACATAGGCTACCTTTTATCCCGGAAAAGTTTGATGTTCCCGAGGGAAATCTAAAAAGCGCGATATAATCGAACTCCACGCGGGCGAAGCCGCGGGCGGAAAGCTAGTTGTTTTTATAATTTACCAAAAGTAATTTGTATTGAAATTGCAAAAGGCGACATCTGTTAACCATTAAGCCAACCGAACATATTACTGTCACTTAGCTAAATTACTTTAGAGATGGTTTAGAGTCAGTTATTAAGATATATAATGGTATATATTTAAAACACTCTGTAGGACACTTCTGCACTGTGATTGTTATCAATAGTTTTTTTTTTTTTTTGTTTAGCTCGATAAGACTCCACCAGTCGCGCCAGTTTATTTTTAAACCACAAATGCAACCTCCCTTCTTCGCAAGATTTAAAAGTTTATTCAATGGTAAATATTGTCGTTTCGTTTCACTTGTCTCGACAGCTACCTTCGTCCTCCAACCTCTTGACCTTGACCTCCAACGGCTTACAGTATTTCTCTAAAACAATAACAATTTTATTACAGACTTGCAACAAGCTATTAGTTTGCACCTTAACACAAATAATAATAAAAGCAACTTACACCAAAGCCGGTTTCGTATGATATTTGAGATATATTGCTGCATATGTCTGCATATTGATTAAAAAAGTAAAACTACTAACACAAACTGGTAACTATATGTTCACCAACTAACAACAGCTAAGTAATATTATTTGAGTTATTGTAGCTAATAATAGTTATTGTAGGTAGCGGAATATTTTTTTGTGAAGGAGTGATTCAGATTCTTTCAAGTCTACCGTCATCTTTTTATAATGACTCTAATATAGAAAAAATCTTAAAAGAAAGTATCGTCTTTAAGTTGCGGATCGGTATTTTTAGATATTTTTGTTGTCAGCATTCATAACTCACCAATAAACATTTAAAAAATATTTTGTAAGTTATCAGATTTGAACTCGAACCACCTTGAACGCCTATCAAGGCGAAAACCGTTAGGCCATTGAAACACTTACTGTGGACGTTGAAATTAGTAAGTAGTACCTAACAATCATAAGCGGGCAGCAAAGTGTATGAGTGTGTATCAAACTTTACTATAGAAGAAGGTCCTAACTACAACTAGTATTGCTTGGCCATAGTTTTGTGAGATTGCAACTCGACTTTTGGTCTTGACTGTAACTACCTCAGCGTTTTGAATTTTTGCGTTGATTTAGAATTTTTCACAGTTTAGAGGCAATTAGATTTAAGAAGTGAATTTCAACTTTAATATCTCTACGCGTTTGTTAGGATAGCAGAGTATGGGTAATTAAATAGTATTAAAGCAAAACATTATGGGAGAAACATTATGTACATAGTTACTTATAACATTACTTACTGGACATATTTAGAATCATCAGCAATATCAGCAATATAAATTACATAAGACCAGGCACATAAGAATTATGTGCCTATAACGAATATTCAGAATACTAAACTGGTAGTGTGCTCGGTCCGACGGCTCCATGAAGACTGTCTACTAAGGGACGAGTCACCGTAGTTATAGGAAATGCCCTCTCAGAGTACCATCGAGCCGTTTTTCTAATTTTATAAAAGTTATTCTACCCTCAGAATCAACTAAACTTAAGCAATCCACAATACAATACTTTTATTAGAATTATGACTCGTTATAGATATAACACGGCCATTCTGATAAGTACTTCGTTCTCGAAGTATACTTTTCGATCGACAAATTATTTAACAAATTGTTTTATATCAGTTGACACTACATAAATGACAAGAAACTCCATGGAAACGGTATCAACGTATTCCATCATTAAGTTTTTTTCATTACCATACGTTATTGTTACCTTTAAAACAACTACTTGCAACAGTTCAAGAGAACTCAAAATTATAGTAATATAATATCTAAACACATTGTACCACAACAATCATAATAAACAAATATTAAGGTAACTCATGACATCTAGTAGATCTAAATAGTTAGTCCACGTAGCAACAGTTTACATACATAGCAACAGTATGTCCAGGAACCCCCTTAAAACGCCCTTAGAAGCCTTTATAAAAACTATGTTGGTAGTTGTACTTCAAATATCAACTTCCACATCATATATTTGGGCATAATATAATATTCTAACACAAGCAATAAAAAAATACATCCCATGTGATGTATCCATTTTTAAACACTTTAAGGTAATTTATCAATACAACATTCGTTAATTGAATAACATGTGATCTTTAAAATTTAAGACTCTTCTTATGAAATCACAATATTTAGTCAAATTAGGTACTTCCAGCAACAAATATGGCAGATGCCATTACCCAACACACATTGTGGTGACAATTATATATCACATTATATTCACTTTATAGTTTATATCAATAATATCCTTCATATTATATAACACTGCCATACTGACATGTACTTCGTTCTCGAAGTACCTTCAAATGTGTCTACCGTCTCACAAAAAATAACATTTGACATTGACCGCCAACTGAACAGTTCTTGAATCGAAACAATATGAAATTCAAACAAGTTCCAGTCTTGTCAATCTGTCGATATTATTCAAATCTATAAAAGAAATATTCTCTGTTAGATTAACAAATATCTAGCAATTAAAATAATTCATCGCTCGGTCAATTCTGACAATATCATTAAAACGATTTCCAAACATTTTCTGTTAACGTATTAATAAATAAGTTACGGGTAATTCAAACCATCGCTCAGTCTCAATATTAAAAACTATTCGACAAGGATTTTCTGTTAACATGGTTTCTGTCATCTCATGGTGATTTTAGTAAGTATCTACATACTTGATTTAAGTATTGCCATGTTTTAAGTTTATTTATTATCTATTAACTCTGAACGTAATCATGTCATATTACTTAATGAACAAGTGCTATCCATTCACCTAAGCTTTTGTTATTTTAGGTTTCCGGATAAAAATAATGTAGCACTAGAAAATTAGATAGGATTTGTGTTGCAATTGACATCACAGTCCATCAAAAGTCCAGACATTACCTTGGTTATATTATGACTTGGGTAAACACTTTATATTCATCACATAAATAATTGTCTCCTGTGGAAGTCATACTCAAAACCGGATGTTTAGCAGTCGACTCATGGATTACTAGATCATAATAACTATTGATATAACTTGTAAATATTACAACTGGTAATAATTTTTCTGCATCCTAATTTTTTGTTTTAAACTACCAAAATACGAAAAAATGTCGTCGCAATAAGTTCTTTGAATATTATCGATAATTTTATATCGAAATAACCAAGATCCCTACCACAGTTTTTATGTTTCTTCTTAGCGTCACCCTGCATATGTAGTAGCGAATATAATGCTAAAATAGGTGTTGCTGTTTGTAGCAGACAAGATTCACTTATTACCCGATATTTATTGTTTTTTTTTTTTTTACCGATATTTATTTACCCGATTTAGTCTATACTAGGGGTATTAAATCGGACTTGGCAACATAGACCACACTGGCCATCTACAGAGCAATAGCTTAATATAATTCATATAAACTTATTTCATTTTTACTATTTAATGTCTGCAATTGTCGATCTAATTTTGCTATATTGTACTAGATAGCGTCACTGAGATATGTAATCACAGTTTTTCTACGCCATTTTGACACAAGTCCTCTCTATCTTATATCTCTTTAGTATAGTCTATCTCAATCTACCATACTTCATGGCATCACCCGTCAGGGATACAGCACTTGCCACAGGCACAACAGCCACAGGCACAACAGCCACAGGCACAACAGCCACAGGCACAACAGCCACAGGCACAACAGCCACAGGCACAACAGCCACAGGCACAACAGCCACAGGCACAACAGCCACAGGCACAACAGCCACAGGCACAACAGCCACAGGCACAACAGCCACAGGCACACGGCCACAGGCACCACGGCCACAGGCACCACGGCCACAGGCACCACGGCCACAGGCACCACGGCCACAGGCACCACGGCCACAGGCACCACGGCCACAGGCACCACGGCCACAGGCACCACGGCCACAGGCACCACGGCCACAGGCACCTTTTTATTATTATTATTATTAATTCTGGACACTGTACTTTGTCAGTCAGCCTATGCGGATAGACCTGGCTCATCAAACAACAGTATCAGTAAAAATAATAATCTGTCAAGTCTATCAATCAAGTTAACAGTCAGTTATTCAATCAAGTCTATTAAGTATCAGCATTCAGTTACTTCGTCTTATTCAACTTTTATACAAGGTACGGACGACAGCAGGTCAAGCCACCCGAAACTGCCAAATATTCCCAATAAAAGCTTGAGCCTTAAAGCTTTAGCGATGTTGTGTCAGATTGTTTGTGAATTTAATTATTAAGAGACAGATGGAACTTTATTTTTCAAAACCTCCTTTCTTTACCATGCAATTAAAGTAACTAACAAATCCCGTGCTATCAGAGAGTAGCTCTGACCAAGCACAAGATACGTCGAGTTACAATGTACAATATTTAATGCTATGGTACTACCAGAGGGTAGCCCTGGGCACGTACCCGCACCAAAAAGGAGATCGCCGAAATTCGCCCCAGCATGGACAAATAAATGTCCTGCATTATAATTTTTCTTTCATTTTTTATATTATATGCAAATATCCATAGTTAACGGACAAGCGTGGGTTTAAAACGAATAATTAAAAGCCTTGTAACTACTAAACAATTTGTCTGTCATATAAATTGCTGCCATGTCAAGAGCTTTAGAGATGTTGCTTCTTGTTTTTACGAAATCGATAGTTTAATAATTGTATTTATGAATTAAAAAACATGAAGTTTTATTTAATGTATGCATTTTTTATTATTATGACTACATTTGTTATCAAAATACATTAAACGCAATCTGTAAAATAGCGTAATAATAGTGTTTTATCGATATTAAACAAAATCGATTCTCAAATCGTTAGTTCAAATAGCGGTATCGATTCTACAGATGCGGAAATGAGTGACATCTCCAATTGTTTTGTTATGTTTGTTACTCGCGATTTTTTTTTTTTGGCGGCATGAGTGTCACGCTCATTTTTCATTGGACTTTTAAAATTATTTATAGTGTTGTTTACTAAATAAAATCGCGTGATTTATGTAGTAAAAAGTGCATTCAGTGAATAATTTATAAAGAACAGTTAAATAATGTAGCACAGTGGCCACATCATGTCCTTACTCCAAATTCTTTCTTGTCGGCCTCAAGCAGGAAAAGAAAGGAGATTAGGATAGAAACTTACTCAAGAAAAAAATTACTAAAGACTAGGCTGTATGGCGTACTATGCCTTTGCCTTTTCCGTTCAGAAGAACGGAAAGAATTAAACCAAAAAAAATTGTTACTCGCTTCCTTGCCTTTGTGCAGAGTAGTGAGTGTTCACTTTTGTTACTGGATTACACGAGTAACAGTTGTGAAGGTCAGATGGCAGTCGCTCCATGTAAAACATTGATATTCAGCGGCGTCCGGTTAGACTGGACGCTGACCCCAAAATAATTGGTAAAAGGCTAGACTATAAATAACTTGTATTATTTACGCATTTGATGATTACATTCATTTTCTTACTAAACGTAAAAGAAATAATAAATCTGTTCAGTTTTCTTTACGATTATATAACCTCAAAATCAAACACATTTTAGTTTGATACTCGGTTCCTAAGCTTGTCCGTGTATCAACAAATACCTGATATGATTACATGAATCATTCCAAACACAACTAGCATTTTCTTATTGCTGTCAATTCTGGGGCATTCAATGTATGGAATTTTAGCAATGTCCTTTGTGTAGTTAGTATTTGCAATAATGTGCGGTAAGGTACCACTAGAGAGTAGCCCAAGCCATGTACCCACACACAGTATTATATACAACCAAACAAATTATCACAGTTGCAAATTGAAAATACAATCGATACAGATACTGACCCTTAATAAGTTTTCCAAATGTTATTTTTAAGCAATACTGTTTTATATTGTCGTTATTTACTCAATTCAGATAATTCTTTACTTACGAATAACTTCTGGAGGTTCTCACTGTTGGTTGAGGTTCTGGGGCTCTGTATTTTCGAAGTACATACAGGATTATTCCTGTATAGGACACCCGGTACCGGATTATTGCTGCTTATGCAGCGTAGCAGTTCCAACGTCAGAGAAGACGGCCTGATGTCATCATTACGGTGCGAGTGAAGTCAGCGACCCGCTGAACAACGGCTTCCGAAATATCGTCACAAGCTCCAACGGCGGTTATGAGAAAAAAAAAAAAATAGTTTTATAAAACCAGAGCCCTGATCCCTACTTCTGATGTTAGGATAGCAGAGTGTGGGGGTAATTAAATAATATTAAAGCAAACATTATAGGAGAAACATTATGTTACATAGTTACTTATAACATTACACACTGGACATATTTAGAATCATCAGCAATATCAGCAATATAAATTACATAAGACCAGGCACATAAGAATTATGTGCCTATAACGAATATTCAGAATACTAAACTGGTAGTGTGTTCGGTCCGACGGCTCCATGAAGACTGTCTACTAAGGGACGAGTCACCGTAGTTATAGGAAATGCCCTCTCAGAGTACCATCGAGCCGTTTTTCTAATTTTATAAAAGTTATTCTACCCTCAGAATCAACTAAACTTAAGCAATCCACAATACAATACTTTTATTAGAATTATGACTCGTTATAGATATAACACGTTCATGTGAAAAAGGGTAGGTAGTAAGTTTATAATTATTAAAAAAATGTTTTATGTCATGTAAGCAAAAATAATATTTTAATATTTTATGTAACTTCAAATTTATCATTTTCACAATTTTTCCTTTATCTCTCTGTACTATATAACGGTGCTCCGGGCCGAGTTTCAAGATTCTGAGTTCACGGGAAGTAACTTGTAGGTTTTGATTCCTAGCGTGTGACGGAAATTCGTCTAAGGTGTCGGTATAAACTGCTGTATCTTTTGATCGCTTTAACTTAGAAATTTGTTTTTTTTCACTGCTTAAAGGGACAAAAGACCTAGGTATTTGGTATAAATTTAAATTTGATACCTTTATTCGTTCGTGAGAAATAAGGTAGTAAGTTTCATTTTATTAAAATATTTTTATTACATTAAATAACTAAAAAAATGAGATTTTCGCAATTTTTCCTATATTTTCATTATATGACAATGCTTTATGCCAAATTTCAAGATTCTGAGTTTACGGGAAGTATCCTGTAGGTTTTGATTCCTTTGCGAGTGTCGAAAATTTGTTGAAAATATCGAATAATCGGCTGTATCTTTTGATTCGCTTGGCTTAGAAGTTTGATATTTTCACAGCTTAAACGGACCATATACCTAGGTATTTGGTATAAATTTCAATTTGATACCTTTATTCGTTCGTGAGCAATAAGGTAGTAAGTTTAATTTTATTAAAATATTTTTATTATATTATATAACTTGAATAATGTGATTTTCGCAATTTTTCCTATATTCGCATTATATGACAATGCTTCATGCCAAATTTCAATATTCTGAGTTTACGGGAAGTATCCTGTAGGTTTTGATTCCTTTGCGAGTGTCGAAAATTTGTTGAAAATATCAACATAATCGGCTGTATCTTTTGATTGGCTTGCCTTAGACGTTTGATATTTTCACAGCTTAAAGGGACAATAGACCTGAGTATTTCATGTGAATTTCAGCTTGATACGTCCACGCGTTCTTGAGATAAAGGGTCTTGACAGACAGACAGACAGACAGACAGACGGACAGCAAAGTGATCCTATAAGGGTTCCGTTTTTTCCTTTTGAGGTACGGAACCCTAAAAACCTTTATAAATTGTAGAAATGTAAAAAAAAACTGTAGTTTTTTTGTTTCATCGGTTTTCAAATCACTACGATACTAAAGAAGTTTTCACTTCAAAAAAAAACTTTTATAATGAGAGTCGAGAAACCGTTTTGAGTAAACATTTGGAGAGCAAGAAGTTGCTAGCGAGCAAGTCTTATAACTAATAATTCAAAGACATCTACCGACCTGCTTGGCCTGCGTGGTAAATTAGAGCTCACTTTCTTCTCGTAGAGACAACGCTTGTGTCTCTGTAGTGTAAATATTATGGATTGACAATCAACCTACAATGTTAAAGAATGTGAATAAAGAAGAACGAGAGTAACCGACATAGCCCGAAGAATTGAAACACTTAAGTAGCAGTGGGCCGGGCACATTGACCGTAGGACCGATGCTCGATGGGGCCGACGGGTCCGCGAGTGGCGACCACTCACCGGAAGACGCTGCGTGGGTAGGCCCTCGATAAGGTGAGCCGACGACCTGATGAAGGTCGCGGAAAACCGCTAGATGCAGGAGACGCGGGACCAGTCGACGTGGAGATCCTTGGGGGAGGCCTGTGTCCAGCAGTAGCCCTATTTCGGCTGAAATGATGAATGACCAACCTAAGTAACAAAACGATTCGGAAATCCCCGTTTTTTTTTTGTCTTTAAGGCTAATATCAAAAACATTATGGCACTTCCTGTGCACAATTCCAATCTTTGGACAAGCCGCCAAAGAGCACGCTCCAACGGGTCGGACATATTGAAAGAATGTTTTAAAAAAGAATGTTAAGACCGATGCAAAATGTGAAAGCGGAAGAAATGGAAATACACGTGCTCATTTATGTTAAGTCGTGTTGACGAGATAAGGAATTTAAAGGCCTGCCGATTGATTCTGTTAAATTTTCATCGCGAAATCTAAGGCGAAAGGAACTGTCAATATGTTCAATCTGTAACATCAAAAAGCGATTCTCGTAAATGAAAAACGTTCAAAATCTAGTCGATATATTATCTCAGTATCAATCTTCTCTGAAATGTAGGAAAAGAGAGCTATTTTTCATAGATTTTGAATCCAGGGTTGTGAATTGGTTAAACAAGAAATCGTGGGCCTGGCCATCGCACAGGCAAGTGAAGAAACACCGGTGGGTTTTAGTCAGTAAAAGTCTGACACGCCCTTCCGCTCCGCCCAGAGCGGGAGAAGCCATTTGATGGTTTCCAAACCCAACAAAAAAAAAAAATGTCAGATGGTGAACGTTCTTATAATAACGAAAATTGCCTCTGGTCGCACCACACTTCAAGCTTACTTTATCTAATCTGCATTTGCAATTTATTTGCCAAAAATGTAAACAAATACTAGTTTTTCTTAGTGATAATAATAAAGGCGAAAGTTTTTGAGTATGGATGGATGTTTGTTAGGTACTCTCTCATAGCAAACTATTGCACGAATTTGAATGAAATTTGGCACACAGATAGTTTATATCCAGAAATAACATATTACGATATTCCTGCGAGATTGAAACTTATGTGGGTGAAGCCGCGGGACGCAGCTAGTATAAAATAAATAGGAATTCTTTTGTTCTCCAATTTAATTTACTTTTTTCACGATGAATATTAAGTTACAAAAATATTGCGTGGTTTGCGTTAGTACAAACGAGAGCACATCAAGCTACTATAATCTCTCAGATTTCCTTAGAAAATTTTCCACTTTATCTGTAAAGCATTAAGGTTCACGGTTCGCCGCTCGGTAGGGACCAGGCCCGAGTCGACGGCGCGTTGTGTTTCACGCGCGCTTCAAAGAAATGTCAGCACATCGTGACGGGGTCCACGAAGACCGATGCCTCCTGGGTCAGGGTTGCGGGTTGGTTGAACAACAAACCGTGGCCCTGGCCGTCGCACAGGTAAGTGAAGAAACACGGGTGGGTTTCAGGGGTTTTAGTCAGTGAAAGTCTGACATGTCCTTCCGCTCCGCCCAGAGCATCATCATCATCATCATCATCAGTCTTTACTCGTCCACTGCTGGACAAAGGCCTCTTTCATGGCACGCCAACAAGCTCGTTCCTGAGCAGTTCTCCGCCAGCCACTACCAGCCACCTTTTTGATGTCGTCGCTCCATCTCGCCCAAGGGCGTCCCACGCTACGTTTGCCTAGACGCGGTCTCCACTCAAGGACTCGTTTACCCCAACGGTTGTCGGCCCTGAGCGGGAGATGTCATTTGATGATTTTATTAGAACGTTATCAAAATATAATGTATATTTGATATATGTGACGCCATCTATGATCTATGACTTATTGTCTTAAACTTATGTAAATTGTCTATGTCCTAGTATGATTTAAAATTTTAGTCTATCCGTAACTGCCAACCAACGTATTTTATTAGATTTCCCATCCCAAAAAAAAGAATAAAAAAAAGGTTCACGGTTGATTGGGAATATCTGACAGTTTGGGGTAGCTTGACCTGCTGTCGTCCGTACATTGTGCTAATACCTTTTGTTACAAAATATCGCACTGCGAGGAGTAAGCACATACTGGCTGCGATTCCTTTGTTCGCAAACTAAACTAAATTTACGTTCATGCATCTTTTTCTTTACATTTCATTTAGAAAAGGACAGAACATAATATGTTAGTTTAGACCTGTCAAATTAGTCCGTACTTGACATACATTGACTTATTTTTGGTCGCCATGTTTATAATCCCGTCTAAACAGTCTATGGAATGGAGGTTTGGCGGGAATGTCAAGATGAGTGTCACGCTCATTTTTCATTGGACTTTTAAAATTATTTATAGTGTCATTTACTAAATAAAAACGCGTGATTTATGTTGTAAAAAGTGCATTCAGTGAATAATTCAAAAAGAACAGTGAGATATTG
Organism: Sesamia nonagrioides; assembly: GCA_017933935.1. Lineage (NCBI taxonomy): Eukaryota > Metazoa > Arthropoda > Insecta > Lepidoptera > Noctuidae > Sesamia > Sesamia nonagrioides. Next base: position 348,491 of record JADWQK010000343.1, read on the forward strand.
TAGCATAGTGGCCGCATCATGTCTTTACGCTAAACCGCTCCTTATCATCCAAACGCGGGAAACGAAAGGAGTTAGATTAGTTAGGATAAGTTTAGGATAAGCTAGGATAAGTTAGGATTAATTAGGATAAGTTAGGATAGAAGTTTACTCAAGAATAATTATATTTACTGAAGACTAGGCTGTATGGCGTACTATGCCTTTGTCTTTTCCGTTCAGAAGAACGGCAAGAACTGAACCAAAAAAAAAGGATTAAACTTAAATGTTATCTTCTTACCTTTTCTTAATGAACAAGAAAGAAAAATATCATCATCATCATCATCATCCCCGCGTAATCCCAGTCGCATCCGCAGCCTTTTCAGCTTTGGAGTCTGGGGTCCGCTGTACCAGTCCAACTGCTGATATGGATAAACTTCGACATTTTAGAAAGAAAAATAAGATAAATTTTTAAACATGAGAATCGACGCCACTGTCTCATCATCATCAGCCTCTACTCATCCACTGCTGGACTTATGCCTCCTCCATGGCACGCCAACAAGCTCGATCCTGAGCAGTTCTCCGCCAGCCACTACTAGCCACCTTTTTGATGTCGTCGCTACGCTACGTTTGCCGAGACGCGGTCTCCACTCGAGGACTCGTTTACCCCAACGGTCATCGGTCCTGCGGCATATGTCACCAGCTCATTGCCACTTCAGCTTGCTAATCCTCTCAGCTATGTCGGTGACTCTGGTCCTCTGTCGGATCACCTCATTTCTGATGCGGTCCTTCAGAGAGACGCCCAACACAGCCCGCTCCATAGCTCGCTGAGCGGCTTTAAACTTATGGACTAGTCTGACCTTTAGTGTCCACGTCTCGGCTCCATAAGTCATGACGGGTAGGACGCCAGTGTCTACCCTCCAAATAATCATCAAAATATACCTGCAAAAGTTTATTTCGAAAACTTAAACCCTTTTCACAAAATGCCAGATTGTCAACATTTTCACTCGGTAATATAAAGTAATCATATTTAAATCCGACATCCAAAGTACTGGTGCTCCAGGGATTACTGCGGCCGTATATGTCACGTAATATTAAGCCCGTAAAATTCATGTTTTTAATAACCAGACGTGAGGACCCCCATTTGCATAAGATGTGCGTGTGTGTTCGTGTAATGATACTCTTAGATTTACGTTTTAGGGGATAATAAGCTAGGGTTCATATTTCTTGAAGACATTTTGTTTTTGTTTTATGGTTGAAGAAAGAGCAAATGTAAAAAGAAAGAGGAAATGTCATATATTTCAGTAAAAATAATTATAATGAATCAAACTGTTTTTTTATTGCAAAGTACAAGTACATGGGACAACATGATGGCCACAATTATGTGTTTTATGAAAGTTAATCACCATTGCAACTTATCATTAACTTTTAAAGGCTGTTTGTGTAATATATATCTTAATAAAGGAAAACTAGATAAAGATAACTCATCCTCCGTAAACAGAAATATAAAGAAAATAAAGAAAAATATGATAATATAAAAAAGCGAAATAGGGTGAATAGGTGTGATCTTTTCTTTCTTTATAAAAAAAAAAAACTTTGCCCTACACTAGGAATTCCTCCTGTATCGTGGGTGCGTTTACAAACATATAAACTCACATACACAAACAGCCAGACCCGGAACAACTACTTATGCATACAAATATTTACTCCGTGCGGGAATCGAACTCGCGACATGCAGCGCAGCAGTCAATAGCTTAACCACTGCGCTAACCATGCAGTCAAACTGTGTTATTTGTTAACAGAAAAACAACCGAATCGAATTGATATAAATTTACAGTAATACACTGAATACACATTAAAAATAGAAGAGAATAGAATACTTTTGCTCAAAATGGGCTTCATACGAAGGCTCAGAGTCACACAAAGGACGATGGAAAAGCTATGCTTGGAGTTTCTCTGCGCGAACGAATCAGTAATCAGGAGATCCGCAGAAGAACCAAACTCACCGACATAGCTCTCTGAGTCGCTTAAATTAAGTGGCAGTGGGCAGGGCACATTGCTCATAGAACCGATGGCCGATGGGGCAGTAAGGGTCTGGAGTGGCGGCCACGTACCGGAAGACGCAGCGTAGGGAGGCCTCCAACAAGGTTGACCGATAACCTAGTGAAGGTCGCGGGAAGCCGATGGATGCGGGCAGCACAAGACCGGTCGGCGTGGAAGGGCTTGGGGGAGGCCTTTGTCCAGCAGTGGACATCTATAGGCTGAAGAATAAGAAGAAGAAATACTCTTAATCATTTACGCCATTTATATTACAGAACATAAATATAGATTTTATAAAGAGTGACACAATGGGCGCTCTTATCGCAAAGAACAACCTTTTACAAATACTACATTTGATAGTATTTATGACTTGATTTATTTATGACAGCCTCTGTGGCGTAGCGGTAGCGAACGCGGCCGTTGCGCAAGGAGGCGCGGGTTAAATCCCCGCACAGTGCAAATATTTGTATGCATGAATATGAATATTTGCACTGGTCTGGTCTCTCGGAAAGCACGTTAAGCCGTTGGTCCCGGTTGCCATACGAACATTTAGTGGCAGTCGTTACGGGTTGTTGGAATCCTCAAAAGTCTAACAATTGGTCTAACTGCAATGCTTAGATATCGCCTTCGGGTTGTGGAGGTCAGACGGCAGTCGCTTCACGGAAAATATCGAAGTTTAGCCAAACTCAGCAGTTAAACTGGTAAAGCGGACCCCAGACTCCAAAGCTGAAAGGGCTGCGGATGCGACTGGGATTAACGCTGAGATGATGATTATGACATTTGAGAGTATTTATCCCAATATTTCCACGGATTCGACAACGGGCGAAACTGCGAGGTGTTTCTAGTACATAAGACTAAAGATCATAAAAGTAATCATTAAAATGTTAGATCATGTTAATTGTTATTCATGTTAATTGCTCTACGTCGTTGCTATCCGAGTAAACAACACTATTCACCTAATAAATATGGAAATCGTGAACAAACATATTCAATAACTCCTCGAATCCATATCCACATCCATATAAGCAAGAGCATAGAATAAGACATTCTTATAGAGAGGACAACCTGTGCTTTCAAAAATTGTAAGATGAAAATGTAAAGAAGTGAATATAAAAACTTACCTGTGTACGCTTATTTGTTATAGTACAACTTTTTTTTTTTGAAGGGCGTGTCAGACTTTTACTGGTTGAAACCCACCCATGTTCCTTCACTTGCCTCTGCGTCAGGGCCACGGTTTCTCTTTTGACCAACCCGCAAGCACCAACACCTAATTTCTGTTAAACATTTTGAATCAATATTTTTTTTTTTAAATATTGAACCGTCCATAATGAAACTCATGAGTGTCTCAAGACAAAAGTCTTCGACCGGTGTATGTTGCCAGTAATGACTTATGGAATTGAGACGTGGTCGCTAACAATGGGCCTTATAATAAGGCTCAAAGTGACTCAAAGAGCAATGGAGAGGGCTATTCTTGGGGTTTCACTGCGTGATCGAATCAGGAATGAGGAGATCCGCAGAAGAACGAGAGTAACCGACATAGCCCGAAGAATTACAACACTAAAGTGGCAGTGGGCTGGACACATTGCCCGTAGGACCGATGCCCGATGGGGCCGACGGGTTCTCGAGTGGCGACCACGCACTGGAAGACGTAGCGTGGGTAGGCCCCCGACAAGGTGGACCGACGACCTGGTGAAGGTCGCGGGAAACCTCTGGATGCGGAAGGCGCAGTACCTGTCGTCGTGGAGAACCTTAGGGGAGGCCTTTGTCTAGCAGTGGACGTCTTTCGGCTGAAATGATGATGATGATGATGATAATGAAACCCAATGCTACTATTAGTGGGTTACATAATTATCCCGCAGAATGTTTTAAACTTTCTGATTCCTCGAAAATGTAGATTGTAAGATCTTTATTCTATGTTACCACTGAGCAGTAGTATCAAGGTTACATTTATTTTCAATCGCAGATACCGATTCCATGGCCGAGTATGACACATCACGTTCCTACTGATGGATGGAGATGTCTGGACATAACGATTAGTCATCCCAGCGTATCGATACGCGTGTAATTCATAACTGGGAAGATTCCGTGGGAGCTTATTCTATTGTATCTGGGATATTCATTTATTGTTAGGATTTCAGACGAGTAGCAGTTAGTGGTTTTTTATCGATGTATGCTATCAGAATAGCTTCAAATCTTTATATTTATATTTTGTCATGTGTCTGATGTAGGTATAGTAAAGTGTAATAATAATATTATATAAAAATTACCGTGATAACTTTGGTGGATCTGTCAATTCCTAGCGATCTCTAGTTACAATTGGCTTATGGTGACCTCTTGCACAACTAATTTGAAAAGAAAGAAGACATTTGACAGGAGAAATAAGAAAGAAAGAAAATATATTTATTTGTGACATATAAGTATATACAAATATATGTACACGACGCAATAAGGAACAAAAAACAGAAAAAGCGGCTGTCGCTCAGATTTATGCTGCGCCGTATGCAAGTCAGAATACCAGCGCAGGTTTTCAGTGAGAGCCAACGCCGACGTAATGGCTGCGTCTGATGCAATAAACAATTATTTGGGTGCTGTACTGGTACACGTACTTCATTCATCATCATCATTTCAGCCGAAAGACATCCACTGCTGGACATAGGCCTCCCCCAAGGTTTTCTACGACGACCGGTCCTGCGCCTACCGCATCCAGCGGTTTCCCGCGACCTTCACCAGGTCGTCGGTCTACCTTGTCGGGGGCCTAACCACGCTGCTTCTTGCGGTGCGTGGTCGCCACTCGAGAACCCATCAGCCCCATCGGGCATTGTTCCTACAGCGTACTTAAGGAAATATAATAAAATTTAATTTAAATGCAATAACAATATCCAAGAGTTAAAAAAAGGAAATATAATTAATGCTAAGAGAATATCATCTTCAATCATTTCAACCTCGGTTCACCAATTTTTTTTAAGTGAGATTCGTATAAAACCGATCGAAAAATACATCTAAGACATTGATTTATATGTTCCTCATACGATTTGATCATGATTATGCCTAGACTTTGAAATAGACTGTAACCTTTGAGATTTTTTTGGCCTTTTTCTCAGACTTGTTACGTAGAAAACGCTGACCTTAACTAAGTTTTAAAATATGATTGCCGTGTAAAAGTGTTAAAACTTAATTTTACTAACTACTAAAGTAAAATCATTTACAAATTCTCAGCTTCCACTTCTGCCTGGAAATAAGCATATGAAATACAAGACTTACTTTGGATACTACAGTCTATTTTTTAGTGAAGAGGTCACTTTATCACATGTAACAAAGATTTAAAGTAACAATTTACATCTCCATTTTGAATTCCCAAATGTGATCCTTGTCCTGCTGGAAGTATTTTCTCTGTGGTAGGCCATAACATTGGCTGTCGGCAGAAGTTACCACCCACCAGACAAAGTCTTGCCGCAAAGCAATTCGTCGTGTTCCGGCATGATGTCTGGCGAAGCCGTACGGAGGACGGGTCTGAGCAGTTGTGTTGCGATGTGTGCCGGGTACGGTGCGCCAAATATTTTTGTGTCGGGAGTTTTGATTGCGGAGGGTCTCCAGATCAATCTCCCTCTGGCAATCTCCATCAGCATCCTTGGTCGTGTTGTTGGCTTTAACATTGCTTCACCTCGCTCAACTGCCGTCTTCCTTCCTATTCACTCAGTTTTTTTTTTTTTTGTGAATAGGCTTAATAAACTAGCGCGCTTTACCATCAACAATTGCATCTCTGATTACCGTCAGGCGGAATTGCGGTCAAGCACTAGTTTATAATTATTAAAATAAAAATATATTTACACAGCTTCTACAGTATGTTAACTAACAGAGGGCGTTCCCGTTAACCCGAAATAGTATAGCATACATACATGCTAAAAAAATATTTCCATTCGAAAACAAAATGTTTTAAATTTTTTTCCAATAAGAAAATATTCAATAAAAATATTAAATTGACATGTAAAAGAAACACACTGTACACGCGAACATGAAAGACGGCAACGTCGCAATTTATTTATACATGACGACTACTATTTTGATTTAAAACAGGAGGTTTCAAATTTATTTCCAATTAGAATTTTTTTTATTCGGATTTTTTTATGCTTATTTTTCTATGCTGATATTTTTATTTTAATCTATTAATGATATATATTAACGAGTTTAAGTGAACGCCCTCTGTTATTTAACATACTGTATAAAGCTAATACCGAAAATAGAACCTAATTATGTATACTGAAGGTTTCATAATTCGTCGATGTGTAAAAGGCTGACATTGACATGCGTACTATTTGAGTTCTGTTTCAAAGTTGGTAACAGCATAACAAAATGACGTATCGAAATTTATCAGAATACCTACGTTCCCTCGGAATAGGATATGAATAATTCAAAATTTGGAATTGTAATTTATGTTGTTATTCGAAGCTTTGAATGTTGAGTTACTGATGAGGTGACGCGGCCATAACATTGATACGGTTGGTGATTTGTAGGTTAATATCTTGTTTATCGTTTTGACGTTAGATTTTTGAAGTGGGTGTAACAACCGTATAACTAACTACTTAAACTAAACTTAACTAGGTTCCTTAAAGGAGAGATAGTTATTACTTCAGTCGAAAAACTGTTCCGACTCGCGGTTGACAAGACCGAGTACAAGAAGCTGACGGCCAACCTTCAGGATTGAAGAGGCACTGGAAGAAGAAGTAACAACCGTGGGTGTCTTTATTTCTGGTGTAAGGGTACGGATATGTACGAAACACCCACATGGCGTCCTCAAATTATCTGTGAATGAGAAAAAACGATATCTAGTCAATAAAGTTCATACTTATACCGAGAGAGCGTTTTTGACATTATAAACTCAAAGCGAAAATGCTTAAATCTCAAGATCTGTTCTCACAGTAGTCGCGCGAAAAAGTGCGCTCTTCTCGGTATGGACATACTGAAAAGAGCCATTGATAATTGAAAAGCTACATTATAATGTTAGCTTATCAATTTTTTGTTACATATTATAATCTAGTGCTTGAACGCAATCCCGCCTGATGCTAAGCAGTGATGCAATCGGTGATTGTAAAGGCCGCTAGGTTATTAAGAGCCTTTTCACTCTAGACTTGAAGGCATTTGAATTATAGTCCGACGGAAATACCGCCGCTGGCAAATTGTGCCAGTCCCTTGATGTACGCGGTATAAAAGAAGAGGTGAAACGCTTCATTCGGATCGTGAATTGATGATTCAATTACATTTCAGTCAAATTATTGGTTCACTGCAGAAGTGTCAAAATACATGCCTTTCAAGAAATTAATAACGCTAGAAAACATTTTCAACTATGAATGTTTTAAGAGCCGCAAATAAACATATCTAGGCATAAATAAATATATCTATAACGTGAAACTCGCTTATTTCTAATTCATATAGAGGCACACATGTGGAACTGAAATTTGAATACTAAAGTAATGAATTGACTCTCGAAATACTATCTTGAATTAATATTGGAAAATTCATTTAGGTAGCTCAGCGGGTAAGGAACCCATTTCGCTATAAATTCTGCTCGAACACACACAAAAACTTATCCTAATTTCTAATCATGTGTTATCTCATCTGGAATGTAGTGTTAGCAGTATAATTTCATGATACATTGTTTTACGGTTTAATATAGAATGTAGCTACATACATACTGTATGTGGCTTTTTTAAAATAAATATATTGCGAAAGTACGCGGAAGGGCAGTTCAGACTTTTACTGACTAAAACCCACCGGTGTTCCTTCACTTACCTCTGCGCCAGGGCTACGATTTCTCTTTTGAATAACCCGCAGCCCTGACCCAGGAGGCATCGGTCTTCGTTTCCGGTCGTTGTGGAGATTCTTCGGGAGTCCTATGTCCAGCAGTGGACGTCTTCCGGCTGAAATGATGATGATGATTTTTTTTTGCTTTGGATGGAAAATCGTCAAATGGCCCGCTCTGGGCGGTGCGGAAGGACGTTTCAGACTTTACTAACTAAAACCCATCCGTGTTCCTTCACATGCCTGTGCCTCAGGGCCTCGGTTTCTTTTTTAATCAACCCGCAACCCTAACCTAGGTATTCGTGGATCCGTCACGATGTGCTAACATCACATTGAGGAGCGCGTGAAACACAACACGCCGTCGACCCGGGCCTTACCGGGCAGCGGGCAGTTCGCCGCCCGGTAAGGACCAGACCCGCAAGCCCGTACCTACGGTGGCCTGGAGTTCGATGTTGTCTCCCGACTAGGGCCGTTCTTGCGGCGGCTAGAGGCTAGAGCGCTGAGATTCCCGAACTCTCATTCGCTACGCCTCCTTATTTGTCAGCATCATTGCTTCACAGAAAGAGGTTACGGCCTACCATGCACTCTCATTCCGGACCATGGCCTGGACCAGGGCCGGACGCGAGAGATTGCCGCCGATCACCGCCACGACGACGCGGCGGTGCTCCGCCCTAGCCGCGCAGATCTCCACCGTATGGTCCATCATGCCCTCAGGGCGATCCTCACAGTTTTGACACTTTGGCGTTTTCCCCCACCTTATGTGGAACAGACTCCTGCGGAAGGTGAAGATGCCGTGGCGCCTCTCTAGCCACTCTTCTAAGAGGGGACATACCGCCGATACTAGGAATTATTCCTGTATTGTGGGTGCGTTTACAACCACCTATACTCACATACACAAACAGCCAGACCCCGTCGATAGTCTCCGTGGCGTGGCGGTGGCGAACGCGACCGCTGTGCAAGGAGGCGTGGGTTCGATCCCCGCGCAGTGCAAATATTTTTATGCATGAATATGAATATTTACACTGGCCGGAAAACACGTTAAGCCATTGCTCCCCTTTGCCATACAAACATCTATTAGCAGTCCTTACGGGTTGTTTGAGCCCTCAAAAGTCCAACAACTGGTCTAACTGCATTGCTTCGAAATCTCCTTCGGGTTATGGAGGTCAGACGACAGTCGCTTCACAGAAAATATTGAAGTTTAGCCATAATCAGCAGTTAGACTGGTAAAGCTGAAGGGATTAACGCTGAGATCATGATGATGATGACAAACAGCCAGGCCCGGAATAACTAATTATAGGCCATACTTGTTCCGTTTATCGAATCCAAGCTACGCAACGCAGCAGTCGATCGTTCAGCCAACCGTGAAAAATAAAAAATGCCAAATAGAAAAGGCTTTGTAGTATTTTTATGCATTTTTACAAATGATTACCAACATCCCTTCACTAAGAAGAAGACGTAGTTTTCTTCACAAACAAAGCAACCTAGTTACCACTTTTAGAAATACCCTGAAACAAGACTCCTCGACGAAGTCATCGAGCGTGAACATAACTTCAACTGAAAGTAATAACTGCATTTCCGAAGTTTTGCAGCTGAGAAATGGTTTCAGAAGTAATTTTTATTGCAGATATAAATGGGAAATCGTTTGCATGTACCCGGTGCAGAAAAAAAAAGAAATAGATACTTTCGCGCTATCCGAGTGTTGCTTTATTTAAACTTCTTAACGTTTTCGAAGAATCCATTAATATAAAGTGCGTATGTTTGTATGTCTGTCTGTATGTATGTGCCCGAAGTTGCTCAAAACCCTCACCACTATAGATAATCATATAGATCTGGATGCGCTGAGTTCATCCATTAATATAAAGTGCGTATGTCTGTCTGTATGTATGTGCCCGAAGTTGCTCAAAACCCTCACCACTATAGATAATCATATAGATCTGGATGCGCTGAGTTCAAAAAAAAAACACAAAAAAAAAAAAATAATAACGAAACAAAGAATTTTGTTTTTGTCTCGGTCCTACTCTAATAAAATGTTTTGCTACATATTTTCTTTCAGACGTTAGCTCTGACTGTTTTATGGATACGTTGAAATTGATTTTAATTACTACAAATTCATGATGCGAAAGCGCATTTGCTTTGTTTTTGGTAGAAAAAAGAAATAGTACTCAATAAAAAATCTAAAGAAAAGTCTCATAAAAACAGATTACCTTTCCGGTTGGTGGGACAATCACACAAATCACCTAATAAATCGAAAGTATCAACACATACTCGCTGTACTTAAAACGGCACAGTAATTGTTTAATACACTACCAGTAGCAATGGATTTAATTTTGACAGTTCAACGACATTCATTGAGAATACAAAGAGAGGATAAAACTCCTTGAATTCTTGGATTTGAGATTGCCATATAAACTGCTCAATAATGTTATTGACCGCCCACAATATGTAGGTCCAACTTCAGAGTACCACATAGATCATCTCGTAAACCAACCCCAGTTAGATTTAAGACGCTATAATTTGTATGTATTTGTTGGTGAACCTTTATTAAATAAATAAATAATTGAGTTATTAACGTTATTGAGCAGATACATTTTCCGAATGTAAAGAGCACCTAATAGTATGTTACGCAATTAGGGTGCTGGTCTATGCCACTTACATACTTTCACTTCAGAACAATTTCATATTAAACACAATACAGGGTGATATTAATAATCCACCCACACGTGAGTATACTAACATGTTGGAGACGACAATGGCACTTGTTTAGACTTCTAAATATCTCCTCAAAGAGCAGGTACACAAGGTCTTGTAACTTAGACCCATATTAAGTCCCCCACACCTTCATATAAACGGCTTTTAACCCTAGCTTCGCGGTAGAGCTTTAACAGCGCTGCCGACCTATTATGCGGGGTCATATATCCTTTTGGTAATAGAATAGGTAGCAACTAACTGGTATACGATGGCCGTGGCTTTGGTTACATTAGCATACGTTTACACAAGCATCGTCGCTTCGCAATGATTATTTACATAATTAGTAATACTGAAACTATGTTTTGACTGTTTGAGGAGGGTTGATATTGAAGGGGTTCTAATTTTATGTTCAAGTTATTTTAATTTTGCGTCGTTCATGGTTAGGTTTCGGTTTCGGTTTCGGTTCGGGTTCGGACATAAAGGTTTTTTAAAGTGAATTCAGTTCACTATTAAAAAATAACAGAAATCCATTTACCCTGGATAAAACTATTTCCAAGGTAATTGAAAAAAGTGCTTTTAATTTAAATTATTATACTCATCAGCTTAGCGTTGCGTTTTATAACTGAATTGCGGAATATGGTGAGGAATATTTAGATACTAAGACCACGAGGAGTCCAGCAAAAACTAAGAGGTAGAAAGAACGCAAGAGGGTCGCCTAAGCTGGTACGGTCACGTCTTACGAAAATCGGCGTTGTGTGTAAACCAATGTTATAAGGGTAGCTAATATCTTGCCATGGCGCCTCCGCCGGGCCGAAACAAGTGGAAGTAGACCATAGAAGTTTTAGTTTGACGTCGTAAGAGATGACATGCGTGCCAACAATCTCACACCACGGGATGCCAGAGACCGTGCGAAATGGAGGCGTATATGTAGGAAAGCGGACCCCGAGCTCCAACGCGAAAGCCGCGTATGCAACCGAAATTATACACTGAGATGATGATGATGAGAAAGAATGCTAAGCAAAACCGAAATAATAGCGCGGGCGGGAAATGATTAAGATATACCTACGATGGATTGGTGTTTTTGTATGATAAGTCTTGATTTGCCTTCAAAATCAAAATCAAAATCGTTTATTTCAAATTAACCATCACTTGGTACTTTTGAATAGTCAATGTCGGTCAGTTCAAGAAAAGTGAAGCTAAATTGCACGTTCCAAAGCGTAGATCTCTATGGAGAAGAACGTGCAAGAAACTCCATGGACACTCTTTTAAAATCATAATATATGGGTTACATTTCTTCGTTACATATTTATGTTGCTTCTATCATGTGAGCACAATGTAAAATTAATTAAAATATAAAAATGAATTAAGCCCACTGGCAGCTAAGAGATGACCAGTCTCCACTGACGGCCCCCGTTCACGAGCATGACGCGCGCATCAGCCCCACTTAGCTCAACCATATTGAAGGGAACCAAATGACCCAACAACACGCGCCACCATCAGCAAGACATTTGAGTGAGCATGACAATTCTCAACTGCCAATCTCGCAATGTCAAACAAGTTATATATATATATATATATATATAAAACAAACTATAGTCCATGGTGCCTCACATTCACAAACTTGAAAAGTGCTTTTACATTATACAATACTATTGCAAAATATTGTGCACAACGTTGAAATAAACAAATAAAATAAAAAAGAAATATTTAGAAAACAACAAAAAGGGGGAATGGCATCTCTTCCAAACCTACAAAATTGTCTGTGGCTGTGGAGCAGGACTGGCATTTATCCAAGCATTTTTATCAAGGTATATCATGTTATAGTCTTATTTAAATACAACATCCACAACATGTTCAGGTATATACAGAATATGTACATATTAATTGTTTCCAAAAATAATGGTCAGTTACATTTGTTGCCTGACCTTAATTTTGAACCAACAACCACTGTTTCTTCGTGAAATTGGAATAACCAAACTTACCACGAAAAGAACTGTGAAAATAGATATTTTTCCTTCAAACGCTTCGCCCGAACTCTTTTTCTTCCTAATACCTCCCAACACTTCTCAGGTGCGGTAATTTTCCTAAATGTTAACAAGAGAAATTACCCCTGTATTCTAAATCAAGGTTTCGTGTCTATTTATCTCTTTCTTATTACCTATTACTGTTCTAAGGGCTACATATTATTTGTAATCGTGTGCTTAACACGAACTTCGCTCGTTTACATAAATTGGAAATGAAAATTGTTTAGATTTAGGGACGTCGTGTGTGTTCTGTGATAATAATATTGGCTTATGTGATACTTTTAAAGAATGCAAATTATCTCTGTCTGTCTGTCGGGCTTTCACGCCAACACTACTGAACCGATTGTAATGAAATTAGGTACACAGATAGTCCAGAGCCTGAGAAAGGACATACGCCCTTTAACATCCCGCTATGACCAATAGGAGCAGAGCAGTAACAATAAATGTTGCTAAAACGGGGGTGAATGCGGGCGTACATATTGCTCCCATTATTTTAACAGGCGCTTATTTTATATCAACTGAGCTCCTGTAAACTGAAGTCCACGCGGTCGGAGTCGCGGGCAACGGCTAGTAAAATATAATTATGTTTTGTATCACGGACCAACGACAAACTCTAAATCATTTAATCTTTTCGTAGACTATTCGTCACTACATATATTATATGGACTCATGCCTGACCGATTGGACAGAAATGGCACATCATAAGGAAAGGTGAAAGAACATGGCAGAGGGCTTTGCTCAACAGTGGGACATAAGCTTACAGAAAAAAACCGGCCAAGTGCGTATTGGACTCACGCACTTAGGATTCCGTACCATTAATTTAGGAAATTAAAGGATTTAAGTTATTTGTATGAAAGATTACGTGGTAATAAGCGGTTTACGATTTACGAAGTATTAAAAACAACTACTTACTAGATCTCGTTCAAAACAATTTTCGTTGATAGTTTCAGCCTCTGTGGCGTAGCGGTAGCGAACGCGGCCGTTGCGCAAGGAGGCGCGGGTTCGATCCCCGCACAGTGTAAATATTTGTATGCATGAATATGGATATTTGCACTGGTCTAGTCGTGCCTCGGAAAGCACGTTAAGCCGTTGGTCCCGGTTGCCATACGAACATCTAGTGGCAGCCATTACGGGTTGTTGGAGCCTTCAAAAGTCCAACAATAAATTGGTCTAACTGCAATGCTTCTATATCGCCTTCGGGTTGTGAAAATATCTAAGTTTAGCCAAAATCAGCAGTTAGGATTTTGTCTTACATCATCATCATCATCATTAACCTTTTTATCGTCCCACTGCTGGGCACAGGTCTCCTCTCATACAGATAAGGATTGAGCGTAATCTCCACGCTTGCTCAATACGGGTTGGCGATTTCAGACTTAAAGTCCAGGTTTCCTCAAGATGTTTTCCTTCGCCTTCAGTCATTGGTGTCCAAGATATACTTAGAAAGTACATATAACTTTAGAAAAGTTACATTGGTACTGGCCTGACCTGGAATCGAACCCGCGCACTCATACTTGAGAGGCTGGTGTTTTAACCACTAGGCCACCACGACAACTGTCTTACTTGTCGTACTTGTCTTACATGTTGTATAATTAATCTAATGTACTTATTATTCCGCATGTTTATAATATACCGCAGAATTTACTGTTTGACCTGTGTTTAAGCTATTAGTAACATCACGAGGTCTATTTTAAAGTTATTAAATGTTTGACTTATTTGCCCGCTGTTCATTGCTGTCATCATTTGAGTGAGATAGGTTACCAATATTGCTTAGAGGATGAAAAGTTGTTCGACAGACAGTAAGTAATCGTGAATGAGACCTGACATCACCTGTCTGTACGTGTCGATCCAATCTTCGGAACATAGACATGGCAAATTTTACAGAGGGTTATGCCTACAGTCCAGCCGTCAAGGGATTGCGTTACTGACACCTGTCCGTTATATACGTGTTTTGTTGATCTTTATTACTGGTTATCCGATGTGAGAGTGTGTTCTTGGTACCTGTCAGTTGAGAACTAACGCACACATGGTTTGCGAACAATGTCTTTGTCAGCTACTACAATTGATGCACTGGCATACGTCAAAGACGCATTTTCTTTACGGCTAAACTATAGTATTGTAGTTTTGTAGACGGTGATTATAAATGCATAATAAATAAATTTTCTTAAATACATCAAGAGATACAAGGCTTGATGTATTCAGGAAAATTATAATGAATGCACCGGAAGAGCCAGCGTGGGTAGGCCCCCGACAAGATGGACCGACGACCTGGTGAAGGTCGCGGGAAACTGCTGGATGCGGGAGGGGCAGGACCGGTGGTCGTGGAGATCCTTTGGGGAGGTCTATGTCCAGCAGTGGATGTCTTTCGGCTGAAATGATGATTTGAATGTAGAAATTATACTGCAAAAGGAAGCTTTTAGGCTTGATATGACGTTGAGGTGCTCTCTGTTTAGTTCCGATTTTGGCGCACGGATAGTGTATATTTTATTTTATTTCCATATGAAATGAATAAGTTATTTTTGCGGTTTTACCTATACAACTTTATACAATTATCTTATTTGTACCTACATATTATCTAATTATTATCTACTTCCAAAAATAAATTTTGAATACTCATTGTCCATCTAATATCAGTTTCTATAAAACAGGATAACAAAAGCAATACACAAAAAAAAAAAGATTCGCAATAGATACCTTCTATGTATTTAGCAATTTAAAAAATGGAGCAGAGGTCGTTTATTGCTTAGAAATAATGGAATACTGGCCATTTATAAGCCTCCAAGAATTTGAAGCTTAGCATTTATTCTTTTTCTTTATATTTACGCAGTTCCACGGCGTTTAGTTTTAATAAAATGTTGGGAAAGTACAATGGGACATTTTAAAAGAGTGTCCTTTGTTAAATATGGTATTTTGAAGCTTTCCTTGATATCGTTACGTTGTTAATCGAAGACTTGCTTTTTATGATACTTTCGAGGTACTTAAATATTTATGAACTTAAATGCAAAGATATTTTTTGGAGGTTTTTGGGATTGTTATAAATCTGTTGGTTCCTTTTTTTGTAACTGACTAATTTTAAACAGTACAGTGATTTCCATTATTGAAAATGCCTTTATACAGAATAATTTTATGACCGTTTTGATAGGGTCAATGAATAGTTCTCATTAAAATTGAAAAGGGGTAATCGTACGGAGGACGGGTTTGAGCAGTTGTGTTGCGATGTGTACCGGGTACGATGTGCCTAATGTTGTTGTGTCGGGAGTTTGGTCATGGAGGTCTCCAGATCATCCTCTGGCGCAGCATCGTTGGTCGTGTTGTTGGGTTAAACATTGCATCAGCTCGCTCAACTGCCGTCTTCCTTCCTATTCACTCAGTTTTTTTGAGTGAATAGGCTTAATAAGCTAGTGCGTTTTACCATCAACGATTGCATCACTGCTTACCATCAGGCGGGATTGCAGTCAAGCACTAGTTTATAACTAATAAAAAAAACACTAATGGAACTTTTTTATTAACTTGTCAGTTAATCAGAAAAATAATAATAATAATCTTTATTCATAAAACTTACACAACATTGTAAAACCAAAGCTACAAAAATATTCTTATACAATTACATACATATCTTATTGCCTAAATAACAGCTAGGTATTATGTGTGACTAAAAATATACATAAGGTCATATAGAACGTATTATTATACAGATAATCATGTAAAATTAGCGACATGCCCGAGCTAGGTTTACTAAACCTGTGTTTCAGGCGCTCACTTTACATCACAATATATCAATAAGTCCGTAAGATGACGAGAAGAAAATGATCCCACTTTATATTATGTTATTGGCATTAATTAACAACCTGGTTTTGGAGAAGATAAAACCAATCCATGGACTTTATATTATTATGTTGTTCACAAACTAAAGTAATTTTAAGTTATATGCATCTTTTTATTTATATTTCATTAAGAAAAGGACAGAAGATAAAATGTCAGTTTAGACCTGTCAAATTAGTGCGCTCCTGACGTAAACTGGCATATTTTTAGTCGCCATGTTTATAATCGCGTCTAAACTGTCTATGGAGTATCTTAATTTGACAAGATGAAATTAAAAGAGTTATCTTCTATCCTTTTCTTAACGAAATGGAAATAAAAAGACGCACATAACTTAACTTTGCAAAATGTGGTATTATAAAATCACAGATTATTTAGAAGACAAAAATGCTTGGGACTGAGCTGCTCGCTCTGTTAAGCATTATTATTAAGCAATATGCGTAATTATAACGTAAATTATTGTAAACATTTTCATTTTTAATGTTTTGACTTGAAAAAAGACGGTGATCCCTGAGTTTGTTTCGGCTATTTCTTCTCAGAGGTAGTCAGGAAACGCCGGCTTCTCCTAGTTAAAAAAAAAACATGACGTGTAAAAGTGATCGGTGATCCTACTTGCTTATTAAACGATTTCATTTCATTTAAAATTAGTTTGTGAACAACAGAATCGGCGTCAATGTAGACCTACAATCAGAGTTCTCTAGTTCTAGTTTCTAGTGGAAAACTTAAAAAAAGTGGGCTCGAAGATTACTTTCTGTAACCATTTTCATGTGAAAATTTAGATGAAAAGATCTGAACGATCTGTCCTTTTTTACTAATTCTAAGGATTGACACTATCGACAGCTCAATCTAAGCTCGCTTTACATGGGCAACATCGAATTCCCGGCCACCATAGGCGCGGGCTTGCTGCCCACTGCTCGCCGCCCCGTAAAGAACAGGCCCGGGTCGATGGCGCGTTGTGTTTTACGCGCGCCTCAAAGAGATGCCAGCACATCCTGCATCGTGACGGGGTCCACGAGGATCGATGCCTGGGTCAGGGTTGCGGGTTGGTCAAAAGAGAAACCCTTGCTGTGGCGCACAGGCAAGTGTAGAAACTTGGGTGGGTTTTAGTCAGTAAAAGTCTGACACGCCCTTCCATTCCGCCCCGAGAGAGAGAAAAAAAACTGCCACGCCAGCTGTCGATCTACTTTGTAAAAACTCACCTTGAATATTTAGATGCCAATAGTATCAAGTTTACGGACGGCTCAGGGCAGGCTCACTATTCCTAAATTTGAGTTGTTGAGTTTGTTTGAGTTGTAAGCATTTTATACCTTCCCCCTTTTTTAAGCAATTCTACTACAACAGTAGAAACGTTTATATTAAGAAAAAAAAGAATGAAAGAAAGTAGTACGTATGTACAAAGGTAGGTAGATAAAAGTTGTAAACGCAGGTTAGCTAATATTTATTACGACTATTATAAAAAAAATATGTTTACTAAAGATACTTAACGTGAATAATTGGGATCATAAATTCTAGTTTTAATTAAACACACTTAATTCTAACGTCACTAGCTGCAAATTCTTTAAATAACTACGTACTTTATACACTATAAAATAACACTTAAGATAGATTCGAAATTCGTATTATGCAGAACCCTGGAGAATTGCCGCTCTAAAAGTAAATGCTTTTTAAGTTAAGGGCAATTCTAAAAGTTAAATTTAAACTTATCCATAAAAAACTTTCAAATTTCGAATGATGTACATACATAAATATGTGGATATTTACATATTTAGTAAATGAATTACGTGTATTATGGCATCGAGGTTGTATTCCAGCCAGTACTGGTACGCCAGTATCGATTAAATACGATGTTCCTCGATGTACAGACGACAGCACATGAAGCTACTACAATCTATAAAATTTCTTTATTAGATTTTCAACTTTATCACTAAAGTATTAAGACTCACGGTTGATTGGGAATATTTGACAGTTTCGGGTAGCTTGACCTGCACTGTAATTGCGTAACACACCATTAATATCAGAATAATTTTGAAGCTTATTGCTATTGCATTGCTCCCTATGTTCGAATGTCTGCTCAACAACGTTTATAACGCAATGAATGCTGTTTAACTGTCAAAATTAGACCCATTGCAACTGATAATGTGTTACGCAATTACCCTGCTGCTGTCGTCCGTACAATCATGCCGCAGTAGCGGGCAATTGCTTGAATATTTAGTTCTTTTTATATTCCAAAATCTAGTCATCATTTAAGGTTTACAAAAAAAGAGAAACTCATTACAGGACCGTTTTTTTTTCGGTAAGCAGAAATTATTTGGAGTTCAATATCCTAAATAAATGCCTTTCAATTATGGTTCTTCTTCATTTAAGGCCGACACAATTCCAATATCGTCATGTTATACAATACATCAATCAAGAACAAGTCTGTTCAGCGACCTATAATTTCATTATAACTAATGAAGTAGATAAGTCCACATCTACATTGTTCGAAATATGATTGTAATTTTAAGGCCGGTGTTCACGTGAGTAATATAAATGCAAGTAAATACCCCGTGTTTAAACAATTTGAGTCTGTTGAAACAACTTACAAAAACAATCGAATTCTCAATTAATTGTTTTTTGTTTTTTTAATTATACAGGGATTCTTGAGATCCGTTATTAGATAAAATCAACATTCATTTATTAGGTGGAAAGGTCGGGTATCTACTTATTTTACGAGCGCCTATTATACATCTATTTATATCGAACGAGAAATGTCTGCCTTATTATCCATAATTTTAACGTTTGTTTTTTCTGTTTTGTAGCTGTGAGTGTATGACTGGTCGCCTTGGTTGCACAATAGAAAATCGGCTTGCAGTTCAATTCTGAAGGGCAATTCCAATAATTTAACAAAATCAAAATCTAGTCGCTGTCTTATCTTGGTGACAATGAAATGTCAAAATATAGTGAAATTAGAATATTTTGGCAGACGCAGCGCAGCAGTCGACCGATCAGCCATTGCATCAATCGTGTCGTCAAACTAATGTACTTACTTTTATACTGGATTTTGTAACGGTGGTAGGCTATAACATTGGCTGCCGACAGAATTTACCACCCACCAGACAAAGTCTTACCGCCAAGCGATTCGTCGTGTTCCGGCATGATGTCTGGTGAAGCTAAAAGAAGGACGGGTTTTAGCAGTTGTGTTCAGATGTGTGCTGGGTACGATGCGCCAAATGTTGTGTCGGGAGTTTGGTCGTGGAGTTCTCCAGATCAATCTCCCTCTGGCGCAACATCGTTGGTCGTGGGTTTAACATTGTATCACCTCGCTCAACAGCCGCCTGTCTTCCTATTTACTCAGTTTTTGAGTGAATAGGCTTAATAAACTAGTGTGCTTTACCATCAACGATTGCGTCTCTGCTTACCATCAGGCGGGATTGGGGTCAAGCACTTGTTTATGATTATTAAAAAAATACTGATAAATAAACCAATCAGAGCGAAATTATTCCCTCTATTCCAAAATATTCAAAAATGCATAACGTTCATGTTGAAATTTTCACTTTTGATGTCACTCCGGAGTTTTTGGCGGGAAGCTAAGATGAGTGCCACGCTCATTTTTCATTGGACTTTTAAATTATTTATAGTCTCGTTTACTAAATAAAAACGCGTGATTTATGTAGTAAAAAGTGCATTCAGTGAATAATTCATAAAGAACAGTGAAATATTGTAGCATAGTGGCCACATCATGGCTTTGTACCAAAACTTTCTCCTAGTGTCAGTTCACGCGAGAAACGAAAGGAGATAGGTTTAGTTAGGATAAGTTTAGGGAAAGGTCTTAGAAACCAGGCCATAAAATCCCCAAAAAAAAAAAAATGATGTCACTCCCGGAGTGCAAGCTGTTGTTTTTTTAAAAAAAAATAAGATGAGTTCAGCGTTTTCGCATCTCAGAAGTGTAGGCACTTCACATCTATGTATGTCACGCGTGTTGTTCTTCACAGATGCCTACATAGCTATAATTAAGGCCGAAATAAACCCAGAGATCACAGTCCCTTTTAAGGACCAGTCATGATCTTCATCAGATCACAGTTTTTTTAAATATAATTTTAAACTAGTGCTTCACTGCAATCCCGCCTTATGGTAAGCAGTTGAGCGAGATGATGATCTGGAGACTCTCCACGACCAAACTCCCGACACAACATCATTTAGCGCATCGTACCCGGCACACATCGCAACACAACTGCTCAGGTCCGTCCTCCGTACGGTTTCACCAGACATCATGCCGGAACACGACGAATCGCTTGGCGGCAAGACCTTGTCTGGTGGGAGGTAACTTCTGCCGGCAGCCGTTGTTATGGCCTACCACCTAGTACATCATCATCGACCTTTTATCGTCCCACTGCTGGGCACAGGTCTTCTCTCATACAGAGAAGGATTGAGCGTAATCACCACGCTTGCTCAATGCACGTTGGCGATTTCAGACTTAATAAGTCCAGGTTTCCTCAAGATGTTTTCCTTCACCTTCAGTCATTGGTGTCCAAGATGTACTTAGAAAGTACATAGTAAATGAAGATTATGTAGAATTGATATCTGAAATGGTATTTTGAGGAAAGGATCAATCAGATTGAAAGAAACAGTCCAGTATCTCGCTTAATAATTCAAGTGTAGCGATTGTAAATAAACTAATAAAAAAAGGATTCTGTAGTTTTAGGAAAACACTGTAAAAGTGAAACTTTTTTTGGCTACTACTGATGAGCGCCTTTCACTTTATCCCTACTCTGCGGCCGACCGTCACGCGACATGCAACACACAGGCGAAAATGTTTAAGACGATGTAATAAAAGTTTCAGTTTAAAATGAAATTGCTTAATATTTTACCTTCAGAAGTGTCTCTTCTAACTTCTAAAATAAATCTACAAAAGTCACTGCAAGCGAATATTCCACACAAAATAATTTAAACCGAGATCAATGTTAATGCAAACAGTTTCAAGCGGCGTGCATTCCCGGCAGTTATGCAAATAAAATGTGCAGGCCAAACTGGGGGATTTAGTAACCTTATGCTAATCAAATCCCGAGACTTTGCGACTGCATATGTATCTTTGTGAACTTCGTGCATTTTCGACGGCAGTTATGACGGATATACGAGTATGCGAGCGAAATGTTGACTAATAAAAGTAGGGGTGCCGCGCGTAAATTTTTAGAAAAAAGATAAAGTTTTAGAAGGTACAAATTTCAGGGTTGCTTAGCAATTTTACAACTTTAATTTTAAAAAGCTTGTCTTTTAGAGACAGTACAAAGATTTTTTGTGTTTTCACAATGATAACAATAAAATGGCGTCGATTTCCCGATTCACATACTAAACTAGTGCATCTTTTTCATTCCAGTTCATCATCGATCACTTATACACTAGATTCACAATCAGCGCAAAAAAAAAAATGGTTGAACTGAACAAGCGCACAACGCAGCACTTGAGTGCTTCATTCATTTAGTACTTACTTTATACGGGGCCTCCTAGCACAGGTATAGCTTTTACTTAAAAGGAGGTCCCTACGTAAGATTTACTGTAAAAGTTTGTACAAGTTTTCGAAATAAAATCTTTCTTTTTTTTATAATTCTGACTTTAGTGCGTGCGTGTAAGATTGAATTTGTGTTGATGTCAGACTCGGTTGTAAAAAATAATGGGTTTTTGCACTGCTTTCTGATAAGAACTTTATACACTGCACTTAAGGCTGATTTTAAATTAATGTATATTTATTTTGACCGCTTTAAACTGCTTAAGACTTGTCGCCATTTTTGATAAGAGTTTTGTACGAGACTGTGTATCTAATGTTTATGTGATAAATGCATTTCATTTAGAAAGGGAAATACGATAAGTGTTAGTAAAATCGTGAGGAAACCTGAACTTGTAAGTCTGAAATCGCCAACCCGCTTTGAGCAAGCGTGGTGATTACGCTCAATCCTTCTCTGTATGAGAGGGATTGAGCGTTAAGGTAGATGATGATGAACATTTGTCTTGTTAATGTCATGATGTATTTTTAGAAGAGTTTTTTAAACAAGTCTAACTTGTCTATGAAGTATCTTAATTTGACAAGACTTTTTTTTTCAAGATTGTTCATGTCATATTCTTATATTTATAAATTTAATTATATAAATCGTACTATTGTATATAATAGGGGAATGAAAACGCGGAGTGCATCAAGTATGCTAATAATAGTAAGCTCTGGAAAGATTTTTTTGGCCATTTCTTCTTCCAAGCGAATGCTATGCTGGGGACAGTCCTATGTAATTTTCCTGATTCTCGTCTACTTTAAATAAAATACTACTTTTTATTTTCATTTTTCTTTTCTACCTAAACAAACTTTTCTACCACAACCTCTTTTCAAACCTCAAATATTCAAAAGCATGAAAACACTAAGAGCGTATTGAAATATGAAACATGAATGGATGTACAGCGCTAAACCAGCTTTATGGAAACTCCTTTTACGAACCTTCATTATTTTGTGTGGGAGCCAGCGGTCACTGAATTACCTTACCTTTAATAAGCGCTATCTCTGACTTGGCAACTGCAGGCGACTATTAGTGGCTGACATTAGTGGTCGGTGGTTGTGAGAAGTTTACGAAGAGCTAAAGTAGCAGTATATTTATTGTTGTTTGGTGCGATCTAATGATGCTGATTAAACCTTGTTGGTTCAGTTAGTTCACACACAATCTCCATATATGTACATAGAGTTGATGAACTTGGACGCGCAACCTGCTATCAGGGATTTGATACCTAATTCTAAAGCCAGCCTTATTTTATTTTTCTGAAATTAGTTGTTCGCAGATATATTTAGAGAGCACTATGAGAGAGCAGTGGTAACTCAGTCGCGACTTTGCTTTTCTTTTCAGATTCGAACCCAGATAGGATCTATTATACTTTGTTTAAATTAATGTTATCCACCCTTAGCATAAATCTATAGTAATATATAAAGCTGCAGAGTTTGTTTGTATGTTTGTTTGTTTGAACGCGCTAAGCTCAGGAACTACTGATCTTATTTGAAAAATTCTTTTTGCGTTGGATAGTCCATTATTCAAGGAGCGGAGCATAACTAACTCCACGAAAACAAATCGTTGGCGGCCGCTGGTTATTAATAAATTGGTATCCACCCTTACGTTGTTCACACCACTACAATACGAACGAAGCGTTTCGCCTCGTCTTTTATACCGCGTACATTGAGAGACTGGAAAAATCTGCCAACGGCGGTGTTTCCATCTGACTACAATTTAAGTGTATTCAGGGCTAGAGGGAATAGTTTCTTAATAAACAAGCGCGCTTTACCACTAACGATTGCATCAAAGCTTACCATCAGGCGGAATAGGGTAGTTGATTAAAAAAACTAATTAGTCCGTCAGTCAGATTTCTAAAAAAAACTAGACACGTATTTTTTCTTTTTTCATATATACAAAAAATTAAGACGCTACAGCGTGTTGAAAACTCATGTGACGTCACTCCTTGCTACACTTTTTAGCAACGAGTGACGTCACCAGCTCCCACTCCTGATCTTTGATGCCTTTTATATTCGTCAATTTTTATTGATTTGATAAAACAAAATATACGTATCCAATATTTTTCTACAATCTAAATGACGGACTAAATAGAATCATTTTTTTTTTACCCAGGAAACATCCCTATTACGGTAAGGCACTAGTTTATAATTGTAAAAAAATCATTACCTCTGCTCTAAAAACGGTGAGGGAAAACATTGGGTTAAACTGGCGTTTCCTAGACCCAAAAACTCGAAAGGGTAAGACACCTACCACGCCGCACCGGATTACGGTCTCACAGAGAGCAGCAGCATCTCCAGCTTATGTCCCAGCATTGTGCTATCTCAACAATAACATTGGCCGTATGCTGAATCTACTACTAATAGCGCCACACAGTGTTCTCATCTGTAGATGCCCTTAAAATCCTGTATTATGTTTATAGCCCCTTCATAACTTATTCGACGCTTGGAAGATTCATTAATGATGAGTAAGTATGTGATAATGAGGACATTTATATTCTGAGGTATTGTGAAAGTTCACATCCAGAAATTATTTACAAAGGTAACAAAACAAAATATTTTATATCTAAGAAAGGAAGAAAACGTATTTATTGAGAGTCGTATAGGAACATCTTTAAACTAAACTAAGTTAGACACAATTACGAATATAAACAATTTTTATATAAAAAAAAGTCAGAAAGACTCTTCCGAGGCCAAAAGGATCTTATCCCAGCATAATACTTCGACAATCCATCCATACTAATATACTCTGCCTGTCTGTCTGTCTGTCCTTCCTCTCAACCGATTTTTATAAAATTTGGCACAGACAATCTTTGGACCCTGAGAAAAAACATAGGCCACCTGTTATCCCGGAAAAATTTGATATTCCCGAGGGAAATCTAAAAAGCGCGATATAACCGAACACCACGCGGGCGAAGACGCGGGCGGAAAGCACACAATCTTTAGACCCTGAGAAAGGACATAGGCTACCTTTTATCCCGGAAAGATTTGATATTCCCGAGGGAAATCCAAAAAGCGCGATATAACCGAAATTTAAGCGGGCGAAGCCGCGGCCGAAAAGCTAGTTAAAAATAAATGTCGCAGCGCCGGTATTCTGATACGGCCTGGTGTGATGTCATGGGCAATCAAAGCAACACAACATATACGACGTTATTTTTTGTTTATGCGAAACCTGTAACACGTGTCCAGTATTTTTAAGTAAAGAATGAATGTACAAAATTTCAAAAAGATATCATGAAAAACCACAAAGTTACGAGTTTGTTAACTTACTTGGTTGTCCCAACAAAAATATGGTCAACGCACCGCTTGCCCGTGCCCGCCTGCGCCTGAAGCGGCGCGGCGCGGCGCGGACACGCCCTGTCTCACTGTGCTCGGTAACCACACTGCAACAATCTCTAGATGTATTTGGTAAAAAATAAAACATGGTGTAAAAAATAAAACATGGTGTAATAGTACATTACGATATTAGTGCGTAATGATGGTTATAACATGCGAGGCGGAATTTCAGCCCGAGCCGAAGGCGAGGGTGTAATTGAGCCGAGCGTGTTATAACCAATACGCACGTATATCGTACGACATTTTTTAACACACTTGCGAGGAAACAGAAAAAAAGATATTCAGAATACAAGTACAAAGAAAAGAAAATTTTAGAAAAATGGCGCGAGGTTTATTTTCTGCCGTAGCTGCGTGAAAATGTTGGCAAAGATGCTAGAGCATGCAGTCAAGTTTTTAAATTACCGAATAAACTGTTTTTTTTTTTTACAAATACTCATTTAAATACAAACAAATACAAATCTGTTTATTTCAAATAGGACATCAGTTACTTTAAATAAACTCAATCTGTGAATGCACACTGTTGCTTTCCGGCCATTAGTATTATTATTTGCCATTTCAAATATGGAACAGCGCGCTGCTCACTGGCTAGAGCCACGCGGCGGCGATCAGTTCCATAATTATTTGAAATGACAAATAATGCTGTTATGGAATTTGTATGGACTATAACTTAACTATTTGCTTTGATAACACACGCGTTTGTTATGGCCCGCTTTACATATTTAAAACCGGTGGGATTACATCAGCTTTACGAGCAAGGGTGTTAAAAAAAATAAAACATGGTGTAAAAATGATTGGAATCGATTCAGTTGCTGATTGTGAATAAACTATATTCAGGTATCGTATGAATTAAAAATAACGTTGTATTTTCGAGTCGTTTGGTGTTAAAATACTAGGGCTATGGGGTCTGAGTGTCCACTTTGACTTTTGAGAGATTGGCAAGTTTTTGGTTCCTAGTGTACATCTATTCATAATGGTACCTAAAACCTAATAGCATCCCGCAGCTGGCCAGCGTCTGTCTGGCGAATGCTGAAAAATATTTTTGTTGTTAAATTCGTCATTAATAGGGATGTATCCAAGGTATGAAAATCAAAAATATCATTAGTCCGTCTTATAAATAATAAAAAAATCGAGAACAGTATTTTTTATTTTGTCGAAATAACCAAAAACTACTGAGATATAGCGTATTAAAGTAACGGAATGGGGGCTAATTACTTCAGGCTGTGGTATAATTTGTACCACGGCGTGACGTCATTCGACATTTAAAATCCATATATCTTACCAAGTATTTTCATGAAAGAAAAAATAAAAAATACTTGTTCAATATTTTTTATAAACCTATCTGATGGGAGATTAAATTATTTCATAGCATACAACCTAATTGTTGTTAAAACGAGATTTTTTTTATTATTATTTTATCCATCCCTATAAAGTGCGTATGTTTGTATGTCTGTCTGTATGTATGTGCCCGAAGTTGCTCAAAACCCTCACCACTATAGATAATCATATAGATCTGGATGCGCTGAGTTAAAAAAAAAAACACAAAAAAAAAAACAAAACATAACAAAGAATTTTGTTTTTGTCTCGGTCCTATATATTATTGTTCGCAATTTATTTTACATTTTTTTGTTTCGCGAACTTAAATAAGATTTTTTTTTATATATTTTAAACTAGCGCTTGACCGCAATCCTGCCTGATGGTAAGCGGTGACGCAATCGTTTATGGTAAAGCGCACTAGTTTATTAAGAGCCTATTCACTCTAGCCTTGAAGACACTCAAATTGTAGTCCGACGGAAACAACGCCGCTGGCAAATTGTTCCAGTCCCTCGATGTACGCGGTATAAAGGAGGAGGCGAAACGCTTCGTCCGGATCGTAGTGGTGTTAACAACAAGATTATTCTTTCTTCCTTTCTAATAAATATTACAACACGAGCACTTTCCCCAGCGCCTCAATTCCCCTAAACAGACGAAAATAAGTCCAGAAAAAAATAACTAACCCCTCTTTTCTGTGACAAAGGATCATGTCAATATTGTCCGATGGGCGATCAAAGAAACCAACCTCTGAGGGAATGGCATGAAGGAAAAAGGCGTTGGCTATTTGTGACTTGTTCAAATTTGTACTGTCGTGTCGTGTGTAATTGCTTTCCTGATGGGTAGATGACTACGTTTTAATTAACTTCGTTATCTTCTTGCAGGGTCATATGGTTTTATATTTTCCTAAATAGATGTAGGTACGTATTAATTTTATATTTTCTCTTTTTTAATATTTTCGTTAATGGATAAAAATTTATCAATTATGATGATTATGATCGATGTGGTTAAAACACCAGCCTCTCAAGTATGAGTGCGCGGGTTCGATTCCAGGTCAGGCAAGTACCAATGTAACTTTTCTAAAAGTTATATGTACTTTCTAAGTATATCTTGGACACCAATGACTGATTACAAGGTGAAGGAAAACATCTTGAGGAAACCTGGACTTTAAGTTTAAAATCGCCAACCCACATTCAGCAAGCATGGTGATTACTCTCAATCCTTCTTTGTATGAGAGGAGACCTGTGCCCAGCAGTGGGATGATAAAAAAGTTGATGATGATGATGATTGCTAAAATGACCAGCACCTTAATTGCGTAACGCACTATTACTATCAATTGGGATCATTTTTTTAAGCTTATTGCTAATTCATTACTCCATATGTTTGAAAAATATATTTGCTTAATAACGTAAACAACACAATGCTATTGATAGTGTGTTCGCAATTACCCTGCAGCACCCTAATTGGAATCATTTCGAAGCATATTGTTAATCCATTGCTCCATATGTACGAAAACAAGTCAGCTCAACAACGTAAATGACGCAATGAACGTTGTTGAACTGTCAAAATGAAATCCATTGCCACTGATACTGACTTACTCGATTTCCCTACGGCCCCCTAATCGGCGAACACTTTTTTGTCAAATGATTGTGACTAATTGGGATCAGTTGGTATCCTTCGGGCCACCCATTGGTCCGTTCGGTCCAAACGATCCCAACTAGGCGCAATCATTTGACAAAAATGTGTTCGCCGATTAGGGGGCTGGTCTTGATCTTGATTACACGTGATTGGTTGGGTCTACGAGCGTGTAAGTATTACTTCTCATTAAAAACTTTAATATTTCTTCATTCTGAATAAGGATAGTTTCTGTGGCATGAATAGTAATGATGTACTTATTGTTTTAGAAATAAGATACGCAGTAAGTAAGATCTGTTCTGGTGTTCAGTAGCATGTAAATGGGCTGTAAAGTTACTCCAATGTGGTTGGGAAAAGCCTATAACGTATAAGCCTTAACCGTAAAAATTGGAATAAAATTTACGGTTAAGTGGATAAGTACATAGATTACATAACTTATTTATAATGAAATATATTCATAAAATATGTAGGTACATATACCTATGTAGTACAATGATTGCGAGCTACTTTGTGATTTTGAGGATTCCGTACCTAAAAGGTAAAACGAACCCTATTCATGAGACTTCTCTGTTCGTCTGTCCGTCTGTCACCAGGCTGTATCTCATAAACTGTAATAGCGAGACAGTTGTAATTTCCAGAGATTGTGTTAGTATTTCTGTTGCCGCTATAACAACCAGTACTAAGAATAAAAATAATAAAATATTTAAGGGGGCTCCCATACAACAAACGTGTATTTTTGCCGTTTTTTGCTCCATATTAATAACGGAAACAGATAGACGCTTAAAATATTCACAGAATATTTGGTTATATATTCAAATTACAAATAAATAATTAAAATAAAATAAATCCTGAAGGCGGGCTCCCATACAATAACCGTGTTTTTTTTGCCGTTTTTAAAGATAATGGCGTACCAATCTTGTAAAGGTCTTGCTCGAGCAGACTACCATTTTTGTCGTGATTTGGACAATTATCTACGTGACAAGAAGTTTTCTTCCCAGGAGGCAGTTCTGCTTTCACACAGTTTGTGCAGTCTAGATCCTCAGAGTTCTATCACAAAGGCATAAACGACCTTCCTATATATTGATTATAAATGAATTATTTAAAAATTAAAAAATAAGCAATTATTTAGATTTTCAGTACTAATCGGCAATTTTAAACTTTAAAGCCTATTATATTAAAAGAATTATATATATAAGAAACTTATAAACTTGAAATTACCCATAATTATTCTGCTTCCTAAATTTTTTTTTCAAGCTATCATAATGCGAAAAAACATCGTCGTAGTAACTTCTTTGAATATTATCGATAACTTTATATCAAAATGATACAAACCCTACCACAGTTTTTTGCATTGCCATTTAAAAATATTTGCAAACAAACGTGTAAAAAGAATAATTTTGCTATAAACGAAATGCAAACGAAAATTGCAAAACAAAATGCGCTGTATGGCCTAAAAGGTCTATTACACTCAAACATCGCAATAAACTGAGCGTTAAAATAATTCGTAAGCATAAAACATCTAAAATGCCAATAGACGGTGTCACGGTAAATGAATAGTAGCGAATAAAATTCTAAAACAGTTTTTGTTTGTACAAGACAAGTTTCACTTAATTTATTTACTTTTCAATATTTATTTACCCGATTTGAACTATACTAGGATATTAAATCGGATCTGGCAACATAGACCACACTGGCCACCTACCGGGCAATAGCTGAAAATATTTTATATAAACTTATTTCATTTTTACTATTTGATGTCTCCAATTGTCGATCTAATTTTGCTATATTGTACTAGATGGCGGAACTGAGCCATGGGATCACAGTTTTTCTATGCCATTTTGACACATGCCCTCTCTATATATCTTAAATCTCTTTGCCTACAAGGTACTTCCCGTGAACTCAGAATCTTGAAATTCGGCACGAAGCAACGTTATTCGACGAGAGTCGCGTCATACGCTCGAATCCAAGTGTACGTGTTTCTTTTTGCTCCGTGATTACAATATTTTTTTTGGTGGTAATAAGTGAGGTTTGGACTTTGGAAACTCTCGTATGCGTTCATTGTGACTGTGACTTTAGTTGTTTTGGAAAATACGATTGGAACATACAGTGATCATCAGATAATTGAAAGAAAACAAGTTATAAAATATAAAAGTTTTAGTTAATTGCAGGTGATTGTGTATTTTGAACCAACAACAAAATTATCACACCCTCATTATATTTGAAATTGCCGCCCGTCTGATATAGGCTACAACAAATTAAACGTGTCTACTCGAAGCTCACTTAGCGAAAGCACTTAAGGTCGTACCTCAACAATAGTGACTAAAAGGTGTGACTTCAAATCCGACCCAAGACCGTACTCTTTTTGTGATTAGTAAATTTGTTCGCTACATTTTTTGATTTAAAAATTCAAAATGCCGAAGTGCGGAGCTTGCGGAAAGTTTTTGGCGGTGAATGATGGCACAAAATGCTCGAAATGTCCGGGATTATATCATCGAGTCTGTGTCAACCTTGCTCCCACTGCAACATACTCTGCAAACTGGATGTGCCCTGGATGTAAAGCGAAGGTGCCCCGAGTGGATAACTCCCAAACCCCTGTGAGGGGAACAGGGGAGTCAAGTTTATCCACTAGTCCGGCAGCGGTTAGCCTCACTGATAAAGCCGAAGTAATCACAGAATCAATAAAAATTAACATACCGGATTCTCAAGAGATCAGCCTGGCGATGGAAATTCGTGGTCTCCGCAGTGAGATGAACGCTTTACGAGATGAAATTCGTCAGTTTCGAGATGATTTCTCAGGTCTTGATGACAAGGTTAATAAGTGCTGTAACCGCGTGGATGTCCTGGAAAGTCGTGTCAGAGAACTCGAAGAGAGTACAGAGGTGACGGATTCCCCACGTTTAATTAAACTAGAGGAAACAATTGAGGAACTTCAGCAACAATTGAATGAGCGTGAACAAGAGTCGTTGCTAAGCGATGTTCAACTCTCTGGCGTTGCGGAGTCTAATGGTGAAAACCCATCACAGTTGATAAACACCCTTGCTCTCAAACTGGCGATTAAGCTCGAAGAACAGGACATCGTTTTTGCTAAACGTGTTGGGAATATTCGGCGCGACCACACCGAGGGCGAAGCACCCCTCCCTCGTGTCATCGTTGTCCGGCTAGCAAGACGAGCAACGCGTGAAAATTTGCTAAGTGCCGCACGCGTCCGCCGCAACCTCACTACAGCTGACATCGGAGTGCCAGGTTCGTCGCATCGCATTTACCTCAATGAGCGCCTGACTAAAACTAACAGGCAATTATTTTACGAGACTCGTCAAGCTGCTAGTCGCCTCGGGTGGAAGTACGCCTGGACTAAGGATGGCCGCATTCTTGCGCGTAAAGGGGAAGGAAAGTCGGTTGTGCACATTCGAACGAAAAGGGACATCACACGTTTTTTAGTTGCTCAGTAGGTTTGTTCCCGGATAGATTAGTAATTACTGTCAACTTTTTTCATGTTTCAAATTTGCATTGTACGTTATCACATGCGAATGTCCAGATTGATCCATTGTTCTGTGTTTTATTTAGCTTGTTTTTTTTTTTTAATTGTTGCATGTCGCTAAATACATGCTTTTTGTTTTTGGCTATTTTTTATTTGAATCGTAAAATGCTATATATATGTTTCCGTTACTGTCTAATTATTGGTTTGCACTGTGCGTATTACCTGCTGAGCCACATAACGCTTTTATCCATTATTTGTAAACGTCATAAACATTGTTTGTTTTTGCTCTTTTGGTGTACGAGTATAATATTTTTTATAAGGCGGTATGTGTCTCTTGTGGCAACAAATTGGAGTCCAATCGGGTCACTGTTTGCATTTACTTGTAATGCGACTATTAATGATTTCCCTTTGTGCCCCCATTTAATTGGTTACAATAATTTACTAGTGCATTGCGAACATTGCTTGATTCCTTTAACACAGACGGACAATACTTTTAGCAAACACATGAACAGTTTTATTATACCCACAATATTATTATTTTTTTACAAATTACAATTAAACCTATTATTATTGTCCATGTATACCTATTATAATTGCATTATTTTACATATTTGCAGGATAAAATGTTTTATTATACCTGCAATATTATTTTATTGCAAATCAAAATTAAACCTATTATTATTATACCTATATACCTACTATAATCATACTATTTACAAAATTAAATGGAAAATTGTTAACTTATTAACCAACATGTTGTGTACTAAATTCAAATATGGAGGTGATTCTGTTGAACCTTGTGGCTCATTTTTTATACTTCCGTTTTTGACTGACGGTATGTACCCTGATGTACTGTGTGCCCTACCTATTTCCATAAATGACTAGAGCAAGTAATTTGAAAGTTGGATTATTTAATGCGGGGTCGTTGGGTTCACGTCATGACGAGTTCCTTGTAGCTATGGGGAGCCTGTCGGTAGACATCATGGCGATAAATGAGACCTGGCTCAGGCAGGGGGAGGATGGCCGTGCGCCAACAGTACCGGGCTACCGACTGCGGCACGTGCCGCGTGCACGCGCCGTGCGCGGCGGCCGTGGGGGCGGCGTGGGTTTCTACGTGCGCCGCGGTGTGCGCGTGCGCACCATGCCGCATCCGCCGGCGCCGCAGGTTGAGCAAATGTGGCTTCAACTTAACGTTAACTCGCACTCAGTCATTATTGGTACTGCATACCGGCCGCCGTGGCTTGATGTGAATATCTTCCTGGATGCGGTTACGGACTCTCTCTTCTCCTTTGCTAACGCGGACAGGGTCATCCTGCTTGGCGACTTTAATATAAATGTATTAAACCAGTCTGACAATAAATCAAAATTACTAAACAATTTTATACAATGCTGCAAGCTTACACAAATAATTACTGAGCCAACCCATTTCACAGATCATAGTGAAACACTAATTGATGTTGTGTGTACTAATGCCCGTGTTTGTGACGTTTCTGTATCACACATACCGGAGCTTGGTCATCATGCAATTATATCTGTTCAACTGAGGTTTAGGCTGGAGAAACCCTCTCCTTACTGGATTACCTACAGGCCAGTTAAAGATATCCTCCCTGATCTTTTTAATGAGGACTTAAATAAATTTGACTGGGAGCATATTGTAGATCTAGAGAGTGTGAATGAAATGGTTTCTATTTTTAATAAATGCATTTTGACACTTTTTGATTTGCATGCTCCCCTCAGGAAGGTCCTTATTAAAGAGAAATCTTATCCCTGGATAACAGACACAGTTAAGGAGATGATGAAGCTTCGTGACAGGTGCTATTTTAAATCGAAATTGACCAAATCTGAACATCATTTTAAATCATACAAAGAGCTTAAATATCTTGTTAGAGCTGCTCTTGATAGTGAAAAGCGTGCATATTTTAAAACTTATATTAATAATAACATGCGACAACCTAAAAAACTGTGGAGCCACATTAAAGCAACAGTTACCACCTCTAAAAAACAAGAGCATAGTCTGCCTCATTTCTGCAATAACCCTGAATTAATCAACCAACACTTTTTGGATGTTCCGGGTAGTGGGAGGGTTGCTGCTGCGGATTTGAAATACTTCGATCATCACAGGCATGGTAACAGTCATTTCCGGCTTGAGCTGGTCCAGCAGGATGCAGTTCTGAGAATCTTGCACAGTCTCAGGTCTAATGCGCAGGGCTCTGACCAAATTTCTTTGGAAATGCTGATGTTGACACTGCCTAGAACTCTTGCAGTGATCACTGCTATCATCAACAGATCTATAGCCACCTCTTCGTTCCCCGATTTGTGGAAAATGGCAATTGTTAGACCAATCCCAAAAGTACCCTGCCCTGGGAACGTGAAGGACCTTCGTCCAATAAGTCTACTCCCGTGTCTGTCTAAGATCTTGGAAAGGGTTGTGGCAGACCAACTTAGGGCATATCTTGAACGCAACAATATCTTGCCGTTGGCTCAGTCTGGTTTCCGCAGGGCACATAGCACGTCAACGGCCCTCTTGGATGTAGTTGGCAACATTCTTGAGGCCAGAGATCAGGGTATGGGAACTCTCCTAGTCCTATTGGACTTTTCGCGTGCTTTTGACTCAATCAACACCTCACTTCTACTCTCCAAGCTGTCTTATTATGGATGTGAAGTCGAAACCGTTGAATGGTTTGAGAGTTACCTTAAAGATCGATCGCAGTTTGTCCGGGTGACTAGTGATTGTGGAGATTCCTTGTCATCTGGTCCGAAGCGTGTGGAGAGGGGCGTACCCCAGGGATCAATCCTGGGCCCACTCCTCTTCATCCTGTACAGTGCCGATATCACCAACTGTCTGATCAATACCAAATATCACCTTTATGCTGATGATTTGCAGTTGTACATCTCGTTCCGGTCCCGGGATGTAGCTGATACTGTGAACAGAGTGAATGAGGATTTGGATAGAATCGCTTCTTGGTCCAAAAGAAACTCCCTGGTCCTGAATCCTAGTAAGTCTAAGTATATTGTGATGGGATCTAGAGATTTTCTTAACAAAATGCTTGCTTGCAATCTGGACCTCAGAATTGATGGTTGCACTGTGGAAAGAGTCCTAGAGGCTCGGAATCTGGGTTTGATATTTGACGGCCAGCTCCATTTTGAGGC
The DNA here is from genome assembly GCA_017933935.1 of Sesamia nonagrioides. NCBI lineage: Eukaryota > Metazoa > Arthropoda > Insecta > Lepidoptera > Noctuidae > Sesamia > Sesamia nonagrioides. Next base: position 383,247 of record JADWQK010000343.1, read on the forward strand.
ACACATATTGGAGGCGGTGCGCAACTGCTTCTATCGACTCAAATTATTATACCGTATCCGTCCCTACTTAAGTGTGGATATGCGTGTCATGCTGTGTGAGTCACTTGTTTTATCAAAACTTAATTATGCTGACACTGTGTATGGGTCATGCATTCTTGGTAGAAGTGAGAGGCTAATTCAGCGGGTGCAGAATGCTTGTGCTAGGTTTTGCTACAATGTCCCACCACGTTCCCACATCACTCCTTTTTTAAATAAAGGAAATCTGATGAAAATGTCAGCACGTAGAAAGCTTCATCTGGCTACTCTTCTCTTTGGTACAATTATTTCCAGGAAACCAGAATATTTATATAATAAACTGACCTGGTCACGCGACTTTAATAAGTTTAATACAAGAGCTTCCTCTTACCTAATGCTAGCCTCATCACATAAAACTGCTGCATTCCGTGGTAGTTTCAAATTCGCTGCCTCTCGTTGTTGGAACGACTTGCCACCTCCTTTTCGTGCTATAAAGACGGTTGGTAGTTTTAGATCAAAATTCAAACAGTATTTACTTCAAATTCAAAAAGATACCGAAGTTTGAACCTACCCCTGATTGCACGCGGCTGGCATTGGTGGTCCAAGCGTTTGGCGGCGATTGTCTATTAATACTGTGTGTACTTCCTTGTATGGGTTAGCATGTCGGGTCATCCTCTGGTTTCCAGTTCCGGGGTCTCGTCTCTCACGAACTACTCACTGATGCAAAGATAAAACACCGACACATAACTGTTCGTAAAATTATGTATATGGGCATTTTCTAACTCAATTGTGTGGTGATAATTATTATTGTTTTTTTTTATGTGAATTATTTGTAATTAGTAGTGGTAATAGTTGATGGTATCAGGCAATGTGAATGTAAATCTAAAGTAACCTACAATGTAAACATTGACGCACGTTGGATTGGATGCGCGTGCGACGCAGCACAAACCACAGACTATATTAGAAAATGCTGAATGTCAAACCGGAATCAGATGTATGTCATTTCGGAGGATGTTATTCTCGTAGTTTTTATGTAACCGGTATTTTATTTTTATATACCTGTTTGTGTTGTTGAAATTGTACTCTCACCACTTACAATTGGATTTACTGTTTATATGTTTTTATTAGTACGTTTTTATTTTTATTGTATTACCGGCTCGGTGCTACTTTTAATTGTTTGTTGCATCGGGTGACGTCTTTACGTCGACGCCGGCTGTCGCTGAAAACCAGCGCTGGGCTCTGTTTTTTGCATGGAGTCGCAGCATAATGCTGAGCGACAGCCGTTTTGCGTGGATATGACGCATGTTTCCCTCAACAATTTCTTATTTTTTATGTTTTTGTAAACGCTTGCGTCATGTTTAGTGCAAATAAACGATTTTTCTTTCTTTCTTCTTTCTTTATATTATAGTACAGACAGATAAAGGAAAAATTGTGAAAATGATAAATTTGAAGTTACATAAAATATTAACATATTATTTTTGCTTACATGACATAAAATATTTTTTTAATAATTATAAACTTACTACCTACCCTTTCTCACATGAACGCGTAGAGATATTAAAGTTGAAATTCATATCAAACACTTCTTAAATCTAATTGCCTCTAAACTGTGAAAAATTCTAAATCAATGCTTGTATTATAAATGCGAAAATAACTCTGTCTGTTACGCTTTCCCGCCTAAACGTCTGAACCGATTTTGATGAAGTTTGGCACAGACAATCTTTAGACCCTGAGAAAGAACATAGGCTACCTTTTATCCCGGAAAAATTTGACGTTCCCGAGGGGAATTTAAACAGCGCGATATAACCGAACTCCACGCGGGCGAAGCCGCTGGCGGAAAGCTAGTACGTTATAAATTGTAAACCGCTACGTTTGTACGGCGGAACCCTCGGTGTGCGAGTCCGACTCGCATTTGGCCGGTTTTTTTTTAATTATAAACTAACGCTTCCTGCCGCAATCCCGCAATCCGTCTGATGGTAAGCAGTGACGCAATCGTTTATGGTAAAGCGCACTAGTTTATTAAGAGCCTATCCACTCTAGCCTTGAAGACACTCAAATTGTAGTCCGACGGAAACACTGCCGCTGGCAAATTGTTTCAGTCCCTCGATGTACGCGGTATAAGGGAGGGATTCGTCCGGATCGTGGTGGTGTTAACAACGTAAGGGTGGAAACTCGCCGTACGACGGGTCGTCCGATGGTGGAACGGAGATGGGGGAATTAAATCATGCAACTCCCCCGCACACTCACCAAAATGCATTCTATGGAACACCGAAAGGCACACTACTACTACTCTACGCCTGTGCTCAAGGCTTTGGAGACGGTCTTGGGTTAAATGAGGGTCGCCCATCAGCCTCTTCGCATGCCTCTCCACTGAATCCAAGGTAGCACCCAAATGTGACTGCAGTACCAAGTACAAAAAAAAAGTAAAGTACTATTATCCAGCGGCGTAAATAGTTGGGAATAAGCTAAACAGATTGATGGATTGTTCCTTGTTTAAAACAAAAGTACATAGAAATAGTTATTTTCCCACTCTGCAATTGGCATTTTGATTTTGTTTTGTTTATTGTTGTCATCTGCCAGTATCGCCGTCGTGACTCAGATTGATTTGTACAAATTGTCAATGTCAATTAATATGTATTGTCTTTGGTCTCTGGCCCTGACATCAAGCAATGACGAATTGTATTTTTTCTTTTTTGAAAACGAGGCTTTTGGCCTGAAAAAACACGTGAAATATATACATATAAAGTATTACATGTATATATTTTATGTTTTTTTTTGGCATGTGTAAGCGTTTTTTTTTCGGGAAATATGCAGGTATCGTCTGGGCAAGCTCGTTTAATCGAAGACTTCATCTATCACTCTCTACCGAAACTGAGATCGATTACATGAACAAACCCATGTTGCGATAAAAATAAGTTTGTTATATTTTGTAACTTATTTTAGGAGTTTTCCGTACCTCCGCAACTAAATAAATAACCACCCAAGTTGAGTTGAAACGCTTAATTAAGTGCAATAAATCAATTAGATGGGAAGTAATTAATTTTGGTTCAGAAAACTTGTCACCCTTCTACGTATGTTGACGAGCTTGCCATAATTGCGGGTAACCTAATTAAATTAGTTTAAATACTTCTGAAGGATTTCTTAAATTAATTTGTTGATATACTTAGCGGGTTGATTTATCTCATTAAGAATGAACTTACTATAAAATGTAATTATTTTTTATTGGCGAACCTCTCCTGCTTTATTTACTATTTATCTATTTTCAACATTAATCGTCATCTCAGCGTTAATCCCAGTCGCATCCGAAGCTTTTACAGCTTTGGAGTCTGGGGATCGCTTTACCAGTCTAACTGTTGATATGGCTAAACTTCGATATTTTCCGTAATGCGACTGCCGTCTGACCTCCTCAACCCGAAGGCGATATCGAAGCATTACAGTTAGACAAATTGTTGGACTTTTGAGGGCTCCAACAACCCGAAACGACTGCTATTAGATGTTCGTATAGCACCCGGACCAACGATTTAACCTGCTTTCTGAGACACGACCAGACCAGTGCAAATATTCATATTCACACATAGAAATATTTGCACTGAGCTGTTTGTTTGAAATACATAAGTGTCGTAATTTCAAAACTATTCATCAATATCTATTAGATAATTGAAAAATCAGTCCAAACACAATTACTTACTTCTGTGTTCTAAGTTACGAGTTTGATTGCGACATTTTATGTGAGCATGAATCTTTTAAGAGTCGCACAGCGGGAGGGCGAAAGAGTCAATGACAAGAGACCACCGGTTTACAATAAAAGTCCGCAGTAAAGAACTAATTAGCAGAACTAATAGCCCATCATAGGTCCACGACCTGAAACAATGAAGAGCATGTAGCCATTTCAACAAGCAGACACATTATTTACAGACATTAATTTGCAAGTTTATTATACATTGTTGGACCACTACACAAAGAACTCTTGTTTTGAAGTGTTTTATTAGAAATAAGACCAATTAAACTGAATTGTTTTAAAGGTCCTAGTAAAAAGCACTGAATAGTGAGGCTTTATTTTAAATTTATTTCATTATAAAATAAAATGGAGGACATTATTCTTCATTTAGTTCTATTCACATATAACCGTTGTTTCAAGTTAAGAGTCGTTTAAATGTCTAAAATTAATGGTTAAATAATTGCTTATCATTATTAAACGTTAAGCAAACTTTAGAAATAAACTTCATAGTGGCTTATCTATACTATATCTATACTAATATATAAAGCTGAAGAGTTTGTTTGTTTGTTTGAACGAGCTAATCTCGGGGACTACGTGTTCGATTTGAAAAATTCTTTTAGCGTTGGATAGCCCATTAATCCAGGAAGGCTTTAGGCTAAAAGATTACGCTGCGACCAATAGGAGCGGAGCATAACTAACTCCACGCGAAGTCGCTGGCGGCCGCTAGTGGGTAAATAACAGCCGCACATGTCGACCGTTTTTTTTTTATGTACGCACAAATCACACAGATTGAGTTAGCCCCAAAGTAAGTTCGAGACTTGTGTTATGGGATACTAACTCAACGATACTATATTTATAATAGATACATATATAGATAAACATCCAAGACCCAGGCCAATCAGAACAAGATCGTTTTCCATCACGACCCGGCCGTGGTTGAACCCGGGGCCTCCACGTCGCAGGCAAGCATTTTAACCGCTGCGCCACGGAGGACGTCGGAGATTTGGTTAAGCTTTGCTTGCCGCTGTTGGTTTGTAGCTGAGTGACCATATTTATATATCGAGAACACCCCGAGCTTCGAAAACACGTTAAGCCGTTAGTCCCAAATGTCATTCGTAGATATTTGAAAGTCGTTAGGGGTCGTCAGAAGTGCAAAAGTCTAACCACCCAGTCAATCTTATAAGAAGGATACGTTTTCTCATTAGGTATTTTATAGTACTACAGATTAATAAGGGTCTGGAGTATTCCTCCTGGAGGAACTCCACAACGTTTCACAGCAGCTACCTTGTGTTTGTGCTTGATTAATTTGTGTAAGTTTTTTCATAAGGTATTTTATAGCACCATAATTATTTAAGAAGGGTCTGGAGTAGATCTGATGATGGAGCCGGGAGACAGGCGAGGAACTCTTCAACGATTCACAGCAGCTACCTTGTGTTTGTGCTTGATTAAATTGTATTTCTATTACACAGTAACTGGACTATGGAGGTTTCAAGATTGAAATTTTGTACTCTCCGGAATTAAATCGTGATGATTAGGTGAGAGTCACAATATATGATGATATCAGCGATTGTGCAGCGGTAGGGTCGTCACCACCTTGGTGTGGTGATAAGGGCTCCATTTTGTAGGTGAAGTTCAGCTCCGGAGAAGTATCCTGGGCCGCGTCTCAATGCGAAGTCACCGTTCGACAATCCCCGCTTTCCAAAATGACTCATTCCACGTGCCGCCATTACAAAGTAACGTCACAGCGTTTGCCCCACTACTACATAAATCAAATAAGCAACTTTTATTAAAATGATATCGTTATCCACGCCATTTATTAATACATATAAATCTACGTTTTTCATATTGTCCAGACACAAGGATTAAAGATCTTTAAATTAATTTTTGTGTTAATTTTACGTTTTATTACAGATTCATTTCTATACAAGTAACCAAACGCAGTGTTCAACAGGTTCGTGGTACTAGTATAGACGCCAATTAATATTAGGATATTGAATAATAATTTCAGTTTCACATTTTTTGCAGATGTGCCAATATGAGATGAGATGAGCAAAATTATGTTTATCTTTTGATTTCAGCTATGAATTTGTTTGCTCTTTCATTAAGAAAAGGTCTGAATATTAATATTAGCTTAGACCCGCCAAATTAAGATACTCCATGGACAGATAAGACGTGATTAAAAATATGAATACTAAAATATGTCATTTTACGTCTGACGCTGATTTAAAGAACTAAACTAACATTATCATCTGTCTGTCTGTGTGTATTTTGAGCTTTTCAGAATTCTTCAATACAAAAAAAAATCTTTATGGCCTCAATTTCATTCATCGAATAAAAGTTATTTGATTATGGGAAAAGTGAAGTGAAAACGGCGAATACAAAGGGCGATGGAAAGAGCTATGTTCGGAGTTTACCTGCGTGATCGAATCAGAAATGAGGAGATCTGCAGAAGAACGACGCAAAGTCACCGACATAGCTCTTCGAGTCGATAAACTTAAGTGGCATTAGGCAGGGTATATTGCTCGTAGAACCGATGGCCGATGGGGCAGTAAGGTTCTGGAGTGGTGGCTACGTACTGGAAAACGCAGCGTAGGGAGGCCCCCAACAAGGTGGACCGATGATCTGGTGAAGGTCGCGGGAAGCCGATGGATGCGGGCAACACAAGACCGGTCATCGTGGAGAGCCTTGGGGGAGGCCTTTGTCCAGCAGTGGACCTCTTTAGGCTGAAGAAGAAGAAGGGAAAAGTAGCCTCCAGTTTTCCTATCGGTGAAATTCCCATTCCCATTGGTGATAAGTACACTTGGGGCTAGTTTTTCATACCACACTCCAAATACATATAATTTTCTACCCATAAATATAGTATAATTAGTAGTTAGTTAGAATCGAAACGGAGGTGCACCATAAGGGTGATTTACGACTTCCAGAATCATTAATTAGTAGCGCTAATTATGTTTCGACGAATTCATTAATTTGCCTGAAGGCAGGGAGGATTGCAAGTACAAATAGCAGTTTTTGCTTCAGTCGTTTAATGTCTTTCGTCCTGATGGGTGTTTTATTTAATTATTAAAAAAAAAAGTATATAAGTATTTCTCTACTTTGCTATAAACTTCATATATTTAAGAATATATTAGTATTTATCTATCTACCATTTTGAATGTCAAAATTACATAAGACAGTCCCCCGTAAACAAAAAAGCGCTAGGAATTGGAGCAGAGCGGGCTCTCTTCGACATTTCCTAGCGCTCTTTTAATCTGTGAAGATTAAAAAAGACTGCTATTATACTATTACTATACAGCTATTTGTTGCTTATTATCGGTACGAACTCTTACCGAAGCCTTATCGTATAAGTGTATAAGACATGACCATGGACAGGAAACTATAAAATTCTAAAATTTTATTTACCTAACTGAAGCTGCTGTGGAACCAATTTTAACCAAATATATGAAACTTACCTACTCCAAGAAATCGTAACCAAATTTAATATCAAGCTTTAGCAGAAAATGTTCATAAATTGCCCAGAACATCTAGATCCCTTGGCACACTTCTAGAACACACAACGCCAAATGGTCACAGAATATATTTATGTAGAACCAGAACAAGATTACAGTGACAACCGCATACCGTAACTTGCCTTAATTAAACGCTGTAATGTGTGCAACTAGCCTTTTTAGGGTACCGTAGCCAAATGGCAAAAACGGAACCCTTACAGATTCATCATAATCTGTCTGTCCGTCCGTATGTCACAGCCATTTTTTTCCGAAACTATAAGAGTTGTACTGTTGAAACTTGGTAGGTAGATGTATTCTGTGAACCGCATTAAGATTTTGACGCAAAAATAATAAAAACAAAATATTAGGGGCTCCCCACACTTAGAACTGAAACTCAAAAAATTTTTTTTCATCAAACATATACGTGTGGGGTATTTATGGATAGGTCTTAAACGATATCAAAAATGATATCGAGGTTTCTAAAACATTTTTTTTCTAAACCGAATAGTTGGCGTGACAGACGCTTCTAAAGTGGAAAAAAGTTGGTCCCCCCTCCCTCTAACTTCTAAAAAAAGAAAATGAAAAATCTAAAAAAACCTATGATGTATATTACTATAAAAACAACCAACGAAAATTGTTTTGAACGAGATCTAGTAAGTAGTTTTTTTTTTTAATCCCTCGTAATTCGCAAACCGCTTATTACCGCATAATCTTTCATACAAATAACTTGAATCCTTTAATTTCATAAAACAATGGTATGGAACCCTTTGTGCGTGAGTCCTAAACGCACTTGACCGGTTTTTCTATTTGTTTTCGGGGGGAAAACCTACAAAAGGCATCCGTCTTCTATGAAATGAACTTTTACCTCACTTAAATCACCCTGGTGATCACAATTTGCACATGGGGTGGTCGCGGTTCCTCTTAAAATACTAATTCAAGATTCCCTGCACAACGTATGTGAGGCACATCCCTGGTGAGACTCTAAATTAGCCTCTCCGTGTGCAACTAGCAACCTAGGCTTAAAGTTAGTATTTTATTTTTTATCAGAGAGCGCACTGAAAAGACACGACGAAATTAGAGAGGAAATAATGAAAAAAAAAATTAAAAGGCTCCAAGCAGACTAAACTTCAGTTAAAATAGGAGAAGAAACCCAGTCATCCGGGTAACATAAATGCACGCTATCTCTATATAGATTGCGGAATGCGTTTTCTGGTAAAATCTGAATAATTTTAGTATCTTTTTCAGATGAAAAATGATTATTATAGTTAGTATAGTTAGTAGACAGTTGAGTCAATAAAATATTTTTTTTACTCATATAAGCTTGAACTATAGAAATATACAAATAGATAGTTGTCAAAATATTTGCCAATCAGAAATATGTTGATACTGCTGACTACTATTTTTTTAATAATACGTTGTCCCACACTAGGAATGGGAATGTCACTCCTTTATCGTGGTCACCCACGATACGCTTACGAATATTTAAATTCACAAACACAAACAGCCAGATTGGCAACAACTACCTGTAGGTCTTACAAATATTTGTATCGTGTCTCAAAGAAACTTAGATTTAAATACGGCACAGGCATTATTGTTGAGGCTAATTCAATCAATATATCAAAAAAAAAGCAAACCATCTACTAACAAACTAAGCAACGCCTAATAGAAACTTCTGGACGTAGAAAACTGAAATTTTCCATAGAGAATCTTTTGTTTCGTGGACAAGGATTAAGGATGTTTCGAAATTATTTTGAAATAAATTCTATATTGGCATATAAAATGTGTACAAACAAAGTGAAACCCTCAGCATCATTTCAGCCGAAAGACGTCCACTGCTGGACATAGGCCTCCCCCAAGGTTCTCCACGACGACCGGTCCTGCACCTCCCGCATCCAGCGGTTTTCCGCGACCTTCACCAGGTCGTCGGTCCACTTTGTCGGTGGCCTACCCACGCTACGTCTTCCGATGCGTGGTCGCCACTCGAGAACCCGTCGGCCCGATCGGGCATCGGGCCTACGGGCAATGTGTCCAGCCCACTTTAGTGTTGCAATTCTGCGGGCTATGTCGGTTACTCTCGTTCTTCTGCGGATCTCCTCATTCCTGATTCGATCGCGCAGTGAAACCCCAAGCATAGCCCGCTCCATTGCCCTTTAAGTGACTTTGAGCCTTCTTATAAGGCCCATTGTTAGCGACCACGTCCAAGTGAAACCCTAACTGCTCTCTTCTCCTAATATGATTCTCCAAAAGCAGGTTCTGAGTGTGCCCCCTTCCCTTAAAATAGTTTCTTAATTTCTTGCAATTCTCAGTGTTCAATATATTTTTCTTCACTACAAACAATACTGTTACTATATATTAGTCTGATTCATCTTACTGCTGCGCAAAGCGCTTTTTCGCGTATGGGTAATCACCAAATGACCTCTCCCGCTCTGGGCGGAGCGGAAGGGCGTGTCAGATTTTTCCTGACTCCACCAACCACCCGTGTTCTCAGTTGCCTGTGCGCCAGGGCCACGGATCTTTTTCAAACAAAGCGCGGCTATCGGTCTTCGCGGTCACGCGTCACGATATGCTGACATCTCTTTGAGGCGTGCGTGTAATAAAACGCGTCGTCGAACCGGGCCTACAGTGACCGGGCCTACAGTGACCGGGCCTACAGTGACCGGGCCTACAGTGACCGGGCCTACAGTGACCGGGCCTACAGGGACCAGCACCATCATTCGATGTAGTGTCCCGACCAGGGCATCTTCTGTGGCGGATAGAGGCGTGAGGATGCTGAGATTCCCGCTCTCTCAAGTGCTCACGTCGATGCCGACGACATCGCCCTTCAAGAAAACACGGCGGTGCTCCGTCCAAGCCGACCAGACATCCAACGTATGCTTCCCCGTGTCCATAGAGCGATCCCGAGCAAAACGCTCTCCTCGTGACTCCCAGCTCTTTAGATCCAGGGCTGAAGAGAACCGTTTGTTCGAGAAACAATAAGAGTAATTAAACTTACCACAGAACAGGGAATTTACTGCAGTGATTTGGTACGGCCAAAGTGCTGGTGCATGAGCATAGCAAAGAGGCTGTATACCATTACTACATTGTAAATTCACGCTTTATACACACGCCTATGTTTTGCAAAACAAGTCGACCTGTCCTCAACATATCGCCATTATGTACAGACGACAGCACATGAAGCTACTACAATCTGTCGTATGTCTTTATTAGATTTGCTACTTTGTCGAAAAAGCATTAAGGCTCAAGATTGATTGGGAATATTTCAAAGTTTCGGATAGCTTGGCCTGCTATCGTCTGTACCACGGAACATGACTTGATCAAAGCTCGGCGTGCCAAGGTTCCTACATTGTTTAGTCAATATAAGCTTCTCATTTTAGCCTACGATTTTCTTATGGTGCATTTTGTATTTTATTTTTCAACAAATACCTTTTCAACATAATAATAATAATATGTACTTCTCAAAGTTCCAGTGTGATTAATGTTTTTCATAACTTACGACGCAGTACTTTAGGAATGAGAGATAGCAAGTCTGACAGAAGTAATTTTCACATGGATATATATGTGAAAGCAAAATAAAATACCAGCAAAATAAACATTAAATGTTTATTTTCTGTAAAAAAATTAAAATGTTTAATTCATTCTCTAACAGTATGCTATGGCAGAGTAAATGTAAACAGTATAATATTATGAACGAGGTTATTTCTCATAAGCTAATAAACCTGCCAATATGTTATTGCAATTTTGAAAGGCAAATATGTGCGATCTAAAGCACCTGACGGATATTAAAACTTTCTTCAAACCCACCTAAATTTTGTGAACTGTTTGACATAAAATTGATTTGGTTTTTTAATATAAAATATTATGAAAGACGGAAATTGCTGTCTAAAGATAAGTATTAACATAGGATGAACAATATTTTTATAATTATACAAACAGCCAATAAAATTTGTTATGAATGGAATCATGAAAAAGTTTTTGTAAAAAACTACTTACAGAAGCAAAATCATTTATCTATACTAATATACAAAATGTAAAGAAAACCCTGACACCGACCCATAAGGATAATAAAGGTTAGGTAAACACTTGATCAAATCCATACTATATACTATATCCATACTAATATTATAAATGCGAAAGTAACTCTGTCTGTCTGTCTGTCTGTCTGTCTGTCTGTCTGTCTGTCTGTCTGTTACGCTTTCCCGCCTAAACCTCTCAACCGATTTTAATGAAATTTGGCACAGACAATCTTTGGACCCTGAGAAAAAACATAGGCTACCTGTTATCCCGGAAAAATTTGATATTCCCGAGGGAAATCTAAAAAGCGCGATATAACCGAACACCACGCGAACGAAGACGCGGGCGGAAAGCACACAATCTTTAGACCCCGAGAAAGGACATAGGCGACCTTTTATCCCGGAAAAATTTTATGTTCCCGAGGGAAATCTAAAAAGCGCGATATAACCGAAATTTACGCGGGCGAAGCCGCGGGCGGAAAGCTAGTAATATTATAAATGCGAAAGTAACTCTGTCTGTCTGTCTGTTACGCTTTCCCGCTTAAAACACTCAACCGATTTTGATGAAATTTGGCACAGACAATCTTTAGACCCCGAGAAAGAACATAGGCTACCTTTTATCCCGGAAAACATTCATGTTCCCGAGGGAAACATAAAATGCGCGATATAACCGAACTCCACGCGGGCGAAGCCGCGGGTGGAAAGCTAGTATAATATAAAATTTTACATAATCATCATAGTAGCAATACTAATGAATTTTGAAATAATCCTTTTTTCCTGGGAATTAATTCCAATTTCCCCGAAATTTGGGGGTTGCTAATATTTGAAATGAAATAAAATGAAATGAAATCGTTTATTAAGCAAGTAGGATCACTGATCACTTTTACGCGTCATGTTTATTTTTTATTTTATTTTTTTAACTAGATGAAGCCGGCATTTATCGTAATAATATACAACGTGTAACAAAAAGGGTATATACATACCAAGGGCATGGCATTTTTAGATGATATCAAACGATATCAGAAGAGTTTCAACTCAAAATAAAATACTCAAAAAAATTGGTACGAAATTTTCGGTTTCGTGTGTTTCTTAAAATAAAATCATAACAAACGTGGCAGCACACTACATACGTTAATAACTACTCGTTACCCGTCACGTTACTTGCCAAAATCCGATAAATGTCTTCAATATCTCTGTGCGACTAGTATGATAGTAGCCTATCGCAGGCGGTGTTTTTCCTCATAACTTCCTAACATAAAGAGATAGGATTAAAAAACCCTTCCAATATCGTTTGATATCATGTAAAGATACCATGCCTTTGTTATGTATATACCCTTTATGTTACACGTTGTATAGTCGTAATATAAATTTTTTTAGATGGGCTTTTTTTAAGTTTAGCCTTTCTTTGTGGGCATTAGTAGAATCAGTTATCGATACCTAACAATACCTTAACGGATCGGACGGGGTTTTCTTTACATCCATACTAATATTATAAATAAAGAAAGAAAGAAAGAAAGAAAAATGCATTTATTGACATTACAGCAAAAACATAAATTTAAAACTATAAAAGCGAAAGTAACTCTGTCTGTCTGTCTGTCGGTCTGTCTGTCGGTCTGTCTGTCGGTCTGTCTGTCGGTCTGTCTGTCTGTTACGCTTTCCCGCTTAAACGTCTCAATCGATTTTGATGAAATTTGCCACAGACAATCTTTAGACCCTGAGAAAGAACATAGGCTGAAGCTGAAGAGTTTGTTTGTCTGAACGCGCTAATCTCAGGAACTACGGGTCCGATTTGAAAAAATCTTTTTGCGTTGGATAACCCATTAATCCAGGAAGGCTTTAGGTTATATAACATCACGCTGCGACCAATAGGAGCAGAACATAACTCCACGCGAACGAAGATCGCTGGCGGCCGCTAGTCTTTAATTAAAAAAATGGCTGTATAAGATGAGGCAGTAGAAGAATGTAAAGATCATAGGAGGTAACATTCTATGGTTTTGTTTTCTATAGAAAGTTTATGTTTATAATATACTAGCTGAGACCCGACTTCGTTTGCGTGGTTGTCAAAAAACAAAACAACGTCGTTTAGATAAGAGTAGGCTTTTCCTTTAGACATATATACCTTATTCAAAAAGGTGGTATAGTATTTGTTTGGACAATAAAGATCCTGACTTGGGTATAGTTGATTACCCTAATGCTTCTCTATGTACTATGTTAGCGGTGGAATTACCCGGAGCATATACAAATTCTACGCGAGATTGACGCTGTTCTACTGTTTTTGCTCGTCTTAGTTCATCTATTCTTTCCCATTCAGATGCAAGACAACTTTTATTGTTTCTTTGTACACCTAAATTAGTTATGTCTAGCTATTTGTAATCGTTCTTTTCTTTGTGAGAGAGAGTCAGACTCGCGCGAGAAAGCGTGTCGCTCTCTGGGTCAGAGGACAGACGTGCTTGGCATTACTTGATACTCTCTTGGAAGCGCAGATCTGTGGTCCGAGTTCTTTCAATGCCGTGACGCTCTCGATCAGCTGATAGTCGCACTTCGCGTTCTTGGATGCTCTCTTGAGAGCGCAAAGTCGCGGTCCGAGTTCTTTGCGAAGTTAAGCGCGGCTCTTTTTCGATGAAAGTCTCGGACTGTAGTGAGAGGGCATTACTCTCTCGAACAGCTTCGATAGCCGTACTTCGCGTTCCTCGATGCTCTCTTGAAACCGCAAAGTCGCGGTCCGTGTTCTTTGTGAACTTAAACGTAACTCCCTTTGGGAGAAAGTTTCAGATCCCTTTGAAAGAGCGATGTGCTCACGGTTAGCAGATAACCGTACTTCACGATCTTCTTCTGATTCCTGAAACCTACTAAGTCTCATATTTTTCGCTTTACAGCTACGTAGCGAAAGGTATGTTTTTTTTTTCTTTGAGGCAGTTTCTAGGTAAATATCAAAGCAATAAACAAAATCAACAAAACTTTTGACCGAATAGCCTGCAAACTTAAAAGAACGGTGCGTCAAACAGTCTCGTATGACAATGAATCGTCTGTTCGTGGTCGCGACTCAACGAATTGGCAACACTAACTGTAAAACGATTCGCAACTATTCAAACTCAGAAGTAAATACTACTTGTTTCAAATATCAAGGAGCATATTTACTTCGTACTTTAACCCAGTGACCAAACGAAACCAAAAGGCCAATACATCTTTTTCGACCAATTTAGAACATTGATACTTTTCCAAGCAACTAAAGACCTTTTACGACACACGTAAGAACTTTTAAGACACCCAACAAAACCCAATATGTCATGTAAACACGGCCGAGGGAGATTCTCGCGCAGAAAATCTTAACACCGCCATTCAGATAACGACGCCATTTGCACAACGCCATCTATCGGATTTGGATTTCAACTGAGACTTTTCAAAAGGACTTATTTCTCTTTCAGAGTTCATACAGACATTAGAACGGATTAGTGGAATTATAAAAGATACCTATCAATTAAACTATCAATCAAAAATATGATATAAACACTGGAAATCAATTTCTAAATGAAGAGCGTTTGTGACTGTAATTCGTTGGTGGGAGAAGTGGTGGGAGGCGTCCGACGTGACGGCACAGTGGTGACATGCGCGTGAGCTACGCGCGGTTCTGGACAGTACTTAGATATTGCAACATTACTTCATTTTTCTAAAATAAAAGATTTTTTAAATAAAAGTAGCTTAAGTTACTCCTTATTACATAAGCTATCTGCCAGTGAAAGTCCCGTCCAAATCGATCCAACAGTTCCAGAGATTAGCCGGAACAAACAGACAGAAAGACAAAAATTTTGAAAATATGTATTTTGGTATGTGTACCGTATATACATTCATATTCATGTAGTAGAAAGCGGTTATTTTAATATTACAAACAGACACTCCAATTTTATTTATTTGCATAGATTTCTATGTTTAATTTCTTAATATGCTCAAAATTACGCACAACATTCTTAATCAATAAAATTAAAGCATGTAGAAGCCAAGAAAATCTGATCAAAATGGCAGGGCAATTAACTACGTATCGAACATTTTATGTTTCTTTTAAACCCAGTCAGCATGGGGTACTTAATTTAACGAGCTTAACTTCACTTCAGAGCTGCTTGAATTTCATTTAAATTTAAAGCAGTATTTACGAGAAAAAAATAACTAATTTAATTAACATTCGCCCGATCGCTATTGCTTTTTTACGTAATTAAGACAGCAGTAATTGCGTTACAAGCGTTTAGTACCAAAAAGTTTCCTTAATTACGTAATGTGATAGCAACTGTAATTATAAGATGATATGCTTTTTCACCCCTTTTTGAGATTAATGAATCACTGGCTAATGAATCAGTAGTGATATAAATTCTCGAATAATTGTTAATGGGAGCTGTAGCTAATTTCGATTTATACGCAGAATTCATCTGGCTCTAGAAACGTTTAATGCTTTAACTATTAGAATGTACAAATAATTTTCTAATTGATTGGTATAGTAGCGTAATTGATTATGTATCAGTCGTGCAAGTCATTACATTGGTTGAAACTTATGTAAGCTGATAGATATGACATTTATAAAGGGTGTCTCAGTAAGAGTACACTTTTTAATTTAAAATTAAAATAAGTATTTTATGACAGAGTTGAGTAATAATTAATAATATGTAATTAAAAATGGTATTATTTATTGTATTGTAAAGAAGCCATGTTCCGATTTAATATGGAACAGAATATCCGGCAAATGACCCACGGCTCTGCAGACAGGTCATCACTTTTTTCATGAAATTTTCCATGTCTTTTGGACAGAAATGTGACTGTATCTCATCGATGCCGCTTTGGATTTCCGATTTGAGCTCAGGAATTGTTTCGAGTTTATTCGCATAATTCCGAAATTTCTCAAAACCTCAAAAGAATGAATTCAGAATTTCGTGAGATAATGTTTCCTGGACATCGTTGCTGCATTAAGTCGACTGTTTCTTGTGCGGTGTGGGAGGTTGCACCGTCCTGCTGGAATCACATGTTGTCCAGATTCATGCCAGTTGAGGCCACAAGAAGTCCGCGTATAAGCGGCTTCAGCGTAACTTTCCCCAGAGTTTTCACAATTATAACTTGAGGCGGGATTGCAGTCAAGCACTAGTTTCATCGTAAGCAGTGATGCAATCGTTGATGGTAAAGCGCACTAGTTTATTAAGCCTATTCACTTAAAAAAACTTAGGAATATTAAGGATGCGGCAGTTGAGCGAGGTGATGCAATGTTAGACCCAAGACCAACATGACCAATGATGCTGCGCCAGAGGGAGATTGATCTGAAGACTCTCCACGACCGAACTCCCGACACAACAATCTTGGTGCATCGTACCCGGCACACATCGCAACACAACTGCTCAGACCCGTCCTCCGTACGGCTTCACCAGACATCCTGCCGGAACACGACGAATCGCTTGGCAGCAAGACCTTGTCTGGTGGGTGGTAACTTTTGCCGTCAGCCGATGTTATGGCCTACCACCGAGGAACTAGGAGGAGGCCTATAACGCGTTGTTCTTTCAAAAAGCGCTCCGTTTTAATAATTAATCAGAGATAGCAGCTGGCAAATTTCAAAGTTACCACTGGCATGAAAAAAAGCGATATTCCAATTTTAAAAAGTACACTTTTTGAGACATCTCTTAGAATATTCTAATATTTGTACTGTAACGCAAAGATCTGTAAACCTTACGCCCACAGTCCAAGAACTTCATATCAACGCACTAATATTCAAATTTAAGGGCACTCATTCAATATATTGTTATAATAAGGACTCGACAAAGCGTATACCGGTATCATTCAAAGTCTCATACATAAAGAATTTAAGGTATTACAGGAATTTCATCTAAACGCTCCATATATTTCTATAACAGCACCTTCATTCTTGAGGTGAGAATTCGGTGAACATTGTATTGGTACTGAAATGAAGATAGATGATAACAATTATTAAGGATCACCAATTTCGAATTGAAAAAAAAAATGGAGATAAAGAAGTTTTTATTTAGTCCTTGCATAAATTTAGAGTTTTTTTCGATTGACTTAGGAGGAATATTGCAATAATTTAAACGCAGTCAACAAATTCGATATTAGCTAACTGTTGGTCTAACCGAAATGCTTCGATGTCGCCTTCGGGTTGTGGAGGTGAGACGGCAGTCGCTTTACGGAAAATGTCGAAGTTTAGCCATATCAGCAGTTGGACTGGGGACCCCAGACTCCAAAGCTGAAAAGGCTTCGGATGCGACTGGGATTAACGCTGGGATGATGATGAACAAATTCGATGTTAGCCAAATCTATACTTAATATATAAAGCTGAAGGGTTTGTTTGTTTGTTTGTTTAAACGCGCTAATCTCTGAAACTACGGGTCCGATTTGAAAAATTCTATTTGCGTTGGATAGCCCATTAATCTAGGAAGGCTTTAAGCTATATAACATCACGCTGCGACCAATGGGAGCGTAGCATAACTAACTCAACGCGAACGAAGTCGCTGGCGGCAGCTAGTTAGACTTAATAGGCATAATGGCGCGGCGCGGTCCCTGAGGAAGCGACCAGCCGCGTTCCAGAGGGTCATGGCCATTTGGCTGGTCCGGGGATACCGCTGAGGCGGTGAGCCTCCTTGCCTGATTGCCGCCATGGGATCTATATCGATCATGGGATATAATATTTTTATTCTTTTTGTACCGGAATACCGGAAGTTGCAGCGTAGGGAGGCTTCCAACAAGGTGGACTGATAACCGTGTGAAGGCCCCGGGAAGTGATGGATGTGGACAAGCACAAGCACAAGATCGGTCATTGTGGAAAGTCTTGGGGGTGAAAATTGTCCAGCAGTGGACCTCTATAGGCTGAAGAAGAAGAAGAAGAATTAAAAATTCTTATTACTTTTTTAAACTTGTTGAAGTACATTGTCATCTTTGTAGAAACACCTATGTTATAAAAAAATCTAAGTATTTATTGTCATTCGTACCTCGTACAGTAAGATCGTAAAACTAAACTAACTTTTAGGTATCAAAACAACGAAATTACCATTAAAATTTACATAAAATGGTAAAAACATAGCTTTCGGTAAATCATCATCACAACAGTGTCTAAATTAGCTCAAAAATTAACTTTCCCGTATAAATTAACCGTTGCTTGAACAATAAGTTAAGTACAGCGCCCTCTATTGTGATAATAGGGTTATTAAATGAACAAAGAGTGAAGTTTTTCATTAGAGAATTGCCTAGAGCCATCAAGCAACAATGGTGCATTATCATTTTGTTCCCCACGAACTAAATTTAAGGAAATTTGCATTATAATTGAATTTCCACTGCAGTTTTTCATGTTGGGCTGTATAGCTTTAGTGTTAAGTTCGATTTTGGTGTTAATTTATTGGTTTTCCGTTTGGAAGTTTTTGATTTATTGCGGAATTGTGGTCCTTTATTACACTTCAGTGACCGTAGCTTATAAGAACAAAATTTACAGTATTTATGAGAGCGAAAACGATTTTCCTTTGACATCAAAGTTCTCCTACAGAAACGATTTTTCGTTTTGACGTTTCAAAATATTTGTACTTCGTATATTTATTAATCTCACGGTAAAATGGTAAACCATTTCATTTATTTATTAAACACAATTTCAATTAGAGAGTTGGCAGCAGATGATCTTACAACAAAAACTGGTAGTTTCTTTACCGAAACCAGAAACTAAATAATGTTGTGGGTATTTTTTATTTCTTAATTATTGATAAGAGGGGGTAGCGTTAGTTTTCTACCTCGTTCGTCCCTCAACCTCGTTCTACCTGTAGCAGTAGCTACAACCGGCACATGCGAACAACGCGTCATACTGACGTTACCCGAAATCTACATCTCGCAATCAGAGTTTACCGTGCAATTAGCATACACGCAACTTCTCAATATCAACCATTGGGCAAGTGCCCGCCAGACATAACACCCGTCTGGTCGGAGGATCCTCCCTTTTCAAAGGAGGATGTGTGAACTTTACTCCCTGTTCCTCATACCTTCACATAGGTACCTTCGTATAGGTAAAGAACTTGGTACCATAAGCCTTTATCTTTTGAAATCTCATTGAAATTGTCTTTCGATTTATTCAAACCAGACACCCTCGAATTATTAAACATATTCCCGGTAATCAGATAAAAAGAAGTTTAAAGAAACTTCTTTTTATCTGATTACCTATTTCTGAGAGGATGATCGGCTGGCGAAATTGGCAACTGAGGACTTTTCCTCAGTTGCCAATTTTGCCATCATTTTATTTACAGGGTAATGGAGAGATCAGTCTCTCCATTAGCCTGTAAATAAAATGATGGCGTTTAAATAATACAATACAATACATAAAAATGTAGTTCCATAGATAGCGTTAACAGCCTTTGACACGTTTAAACATACCAGCATCAAAAACCTGGAAAGACCATGAATATTCACAAACAATTAAGTAGTCTACGTACTTATTCAATTAGAAACCTCGTTCAAAGTAAAGTCTGGGAAATTAATTGCTTAGCAAACTTACTACCAGCTTTGTTAGAACTATTATTCTTAGCCAGTAGTATTAAATGACATGACGCTGTGAAATGGCATTGTGTGTAATCAGGATAAAGCGCCAATGTCTCCAGAAAATCAATCTGTCCGGACTTTGCCCATCTATATTGGTTTTAGCTTCAAGTCTACCCAGATGTAGATAATTCCAGTATTTTACATACAGCGACTGACTTTATATAACTTCAACATTTAAGGAACCGGATAATACGTTAAACGTTGGCTGAATTTCAACAAAGTCTTTAAGTAACACTTACGATGGCTCCAGAACAAATAGTCATTTCATCACAATCAATTGAATTAGGCACTTAATTACAAGACACTAAAGTTCAAAGCTTTATTTTAAATAACACTAAAATTAAGTCCCCTACCTGAGTAGGGAGTTAATCTCTATTTTATACAGAGAAAGGGTCCCGAACATAATCATCTAAGTTAAAGTGTCGTGTCAAGACAAAACCCCAAATGCAATAATGAAAGCTCACCTACTCTTAATATACGCAAAGGGTGGGGTCCTATAGCAGACGAGGGGCTGGTTCTTAGAGTATTGGCGGCTCGTATTCAATGCAGTGTTTTTTGTGAAGAAACTCGAGGAAACGCATGGGACTAAAACAGTGACGGATTTTTTATTAAAAAAAAACGATAAATCCTTACTAATATTCTAAATCGGAAAGTGAGTTTGTTCCGCTTTCACGCCTTAACTAATGAACCTACTGCTTTGAAATTTTGCAGACGTAAAGGGATTAAATAATAGGGTACTTTTTGTACTGGAAAAATATTCTCGAGGGAAAACAAAAATGTTGTTAGCTTCATACCAGCTTGGTGGTAGATGGCGCTGTGTGTCGTTTACAAAAATATTTTATATTGCAAACAAATATGCATATGTAAACTTCGAAACTAAATGATACGATAATAATTACCTAATTGCTAAAAATTAAGAATCTAAAAAGCGCGATATAACCGAATTCCATGCGGGCGGAAAGCTAGTAACAATAATAATAGCCTCTTGACCGGTTTCAGTCACTATAGCTAATTTTAACGGAGATTATAAGTGATATTATAATACATAAGTGTATGCATAGATACAAGTGCATCTCTTTGCTACTTTGTTTTCATAGTCCGAAGGGATGGCAATTTGACACGATTGACAAGTGACCGTAGCGGCGTAGGACCAACAGCTTAATGTGCTTTCCAAGGCATGACGGTTTTATATCGCCAACATACCAAAGTCGGGGCTCAGCAGTCAAATATTGCAACTACTACTGTTATTAAGTCTGCATTGCTTGCAAGAGTTTTTTGAAGGGATAACTTCTTATGAGGTAGGTAAACCGCACCGTTACGTAACACGTTACGGTGCTAGTCTGTCTGTCTTACCTTTCACGCTTTGTGTAACGGTAGAAGGCTGCACCTCTCCCACTCTAACCCACAGCGCTATCCGTATTTCAGACAGACGCTTCCATCTCTCTCTACTCAGTGTCCAGATTGCAATCGAAATACTGTCGACAGTGAGCATATGGCCTAAAACTTTTTTGATTGGTTCTTTTTTGTTAGTGTTTGACCAACTTAGATTAGTTTACGTTATCACTTCTGTCAAGTGTCCTGAGAAACAGGTTTTTTATGTCTAACGTATTTCTTACCCATTATTGTCTATAGAAATATAATATACTTTTCTTCCTTATATCAACGTACTACTCTTTTTAATGGGAAAATAGTTTCATCTTTCTCTTTGGTCGTCGCTTTATAACATTATTAAAAGTCCTCAAAAATTTTGTAATTGTTTTAATCGCTTTAGGAGCTTGAGTGTTGTCTTGTTCTCTTCATCCTAGTGTCCTAACTGCTAAGGTTTGTGACACACCTGGTCTTCTATGATGTGGATTGCTCAGCAGATACTAAGTAGGTACAACCAACATTTTTCATTACCCATCTTGCGAAAACCCTTTAAAATTTAACATTTCCAAGTTTGACAATAAGATCGTCTTAGTTGCTAACCTTGCCTTTATTATCTTCACCAAAAACAAGATAACAGACATAACATTGTAAGTTTCAACACTTGTTTCAGTAGCACCTTACCCTAAAACTGCAGAAGTGGTGCGGTAAATGTACCGTTCCGAGAACTTGGCTCGTTTGAGGCGATCCGGTCACAACGATGAGAAGTTTTCACATGTCGTGTTGTTACCTCAATTGTTCGCTTCTTCCCTTCAAATTAACGTTTCTGACATCTATGTGTTTACGGTAGCTAAGTCCGGAATCTTCGTAATTTGAAATTTTATACCGTAGATTCAAAATGGAGAATGGCTTATACTTAGGCAATAGTGGGTGTTAAATACCGAACTTCTGGTGAGGTGCTTAGTACTTAAATGTTGACCTTATGGATATACTAATAGGGTTGAAGGTCCGAATAAAACTACCTTATTGTATAGTGTTCTATAGCTGGTAATATACTTTTTAAAACTGAAAGGAACCCAACTAAATCATTGTTACACAACGAGTGCGACTTCTAAATTCGACGTCAACGCTATCTAGTCACATTTTCTGTAGACTTTTGATGAATTATTAGGTAAGTTAAATCAAATCAAATCATTTATTTCAAATAAACCAGTTACAGGCACTTTTGAATTGTCAGAAGGTCGGTCAGTCAATAAGATGAAGCTAGTGGCCCATTCCAAAGATTAGGTACCTATGGAGAAGAATGGGCAAGAAACTCCATAGACTCCTTGACGACTTGGTTAAGCGGCCTTTGTTCAAGCATGATCATCAACAGTAGGGTTACCTACTATTTAAATAAACCTGGGAGATATAATAATACAATAATGTTCAATAGACGTTCCCATTTTCTTAAAAGGAATGTATGAAAACCAATGATTTTTTTTAGTGTTTAGAGCATCTATCTTTAAACCCCCACTATAAACTGTCAAAATTTAAAATTTTGAACTAAGCAACTTGTGGTGTAGTCCAAAGATGTTTAAATTTTGCTAGTTAATTTTTAGTTCCTTTACTAATAAAAAATCGATCTATATTTGAAAAGCCACTGATGGTGAGGGTGATTAAGATTAATTGTTGGTAACACTATAATGGCTAATGTGACAGATAACTGCCAAAAGTCTCACTCACTGCCAATTTGTCAAACAAAGTATCTTGTGTCGGCCAACCAGCACTCCACAGCAAACTTTGTTTTTACTTGGCCATTAATAGTTGTCGAGTTTGTTGTGCTAATAAATAACTTATCACTGCATTGAGAATGTATCCAGTAGATTTTTAGATTGTTGCTGCATGGTCTCTTTGGCTTTGGTTGGGTTTCTATTGAATACTGTGGAGGTTTGAGGAACAGGAAGTAAAGTTCTCCTATCCTCCGTAGACCAGACGGTTGTTATGTCTGACGGGCACTAGCCCCACGGTTGATGTTGGGAAGTTGTGTGTATAGGTATACTAATTGCACGGTAAACTCTGCTTGCGAGATGTAGAATCTGTGTGGCGTCAGTATGACGTGTTGTTCGCAAGTGGTGTTTGTAGATACCGCTACAAGACCATTATTGTGATTGTGTACAACGTTTTCACGACTGGGATCCGTGGCCTCTGTGAAGTTAATCACCAACAATTTCGTTAAAATATCACTCTTTGTAAGCTGTGTCTACTCCGTCGTCAAGTTCGACAGACAATAGATGTCATGGAAAACTTACAGCAGTTTCAACTACGTTCAAAATTTACCTATATTTAAATGCATCATGATTTGAAAACTGGTTGTATGTGTTCTGCCACTCACTATCAAATGATCACAAGAAAGAATGAAGCTGTAGCGTGATATGATTTACTTTGGGTTAATCTGGAAGTCTTTAAACAGTCTCCGGATCCGGACTGTCTGATACAAAGAAACCCTCCAAGGCAGAATCGCCTATGAATCTCCACCTGATTTTTATTTACCAGTCGCCATCTTGGATTTTTGTAATGAATTTCATTCCGGTTCCGGAGAAGATCTTCCGACCTCATACTTTTAAACATTTTATACGCTACGCTAACAGTTGACCATTCACTATAATATATGCTTGTGGATCACTTGTCGGGAATAAAACAGAATGAAATTGCACCAGATTATTTAATAAGACCATTCCATCATTATCTGTCCTTTAACGAACTGTTACTTTATCGAAAGAAAATATTTTTAAGAGTTGACTAAGGTCATACAATCTGCTACTACTTCTTTAAGCTGGTTGCATTCACCAAATCCGTTCCATTCAGGGCAATTCTGCAACAAAAAACAGGATCAGTGACATGAATCATATGAAAATTAATAATAAACGCACGAAGGCATTATTTTTTTAATTCACGGTTAACTACAGCTAACATATCTGACATTACTCAGAAAGCCCCTTTATTTTAGTGAGACTAGGCTGGATACGTCAGACTAAAACTGAGCTGAAAGAACCATCGGTTGGCTCCCACTTAAAGCACGATGCCAAAGCAGCAGGCCAAGATGCAGATAGCGGGACGAGCTTGTCTCATATCATTGGGACTAACTGTCATTCCCAAATGAAAAGGCCTTTGTCACGCAGTGGAATCTGTATCCCACTGCGTGACTAAGGCTTTCCTCTACCGTTCCTTTTCATTTGGGAATGACAGTTAGCTGGCCTGTGCCAGTGAGATTAGATAGGTATAGAGGACAAAAACATCGTCGAACAATCTAAAATCATGTATACAGGACATGATTCTAAACCCTCTAGCATATAAATGTCTCATTAGTTAACAAATCAAAAACATTGCTGTTTCACTAAATATACTTACACAGTTATAATGTGTGGACAAGATAATTAGAAAAATAAAGAAAGTTAATAAAACGGCGTTCAGAATCATGTACTGTATCTATGGTGACAATGCGTGCGTTGATATTTATGCTACGCTGTTTTTGTGATTTAGTTACCAGTTATTTCATACTTTCTGTGCATTTTTACTCACGTTCAAATATGGCATGGTGATACAATGTTTCATTTTCATAAATTCACAGGCATCCGGGGGTCCGTACTGCTCGAGATCTCCATTGATGCAAATCTTTTTGACGTCAGCCAATGTGTCTTCATCTTCAACTTCCTTGGCCAACGATTCAAAAAATTTTTGCTTGTCTAACTTTCCATCGTCTGTAGCAAAACCTTTAATTTTAGCTATGCATAACTCGTGCTCGCACTGTAATATAAATAATGGAATATTAGTAATCTAGGTTTTATTTTCTACAATCAATCTTTCTTGATATTTCACAGGATTTTGCTTAGTCGCCTCTTACGACACCCATGGGAGGATATGGGATGGCAAAGCAAATCCCCAACCCGCCTGCCAAGCGTGGTGATTATGGCAATCCTCCCCTTAGCAATGAAAGCCTTGGGGGAGGCCTTTGTCCAGCAGTGGACCTCTATAGGCTGAAGAAGAAAAAGAAGGATCACCCCTATTCGCAGATGATGATCAGCGGGGTGATTTCAGTGAGGGAAAAATCCTACAACCCCCGACCTCATTTTTCGAAGGTCGAGTGCCTTTTGAAGGTTTTCCCCCGAAAACAAAAAAAGGCTTCTTCAGGTTGGCATGACAATTTCATCCGGGTAGTAAAGTTGAATATAATAATTACATAAATGTTGTATGTTCATGATAGCAAGGTGCCGTTGTAATATAAAAATAACGGCTCCATGAGTCGATCGACCGATTAAGCTACCTCGCCGCGGCTGGTTCGTGGATGGGTAATCTTGTTTACATACTAAGTAACCCCTGTACCCTCCGTGCTCCGAATGAGGAAAGTTAAAACGTTGATTCCGGCTGTCTTTCGTGGACCTTAATTACTTGTTTAGTATAGTCAGAAGCCCAAAAGTCTACCAACCCTTTTTTGGACCAAGGTGGAAATTTCTCATGGATGTCTGCCGCCCCGGGGCGGGCGATGGGTCTATCAGACTCTTACTGACTAAAACCCACCCCGGTGTTCCATCTCACACCTATACCGGGAGTTGCGAGAACGAACACTGCTTCCGCAATCCCCGATTGGTGCCGGCCCACCGCTGTGGGCCTCCTCGGGTAGGGAGGTGTATGACTCCCCCCGTGAGGTTCAAAAATGGCGCACGCGCGAACCCCAAACATCAGGACCCGAAGCGACGGCACAAAGTGTTCCACGCGGAACACTTTGTGCCGTCGCTTCGGGTCCTGATGTTTGGGGGACGATAGATATGAGAGTCTACCAAGTCTGGTCTAAGTACCATGTCACTAAATGTCAATGTCACATGTAAGTTAAGGAGGGCCTTTAGGTAGTCATACCACGTTAAATACCGGTATTCAACTGAAACCTGTTAGTTTTTTGTTTTGTTTTTTTTTTTAAAAAAAACTTTGCCCCGCACTATGAATTTCTCCTGTGTCGTGGCTACGTTCATAAACATATAAATTCACATACACAAACATCCAGACCCGAAACAACTACTTGTAGGTCATACAAATAATTGTTCCGTGCGGGAATCGAACCCGCGACACGCAGCGCTGCTGCGCTGCAGCACGGTTAGCGAGGTGGTTAAGCTATTGCCAGCAGTCCGCCGTGTTAACCGTGCTGACCACATCATAGTAGGGAAACGGTTAGGGTGCGACATCTAGGCCTTCATCTGTCAGATAGATGATGGCGATAGATGTCGAAAGGAGTTTTGTCTATCGGCAACCGAATAAAAATCGAGATGTAGGCAAGCATTGTTGTTTAGGCAGGAAAGTACCACTATAACGTTTCTAAGTTATATGTAGGTACTTTCTAAGTATATCTTGGACAATAATGACTGATTACAAGGGGAAGGAAAACGTCTTGAGGAAACCTGGACTTTAAGTCTGAAATCCCCAACCCGCATTGAGCAAGCGTGGTGGTTACGCTCAATCCTGTTCTGCACGAGAGAAGACCTGTGCCCAGCAGTGGGACGATAAAATAAAAGGTTGTTGATGATGATGATGATGATGATGAATAAGAAGATCCGAACAAGTGTAGCATATCCCTAATAAGCATCATCTTATCAGAGATAATGTATATGGAGGATAATGTTCATCCAAACTTACTGAACGTGGATCCTTGGGTAATTTAAAACATTCCTTTATGTCATCAGTCATGGCTTGTTCCTTCTGGTCCACAGCACTTTTGCAACAATGTTCTGTATGCTACAAGAAAAATAGTCAATATTAATTACAAATATTTGAAACTAGCTTTCTTCTAGCTTTCTTTTAGCTAGAGTTCGGTTATATCACGCTTTTAAGATTTCCCTCGGGAACATCAAATTTTTCCGGGATAAAAATGTTCCCTATGTTCTTTCTCAGGATCTAAAGATTATTTGTGCCAAATTTCATCAAAATCGGTTGAGAGGTTTAAGCGGGAAAGCGTAACAGACAGAGAGACAGAGTTACTTTCGCATTTATAATATTAGTATGGATTAGTTGTATGGTATACTGCTTGCGAAATGCAGGAATTATGTGACGTCAGTATGACGTGATGTGGCTTTGTAAAACACTAGTTGAGAAAACTAGTTGGTACACATAACATAAGTAGTAAAAATTAAATAAAATAGACAAAAAACTTTTTTACAAAAAAATAACCGACTTCCAAAAACCACTACAAAGTGAAAAATAACTAATTTCGGAAGTCGATGTCTTTGGTTTTGTATATTCCTTTTTTGACACCGACTTCCGAAATTAGTTATTTTTCACTTTGTAGTGGTTTTTGGAAGTCGGTTATTTTTTTGTAAAAAAGTTTTTATTTTACACTTTTTAGTTGTTAAAAATACTATGTATTCAGTTGCATCCGTCAGACTGGAAGCTGGCGCCAATATAGTTGGGAAACGACGTAATTTTGTTTACTTTAATTTTTACCCGTAAGTATTCCCTCAACTGCCTATGGTCTTCATTATCAAATTTACTGCAGACCATTATTTTAACCCAATGGGTGCAAAGGTCTCATCAACATAAATGAATGAAGTCCAACCACAAAGTAGCTGCTGTAAACCGTTGAGGAGTTCCCGGAACTGGCCTTTGTTTTCATCATCAGAGCTCTTATGACAGTCACAACTCATCTAGGTGTAAAGTTCTTATCAATACAAATTAATCGAGCCCAAACACAAGGTAGCTGCTGTGAATTGTTGAGGAGTTCCTTCGACTGTCTCCCGGCTCCATCATCAGATCTACTCCAGACCTTTATTAAATTGTAGTGCTATAAAATACTTAATGAAATGCTAAGAAATGCACTTGTCGCCCCTGCAATTTTTTAAAGTTCCCCTTGTTTTCTCTGGTCTTCCACTATCAAACCCTGATATCCTTATCATGGGACCACCTTGGGAACGTCTTCTTTCCAACAGAAAAAGAATTATCAAAATCGGTTCATAATTGAGTAACCTCCTCCTTTTTGAAGTCGGTTAAAAATTCATTCATCTATACTAATGCATAAAGCTGAAGAGTTTGTTTGTTTGAATGCGCTAATCACAAGAACTACGGGTCCGATTTGATTTTTTTTAGGAAGGCTTAAAGATAATAAACATCATGCTGCGACCAATAGGAGAGGAGTATGACAAAAATTTAAAATGTATCCTGTATATTTTGAGGTTAAAATAAAATGTTCAAATAACTAACTCCAGACAGTTTTGACGGGAAAGCTGAGTGTCACGCGTATCTTTTATTGGACTTTTAAAATTAGTGTCGTTTACTAAATAATAGCGTGTGATTTATGTAGCAAAAAGTGCATTCAGTAAATAATTCATAGAGAACATTGAAATATCGCAGCATAGTGGCCACATCATGACTTTGCCTCAAACCTCCCTCATAGACGGTTCACGCGGCCGTCTTTTTCAACTGTCATTGCCAATATCCACCATTATTGTGTAATTAAATTTTCAAAGAATTTCTATAATTTGTTACTCGTATTATTGGCAAAATTGTGGTATATATTCCACAGAGGCCATTGATCAAGAGTTGATGTTGAATCTCACCTTGAAAAAAGAAGAAGAAGAAGAACTAACGCCACGCGATTGAAGTCGCGGGCCACCGCTAGTGTCTAATAAAAAACTGTTAAAACGCGCATTTACGTATCGGGATGGTTGAGCGTGGCTATTATGGCCAGAGATAGCTTAAAATAGAGAGGTTTGCAAGGAAAGTGGACCCTTTTTTCGCCTAAAATGTTATCAAATATGAGTTTAAGTAAAAATTAGTTTGATTCCTACGCGACAAAGTCCATATTTTCATCACTAAAATAAAGTTGATGTTTAGTTAATTTGGAATAACCCCAATTAGAGCTGCAGTCGTCGAAAAACTAGCTGTTCCATACATTTTAAGGTATTGCACTTTTCTATGAAACACATGGCAGAAGGTTAAAACACCAGCCTCTCAAGTATGAGTGCGCAGGTTCGATTTCAGGTCAGGCACGTATCAATATAACTTTTCTAAAGTTATATGTACTTTCTAAGTATATCTTGGCCACCAATGATTAAAGGTGAAGGAATACATCTTGAGGAAACCTGGACTTTTTAAGTCTGAAATCGCCAACGCGCATTGAGCAAGCGTGGTGATTACGCTCAATCCTTCTCTGTATGAGAGGAGACCTGTGCCCAGCAGTGGGACGATAAGAAGGTGGATGATGGCATGGCAGAAGGTACCCAAAGGATAATAAAAATGGGACCCTATAACTAATACTACCCTGTCTTTCTCTTTATTGAAGTTTACTCCTTAGTAATCGATTTTCATATATAAGGCGCCCGGTGTGAGAAAAATCCGAGGGGTAAAACCTACTAACGAGTAACGAATTTTTAGCGTTACTATTTTAGTGCGCACCTTTGGTGCGCAACTTTCTACATAATCTGGCTGTGAGTGTATTAAGACGTACATAGGGTATGTTGTATAGGCGACTATACCTATATACTATATGTTATTGGGCTTGATTAAAAGATTTAATGAAAATAATTGAATGATAAATTAAAAAATAATAATAATAAAATAATAATTATAAAATCAAAAATATTATTTAAAAAAAATATATATATAAAAAATATATTATTAATTAAAAAATAATAATATAAATAAAAAAATGATAATTAATTTAAAAAATAATTATTAAAATTAAAAATTAATTATTAATTTAAAATTCTTTAATTTTTTTAAATTAATTATTAATTAAAATATTAATAAATTATTATTAATTATCTATTATTTATTTATTTATTTTGTATTATTATTTTATTAATATAAATAATAATTATTAATTTTTAATTTATTAAACTCTTTTTGCGTTTAGGTAGTTAGACTGGAGTTTACTCCTTAATGAGTTAAGGAGTAAACTCCAGTCGTGCGTCGGAGCTGACACACACACTTTTTTTTTGTTTCTTTTTCTTTTCTTTCAATCTGTCTGACCATCATCAAGCTGTGCTCACGAGTTACAGCTTAGTGGTGGTGGAAAATTTCAACTGTCTGTACAATTTGTTTTTTATAAGTGATGACTTATAATTGGCTGTGTGTCTGACATATTTTTTTTTAATTCTGTTTGTTTTAGCTGTAAGTTTTACATAGTTAATAAATAAATAAATAACGGGTCGTGACCCGTTTATAATTTTCACAGGTGATGTATTTTTGTTGCTGTTATAACAAAATATATTAAAAACCGTTTTTTGGAAGGGCGTGTCAGACTTTTACTGACGACCCGTGTTTCTTCATTTGCCGTTGCACCAGGGCCACGGTTTCTTTTTTAACCAACTCGCAACCTTGGCCCAGGAGGCATCGGTCTTCGTTGACCCCGTCACGATGTGCTGACATCTCTCTGAGGCGCTCGTGAAACACAACGCGCCGTCGACCCGGACCTGGTCCTTACCGGGCGACGAGCTGCCCACTGCTCACCGCCCGCAGGCCCACGCCTACGGTGATTGGGAGTTCGATGATATCTCCCGACCAGTGCGTTTCCTGCGGCAGCTAAAGGCGTTAGGGCGCTGGGATCCCCACTCCCTAACCTGCTCCGACTCCTACTTTGCCAAAATTACTGCTTCACAGAAGGAGGTGACGGCCTACCATGCACTCCTTCTCCGGACCACGGCCTGGACCAGGGCTGGACGGGAGAGACCGCCGCCGATCTCCGCCACGAGTACACGGCGGTGCTCTACCCAAGTCGGGCAGACCTTCACCGTATGCTCCATCTTGTCCTCAAGGATGGTACAGAATACTTTGTACGCGATTCCGATTTGCACTTGATCAATTTTGTTTAAATAAACGATAAATGTAACAATTTAAAGATTCTAGAAATGATACATATACCCTCTAGAATAGAAATGGTTCTACATAGACCCTCTAGCGTCGAAAATTTTCGTAGTGCAAACTGCAAACATAACGCCACTCTCATGAGCTGAATTATTGGTTACAAATTACATGATCACGTAAAGTATAGCTGAACCTGTCTTTTAAAATACGCAGGCATTTTGAAGAGTATGTGAGGGAATTGCATAAGTTAATACCCCCATCTCCGTTCCATCATCGGACGACCCGTCGTATGACGTGTAGCCACCCTTACATTGTTGACACTACTACGATCCGGACTAAGCGTTTCGTCTCGTCTTTTACACCGAATAAATCCATGGACTACAACAATTTGCCAGCAGTGGTGTTTCCGTCTGACTACAATTCAAGTGTTTTGAAGGCTAAAGTGAATAGGTCCTAACAACTAGCGCGCTTTACCAACAACGATTGCATCACTGCTTACCATCAGATCGGATTGCGGTCAAGCACTAGTTAATAATTTATAAAAAAAGAAGATATTGATAATAACAGTAGTATAGTACAGTATAGTAAGTACAGTATAGTAAGTACAGTATAGTAAGTACAGTATAGTAAGTACAGTACAATAACGCATTCAGGGTGCTCTTGGGGTTGCCGCAGATGCGCTGAATATTTTAGTTCATTTATTACTAACTTTAGGCTAAGCTTTACTTTTACTAACATTATATGGACATTTATGTAATTTATCTGTTTTTTTTTTTATTTGAAAAACAGTAGTGCAGTTCTGTCAACAACTTATCCTGAAAACTTACGTGAAGTGTGTGTGGAGTGAGTTGTTAACCCAATCAATGCTAGCGATTGATACCTTATTGGTATTAATCTCTAGCATTGATTGGATTGACAGCTCTTCCTAAACTCAGTTCACCTAACTTTTCTCGGCGAAATTTTTCCAGAATTAAACGCGGCAGCTCTAGTGTAAGTACTTACTGGGTGAAACATTCGTATACAACTTCTCTTGTCTAAGTCCGCAGCCTGTAACAAAAAAAAAAAATATTATGTACAATAATGTTATTGTCCCATTCATACTTTTAGCAATCGCATGGGGAACAGAAAGAGACGAGTGATGTTGTCGACAGCATAATCCTTACTTATATTATAAACTAGCTGCGCCTCGTGGTTTCACCCGCGTAGGTTTTGATATGTTTTTTTTTTATATGCACCGCTCCTATTGGTCGCAGCGTGATGTTATATAGCCTAAACCCTTCCTGGATTAATGGGCTATCCAACGCAAAAATAATTTTTCACTTCGGTAGTACCAGTAGTTCCTGAGATTAGCGGGTTCAAACATACAAATAAACAAACTGTTCAGCTTTATATATTAGTATAGATGTGAAAGTGAATGGGTTTGTTTGTTACAGTTTTACGCCTAAACTACTGAACAGATTTTATTGAAGGAATAAAACATATTTTTCATCCCGATATTCCTACGGCATCGAAACATGTGGCGCTGCTAGTAGGATTATAAAATAACGTATTTATAACGACTTGATGTTCGGCCTACAGTGGTAAGCAGAGGTGCCTATAACAGTGGATATGTACAAATCCTGCTTACTCTTCCTCCTAATATTATACACGTGAAATTTTTTATGGACGTTTGTTACTTTTTCAGGCTAAATCTTTTGAAAGCCTGTGGATAAAATTTGACACACAGATGGTTGCTTATATAGACGGAAATTTCTACCCTGATATGCTCATAGAGTCGAAATTCATACTGATGAAATCACGGGGCGCGGCTAATAAAAATATAATTTATATCTACTAGCATAATAAATATTAGACGGAAACAATTATTATAAATTCTTAATTAATTACAATATTTTTTATATTTCCTTCTGCGTTTTTTTAAGTATAATACGATTAACATATTATGCAATATTGGCAGAATTGTCGACATAGGCACCATTGCGATAGATAAATAGAATACAATAGATTAAAAGACTATTCAAGACAATGGACCAAAAAAATAATCTCCATTTGGAATAAAATATTTTTAGCACGATCAAATCTTTATCCAGATTCCGGATAGTACCGAATACTGGATGTATATAAACATAAAATAGTCTTACCAAAGCCGTGACAGCAAAAATACTCAAAATCACAAGACGATACATGTTTAACCAAATGTTTAAATGTAATACTGGAAAATATTATCACGAGCATATATTTATACTTGGGTGAATCTACAATGTCAATGCTGCCTAAATACCAGAAAATTGTAGCACTCTATTGAGTAATGATCAGAGCTACAATTTTTATCATTGTCACGTTTATGCGTTAAAAGAAAATAGATTTAGTTATTATTTTATAGATTTGTTCCGTGTTTGTGTTCATGACAACAATGGGTTTTTGACATCATCATCGACCTAGCCAGAAGGCTAGGTAGATAATGATGTCAAAAACCCATTGCCATCCAGAACTCCAGAGGTTTCTCCTACTATGTTCTGGATGGCTTCCAGCCTGGCTGGATGCAGCTGCATATTTTATATGAAGTGACTCCCTATCTGTCCTTCGCGGCCTTGTTACCTCCTACTTCAACGCCTTACCAAGGAGTGTCGTACTACCGGTAGGATGATGAATACCCGTAGATGGTGATACTTACAAATCGATTTCTTTTATAATAATCATATAAATTAGAAGAAAAAAAATGCATTAATTAAATTTAAATAACTAAATTAAATTTTCCTTGATATGTAGTTGGTGTTGTAATTTAATGTTGTGAAAAGAAAAGAAGTCTATGGTCATGGCAGGATATGATGTTTGAACTTTGAAGGAAGCTTAGCGTGAGAGTCTTTTTAGAAACGCAGTGCCTTCATAACCTCTTAGATTATGGAAACCGATTAGGAATTAAATAGAAAATGTCACGCAAGAGACTAGGAATCGGCGTCAAGATGAAAACCTGTGATTACTCTTGAACCACGGATGTGTACGTACTGAATTGATTTAACTCTTGGAACCATGCGGTTGCGAACATGTACATTGAGAGACTCCCATATATATGTTCAATAGGTTCAATTTTTTGGGTTCAATTTTTAATTATTAAAACACATAAAAAAAGATCTTCTCAAGAAAAGCATATAACCGCGTACAGGCCCGTTGATAAGATACAACCTTGAAGCAAGCCATCTGGTTCTGAACACATGTGGGCACGGAGTCTCTAAGAATCACAGAGGCTGGAGATGCTGGCTGCGACGGTAAGTCCAAGGATTGACTTAATTTGGGGTAATGTGACATACCCATTGTAAGTGTTCTTCTTCTTCTTCTTCTTCAGCCTATAGATGTCTACTGCTGGACAAAGGCCTCCTCCAAGGCTTTCCACGCCGACCGGTCTTATGCTGCCCGGATCAGCTTCCCGCGACCTTCACCAGGTCATCTGTCCACCTTGTTGGGGGCCTCCCTACGTTGCGTCTTCCAGTACGTGGCCGCCACTCCAGAACCTTACTGCCCCATCGGCCATCGGTTCTACGAGCAATGTGCCCTGCCCACTGCCAATTTTTTTTTAATGGGAAAAAACCCGCCACACTGTTCCCAACCCACTGCAACTCCTGAAAGCCAGAATCAACAGTGGAGACCGCCAGAAAAACGCCGAGCAATGAAGCTCGACGAGTCCCGGAGAAACGATTCAACTGTCTTAGGTCCCGAAATGAAATTAATCAGGAAAGGATAGCGGAGGAGTAAGAAAAAAGATATTTTTCCACTTCCCTCTATAACAAGCACGAGACAGAACAGAACTAGGCCAATCGACACAAAGGGACATTATTGCAACTGGGAGAAGCCCAGATTGCCAAGCACCACGGAATAAAATTTGATTAAGTTAATGGGTCCTAAGTAGGTATGTGCTGTTACAATTGATTCCAATAATAGGTATGGCAAAAGCGCCTGAACACACGGAAATTAGTTCTAGTCCAACAAGGTCCGTATAATAAACAACTTCGGATGTAACTTGTACACTATCCAACATAATATCGCGTTCATTCTGCCAAGGAATACACTCCCAGAAGATGTGATGTGCGGACCGAAATTCATAGTTCGATGTAGAACATTGACACAAATGCGAAGGAACAAGTTTAAAAGAATACAGTTTACTTTTAAAGTTGCCATGACCTGTCAGAAATTGGGCAACGCAGTGGTCAACCTCCAGCCATGTCTTAGCCAGCCGATCGCCAACGGATTGAAAGAACAGATGGAGGTGCCCACTGCCACTTAAGTTTAGCGACTCGCAGAGCTATGTCGGTGACTTTGGTTCTTCTGCAGATCTCCTTATTTCTGATTCGATCACGCAGAGAAACTCCGAGCATAGCTATTTCCATTGCCTTTGTAAGTGTTCACAATTACTTAATATTCGATACCAGGAACTTGGAAACCGCTGCATCATTAAAATCATTAAGAAGACTGAATCGCATTTGTTTTATTCCAATCATTACTTCATGCACAACATACCCTAGTCTCATGATGGCCTATTGTCTGATGAGGCCATTACAAACTATAGTTAGACGGAAACTCCGCCGCTGGCAAATTAATCCAGTCCCTCGATGTACGCGGTATATATGACGCTTCGTCCGGACCGTAATGGTGTCAACAACGTAAGGGCGGAAATTCGCCGCACGACGGGTCATCCAATGATGGAACGGAGATGGGAGAATTAAGTCATGGAATTCCTGCGCATTCTCCAAAATGCATCC
>JADWQK010001250.1:0-116513 GCA_017933935.1 Sesamia nonagrioides
CTTTATATACGAGTAGGTATGTATAAAAATAAATAAAATTGGACAGAATACCTATCCTTTACCCAACTGTTTTGGTATTCAATGGAATCAGTTATCGGTACCTAACAAAATCTTCACGGATCGGACAGGGTTTTCTTTACATATTGTATATGTACATGATACGTAAATATGTATATACTTGCTCACTTAATTTTTTATTGTCTCTTTGTCTGTCTGTCGATTAATTTTTTATTGTCTCTTTGTCTGTCTGTCGATTCCGTCTAAACTTCGAAACAGCTAGACCGCTTTTGACGGAACTTGCACTAGCTAATTATTATTGGCCAGGACAAATTCCGTCATCAAGATGGTGACGACCCTATCGTTCCACCGTCGCTGACGTCGTCATAAATGTTTAATATATGACGACGTCACCATCTTAGTGTGGTGGTAAAGGTAGTCCATTACGTAGGTGAAGTTTTGAATTAAAGCACGACGTGTAAATATACCCTCCAATCTTGTCAATAACACTTTAAATAGGCAAACCGACAGTTTCGCTCCGGAGAAGTGCCCTGGTTCGCGTCTCAAAGCGAAGTCACCGTTCGACAGTCCTCAATTTCCAAAACGACTCCGTCCAAGTGCCGCCATTACAAAATAACGTCACAGCGTTTGCCCAATCATCATCATCATTATTTCACCCGAAAGACGTCCACTGCCGAACATAGGCCTCCCCCAAGGATCTCCACGACGACCAGTCTTGCGCCTCCCGCATCCAGCGGTTTCCCGCGACCTTCACTAGGTCGGTTTAGGGTTTCACTGCGTGATCGAATCAGGAATGAGGAGATCCGCAGAAGAACGAGAGTAACCGACATAGCACGAAGAATTGCAACACTAAAGTGGCAGTGGGCCGGACACATTTCTCGTAGGACCGATGCCCGATGGGGCCGACGGGTTCTCGAGTGGCGACCACGCACCGGAAGACGTAGCGTGGGTGGGCCCCCAGACAAGGTGGACCGTTTGCCCCACTATTACATAAATCAAATGAGCAACTTCTATTAAAATGATATCGCTATCCACGACACATATATTTAAGTAACATAATTATTATTATTTAAACCTTACGCACACTAGCTTAGTTCCACACTATATGTAAATGTGTTCTAAGTAGTGACACGGACGACAGCAGATCAAGCTACCTTAAGCTGTCAAAAATTCCTAATAAATCTTGAGCCTTAATACTTTAGACATAAAATTGAAAATCTATTAAAGAAATTTGACAGATTGAGATAGGAAATACTAAAAATGCACGAAGCTGAAATAACTAAATCGACACAAGTTTTCTACCCTATGTCAAGTGCTATGTTTAAATGGTTTGACCTTCCGATTGTGAGAATGAACGCACCTGACAGACAGACGACTCTAACTTATAAACACAGTTTATAACTTAAGGTGAACTTGAGGAAATTATAGATAATTGGCCTCGGTTCCCTTGTTGACAAACTAAACTAATTTTAAGCTCAATGCCTCTTTCAATATCACTAAAAAGGACAGAACGTAAAATATGAATTTAGTTCTGTCAAATTAAGATATTCGATAGAGAGTTTAGACTATTTTTTTTTCAGGCGTGGACTATTTTGACAATTTTGACAGGAATTCTCATTACACTAATTCTAGTGGGTGGTAGGCCATAATATCGGCCGCCGGCAGAAGTTACCCATCAGACAAAGTCTTGCCGCCAAGCGATTCGTCGTGTTCCGGCATGATGTCTGGTGAAGCCGGCCGTACGGAGGACGAGTCTGAGCAATTGTGTTGCGATGGTACGATGCGTCAAATGTTATTGTGTCGGGAGTTTGGTCGTGGAGGGTCTCCAGATCAGTCTCCCTCTGGCGCAGCATCGTTGGTCGTGCTGTTGGGTTTAACATTGCATCACCTCGCTCAACTACCGTCTTCCTTCCTATTCACTAAGTTTTTTTTCAGTGAATAGGCTTAATTAACTAGCGCGCTTTACCAGCAACGGTTGCATTACTGCTTACCATCAGGCGGGATTGCAGTCAAGCACTAGTTTATATGTATGTCGTGGTGGCCTAGTGGTTAAAACACCAGCCTCTGAAGTATGAGTGCGCGGGTTCGATTCCAGGTCAGGCAATTACCAATGTAACTTTTCTAAAGTTATATGTACTTTCTAAGTATATCTTGGACACCAATGACTGAAGGTGAAGGAAAACATCTTGAGGAAACCTGGACTTTAAGTCTGAAATCGCCAGCCCGCATTGAGCAAGCGTGGTGATTACGCTCAATCCTTCTCTGTATGAGAGGAGACCTGTGCCCAGCAGTGGGACGATAAAATGTTTATCTTCTGCCATGTTCTTAATGAAATATAAAGAATTGGATGCACTGAACTTTAATTTAGTTTGTGAAAAGGGGAATCTGCACCAGCGATAGCTACGTACTCGAAATGTGCACATCATTATTATAAATACCTATAGGCATGTACGGACGACAGCACATCTAGTTACAATCTGTCAGATTTGAGTGTCTTCAAGGCTAGAGTGAATAGGATCTTAATAAACTAGTGCGCTTTACCATCAACGATTGCGTCACTGCTTACCATCAGGCAGGATTGCGGTCAAGCGCTGTTTTATAATATGTAAAAAAAAAATTTTGGTTATTAGATATTTAACTTTATCTCTAAAACATTAAGGCTCAAGGTTGATTGGGAATTAGACAGTTTCGGGTAGCTTAACTTGCTGTCGTCTGTACCTACCAAATATGATTACAATTCAAATCTCATTGATGTAATATTAAAGGTAGATAAGTCACTAGCGTACTGAAAACAACAAATGAAGCGTACAAAAGAAGGTAAGTCCAATATCTCGCTTTAGTCACTCTCGATAATTTCGTTCCGTACGTTTAATCTATACTGATATACATATAAAGCTGAAAAATTTGTTTGTGCGCGCTAATCTCGGGAACTACTGTTCCGATTTGAAAAATTATTTTTGCGTTGGATAGCCCATTAATCCAGGAAGTCTTTAGGCTATACAACGTGTAACATAAAGGGTATATACATAACAAAGGCATGGCATCTTTACATGATATCAAACGATATTGGAAGGGTTTTATAATCCTATCTCTTTATGTTAGGAAGTTATGAGGAAAAACACCGCCTGTGATAGGCTACTATCATAATAGTCGCACAGAGATATTGAAGACATTTGTCGGATTTTGGCAAGTAACGTGACAGGTAACGAGTAGTTATTAACGTATGTAGTGTGCTGCCACGTTTGTTATGATTTGATTTTAAGAAACACTCGAAACCGATAATTTGATAACAATTTTTTGAGTATTTTATTTTGAGTTGAAACCCTTCCGATATCGTTTGATATCATCTAAAGATGCCATATCCTTAGTATGTATATACCCTTTTTGTTAGGTACACGTTGTAAGTATAAAGCTGAAAAATTTGTTTGTGCGCGCTAATCTCGGGAACTACTGTTCCGATTTAAAAAATTATTTTTGCGTTGGATAGCCCATTAATCCAGGAAGTATTTAGGCTATATAACATCACGCTGCAACCAATAGGAGCGGAGCATAACTAAACCACGCGAACGAAGTCGCTGGCGGCCGCTAGTATTATATCAATGTCAAATCTGCCCAAAATTAAATGAGGTCGAAAGCATTATGGAAAGTTAATGCTAATAAATCTACTAACAGCTACCGAGGTGATCGAGCAGTTATCGTGGCTTTGCGTAACCTACTGTTCTAATTTCTGAGAATAATTGACGTTGAATTCATTATCAAACCACATGAAATAGAGGCAACCTTGAATAGCAGTGATTGAGGTCTAATCGTCATTCGAATTACGCGGTTATTTCGTGTCCCAATTTCGATGTATCACCACCACCTCTCTACTGACTACCAGGTGACCGCTACTGCACGATGTTATCTATGTAAATCTACTAAGCGATTACGGACGCCAATTACACAGTGAAGTCACTCACCCCTATTTCAAAGTCTGACTAATAATCGATAACATAATGGAGGAAAACACTTATAAACTCGTATTCGTAACGCTTTCAAGAAAGACGTTCGACCTCGAAGAAAATGTCAACCGTCAAACAAATTAACCTGTGATAATGTATTGAATTTCAAGAACAAAGTAATTCTGGTAGGATTTGGGGTGTGCGTGAGTAGACCAGAATAGTGTTGTTGCTTGACATCGGCATATCAACTCGCGACGCAATCATGTGACTCAAGCTAAGAAATAAAAACTATATTTTGCTATGCTTGTTACGCAATATTAAGTATATTACTTTCACCTGCTTGCACTACGAAAGTCTAAATGAGTTTAGCGCTAAATACTGTCATTAACCGTCTGTATCATCGTGAAACTATTAACTGAAACATAATTATGTTTTAAATGAGTTAATCTTTACATATTTAACTTCAATAAGCTAGTTGTTGACCCACCATTTCTGATCAAATCCTTTTTCTTCCATTTTCTTTCCATTGTTCCAGAACAATCAATCATTTCAAATAAGTAACTTTTTGGATGATACTAAGTTCTAGTCAACGTCGCAATGGGGTAGTAAATTTATCGAATCCAGTAAATTGGATGCCTTTAATAACATTAAATATTTAATTCCCAAAGGCTAGCCAAGGGCACATTTACCAGTGATAGGTTATTTAAGTATTAACCATACGCTAGACATGTACCCGTCGTGGTCCTGAGGTACCCAAGAGTAATTGCTGTAATAGCGTGCCACCACTAACCTACATTTTGTAAGTTAAATTATTGGCCCACTTCCATTCGGAGCGTTTATGAACCACAGACGAGACGACCCATTTTCCATATCGTTAGATCGTTCCACTTTCGTGCTCAGAAAACAATATCTTGGAATGTCCTTTAACATCTATTAATATATATTAAGTAAATTATGGAGCTGTTACATCACGGCATCTACCTTCATAAATCTGACTTTGGGAAACTAAAATACCTCTATTGTAGTTAGGTAGGTACCTATGCGTTTTCCTAACAGAACATTTTTACAGCCTTTGTCCCCAACTAGTTTAAAGAACCCTTTTGAATTTATAGTCTGAATAATTGAGACTTACTCATGAACTTCGACACTACGATCAATTGACAAATTACTTTTTATCAACCGGGCGACCGCTAGGACTTCCATGAAAGTGAGCTAATCTGCATAATATGCAGGTAGAGTGAGTTCATCAACATAGGGCTAATTGATCGCGGCTGGTGGGCTTACCTACACTTAGTCAGTAGTCACCTACACACCGGTGTCGGCGTCAGTCGCGGAGGCGCCGCGGCGGCACGCGCGCGCCATGTTGCGCTGCTGCTGCCCCCGCCCCGCCGTCCAGCCCGCGCCCGCCGCCCTCGCGCTAGACCTCGTCGCCGACCTGCCCCCACACACGCGGTAATATACAACCCCCTGCGCCCTCCCGGCGCCGCGTCGGCCAGCTTGTGCCGCATGTAAACAAACAGTCTCCACGGCGCTATTGTATTTATTTTTGTTCACAGAGACTCGAGCGCGTTTACCAGCTATGACGACGGGGACAACAATAAAAAGAAATCCGCATCCAAGGAAGTATCTGATGAAAGAGTGGTAAGAGCTACAACCGAAATCAACACCACTCTAGACGAGGTACAAGATTCAGTGCCGTCGCCGCCACGTTCACCCTCCATCCGCGTCGAGGACTACTCCGAGAGATCTAACCCCTCACCAATCAGCGAACGATTACAGTTACAAGTCGAGCCTCCACTACCTCAGCCGCCAGGGAGCGCGGGGGCCTCCACTGGGCATGAGTCTCTGGAATCCCGCACGAGTACCGTAGTTGAGGTATCGCCGGCGCGAACGACTGCAAATGATAGCGTGCGACCCACACCGACACCACCGAGAAGTAGCGCTCCATCGCCGGTGCGGAGCGGAGTCCCCACGCCGGAACCCGCCAGCGATGCTTACGAGGACCGGCCTCGGCCCAGCGAGCGCGACGTGCGCACCGCTCTTGCCGAATGTATAGTTCCCGCCCGACACGAGGATTGGGAGGTGATCGTGAGCGGACTTATAGAAACCGAGAGGCTCGCGGCGGACCCGACGGCCCGCGCGCCTGCTGTGAGCTGGCGCGCAGCCACGCGCTCGGCCGCTACGCATGTGCGTTCACTGAGGTCGCGAGTGTCACGGGCCGCGTGTTGTACGTTGGGTGCGCTCTTTGAGTACCGCGGCCGTGCGCTCGACCCCGAGGTCGACGAAGCGATCGGTACCCTGCTGGAACGCTGCGCCGACGTCAATCGCTTCCTCCGCGCGGACGCCGCAAATGCTCTGGTGAAGGTGGCTTGCGGCGGCAGCGAGGTACGCTCGGTGGTGGCGCTGGCCAGGCGCGGGGCGGCGCACCGCGCTGGGCCGGTGCGTGCGGCGGCGGCGGCGGCGCTGGCGCGACTGGTGCGGCGCGGGGGGGCGGCGCGCGCGCTGGCGCTGCCTACTGACGTGCGCACGGCGTTACTGCGCGCGGCGGGCGAGCTGCTGGCAGACGCCAGTGCGGATACAAGACAGCATGCGCGACAGCTGTGCCTTGCGCTCGGAGAAGACGTACGATTCAAACCAATGCTTAAGGAAGCCATGACACCTTCACGGTATCGCGCCATAGAAAAATTTGTCGACAAATTGCCTTACCGGTAGGAACCGGAGAGAGCCAGAGCACAAGAGCTTCTGTCTCCTAAAAGTTTCTCTCAAAACACCCCGATGGAACACGAAAAAACAAGTAAGTAAGTGACATTGTGAAACTATGACTGAAATATGCGAAAGCTATTTTTGTAGTAAAATTAATTAGATATACTGTACGACTATATAGATATCTGTTAACTAATGTTATCCTCCAATGGAGCGAACTTTATAATAATGACAATTAATTTATAAACTTTTATTAGGAAATAAATATTCTGGTCTAATTGATGTTTTATTTAGATTACTTACTTATATACATTTACATACTCTACATAAGCTATCCTTGTCCACCTCGATGACCTCGACCCTGCTGGATATGAAACAAAAAGGGTTTAGGCAAGAGCATAGAAAGAGTCTGAATTCAAATTGGTAGGTACATATTGTTACGAATGGACCTTATGTCGATGGCATAAGGTTCAATATCGCGTGATATGCAGTGCGTAACTTTTAAGCCCTACTGTGTGAGCATTAACTATCCTAATAATTTATCCATGCATTTCCATTGTCCATCCTTGTTGCGTCAACGACGATAAAAATAAGCGCGGGCTTCGC
Source organism: Sesamia nonagrioides (assembly GCA_017933935.1). Classification (NCBI taxonomy): domain Eukaryota; kingdom Metazoa; phylum Arthropoda; class Insecta; order Lepidoptera; family Noctuidae; genus Sesamia; species Sesamia nonagrioides. Next base: position 7,269 of record JADWQK010001250.1, read on the forward strand.
TTAACTCGTGCTGGTGGCGCCTCTCTCAAGAGTGCCAAGAAAAAGAAGAAATAAAAATAAACTTGGCTGTATGGCGTACTATGCCTTCGCCTTTTCCATTCGCCCGAACGGAAGAAAAAGAACTAGTACAAAAAAAAGATGGCGATCTCAGCTCATCCGACACCGCGTGTACTCTAAATAATATCGAATATCTGACTTCCTAAGAGCTTCGCTGGCCAAATGAACCCTCAGTGTCCATATTGGTGATGTGTCTGTGCTTGACGAGTGTAGGCAGTGAGCAAACAGCATCAAGTCCACGTCAAGAAGATAACTGACCGGCCGGCGTCTGCCCCGTCGTTGGTGATTCCTCTCTGTCCTGTCCAACTGGATCCAGGTTAGTGCTTTGCATGTTTGTTTTCCCTGCTTTGAGACCCTGGGGTTGATAGGAGAATGCAGCGACTCTTCCAGGAAGCGTCAACATTAATTATGGTGCCTCCTGTGAGGAACTTCCTCGCGTAATTATTTCAAAAATACCTACTATCGGAAATTAAATCCTTCCATTCTCGTTATTACGTTAAATACGTAATCCCAATTCTAATTTATTCGGATACTTACCTACTTAAGGCAATTTCAATTTGCCTTTCAAGTTCTAAGTGTCTAAATAAAACCTAGGTCATTCCATGATACCTAGTTATTGTTTCTTATTTGAGACCGGTTGACTATTCAATCGTACATTCATACCTCGTTCATTCCCTTGTAATAAGCTGCATTTATTTGTATTCAATAACAAATTGCATAAATTACTTTTAAAAAAACGTGAGTTCGAAGTTTCTCGAATTTAGTACCGAAGTACCTACAATCGTAGTACTTGTCTCCGGCGGGAGACGGATTAGCTTTGAACTACCTCAAAGTCAAAACTTATATTCTAACAAATAACTTTGAGACGTGTGTGCTTGGATTTCATTCAATACGTTCGCGCGTGCATTGCTGCCAACCGGCTTACGTTCTTTCCGTTTTACCTACTTTTATAACTTTTATCTTTTTGAGCGTGCGGATATCGTATTCCACGTGAACTATGAGCGAGGTGGAATTAATAACCGCTATTAAAAGGCGGGAATATGAGTATACAAGTATGCAGATAATTTACGATTTAGCCAATACAGTTAAGGAAACTAAAACTAAATTTGCAGCTTTTCGAGCTAGGTACAAAAAGATTGACGAGATTCGTAATAGATTTTTGGAATGCAACGATGATGTTAACCGGTTGCAATTAAAGCTTAAACCTTCGTTTGTTATCGATCATAAAGTGTTACTGTCATTCGATGAATTGTATTACTGTGTTATCGAGTTTGCGGATTCTCTCGATGCGAGCGCAGGTAGCGACTGTCGCCCGGAATTAGGTCAAGGTCACGTGCGTTCGCAAGTGAAGTTACCGAAGCTAGAACTCCCAAAGTTTGATGGTAATATAGAAAAGTGGCAAACATTTAAAGATAGTTATATACAGCACTTGTTCATAATAATAGTTCATTATCCGACACTGAGAAATTTCACTATTTGCTGTCATGTTTATCTGGCTATGCACTGACATTAGCGAAGGGCGTGCCAGTGACATCGGCAAATTATTCAGTGGTTTTTGCAACTTTACTGGACAGATATGACAACAAGCGTATTCTTGCAACAGCTTATTTAGAAAAATTAATTAAAATTAATCCCATACAAAAACCATCTCTGTCTAACTTATCTGAGTTATCTAACACACTTTATGAATGCGTTAGTGCCTTGCGCGGTTTGTGTATTGATGATTTATGCGAATTTATTTTATTCTACATTGCGTCTAGGCCTTTAGATACAGAAACAAAAAAAAGGTTTGAATTACAAAACACTGAAGAAATTCCGAAATTTAATAACTTCATTACTTATTTACAAAATTACATAAAAGTATTAGAAGTTAGCCAACCAGTTAATATTCCATCATCAAATTCTACAAGTACACAAAATCGGCCTAATACAAATAAAGATTGTTTATCGCGTCAACCAAAATCATCTCTAATTTCTTCCAACAATAATAATAAAGTTAGTCAGTTTGTTGGTGTGTGTTGTAATGAAAATCATTCAATCTACCGTTGTAGTAAATTGCGTTCTATGAATATGACACAGCGACAACAATTAGTTAAAGATTTAAAATTATGTCAAAACTGCTTAAGGCCGGGTCACACTGTTACCGATTGTAAATCTAAGTCAACATGTTTCATTTGTAATGCAAAGCATAATACTTTGTTGCATGAAGAGCATAAGAGTTTACTGTCTCATACTAGTGAACTGGATTCATCCCAGCATCCCGATATGAACACTACTCTAACTAGTGCTACCCAGTCAAGCATTTCAAATCAACCTATTAGCACAAAAATTCTTGGTACAGCAGTAGTTCGTTTGAAGCGATCGGATGGTTCGTGGCAGTATGTCCGTACAATTATCGACAGTGGCTCGATGGATTCATGTATTACAAGTAGCTGTGCGCGACAATTAGGTTTACATATCAAGAAATGTAAACTAAATGTAAATTAAATGTAAGTGGCATCGATCAAAATTATGTGTGTAGCATTAAAGGTCACACCTTCGGTTCAATAATACCTCGATTGAGTGACACTCCTCAGTTTGATATTCCATTAGTGGTTCTACCTAAAATCACATCCCTGATTCCTTCAGTGTCGTTGCCGACAATCGTCAAGGATAAGTTTACACATCTGGATCTCGCCGACCAGGACTTTGATAAATCCGGTCCGATCGATCTGTTGTTAGGAGTAGACTGTTTTGACCAGATATATACTGGCTCACGTTTCAGTCCAGGCCCGGGATTTCCATGCGCACTCTCTAGTGTATTCGGCTGGGTGATAAGTGGTCAGTTTCTTCAAAACGTGGTAGCTAAAACTCCGGCTACACCCGTTACGCTCCTCGTCGCGTCTTCTAGTGCGCTCGACGAGATCGTTCAACGGTTTCGGGAGTCCGAGGAGCCGCCGAAATGTAGAATTTCCGGCCCCGAGGATGAAAAATGCGAACAAAAATACCTTAGAAATAATTTAAAGTATTTATTTGATCTGATAACCATTTCGTGACAATAAAATTGCTTAATTTTAAAATAGGTCAATTTTAACTTATCGAGAAATAATATTTTAAAACCAAAGCATATTTTAAGAGGATAATAACATTTTATTTATTATATATTCTGAAACTGTGATAATAGTACAAAATTATTTAACAATTATTATTATACAATTATTGAATTAAATTCATAAAAGTTTTATGACGGAAGATAATTATTTACTTAATGTTTTATGTCATGTTATACGTACGAGATCTATCAGTAATAAAATAATAATCAATGTAACCATGACCAGTTTGTTAATAGGGAAATCGATCGCGACTGCTAGTCCAGTCGATCGCGACTGCTAGTCCAGTCGATCGCGACTGCTAGTCCAGTCGATCGCGACTGCTAGTCCAGTCGATCGCGACTGCTAGTCCAGTCGATCGCGACTGCTAGTCCAGTCGATCGCGACTGCTAGTCCAGTCGATCGCGACTGCTAGTCCAGTCGATCGCGACTGCTAGTCCAGTCGATCGCGACTGCTAGTCCAGTCGATCGCGACTGCTAGTCCAGTCGATCGCGACTGCTAGTCCAGTCGATCGCGACTGCTAGTCCAGTCGATCGCGACTGCTAGTCCAGTCGATCGCGACTGCTAGTCCAGTCGATCGCGACTGCTAGTCCAGTCGATCGCGACTGCTAGTCCAGTCGATCGACTGCTAGTCCAGTCGATCTTAAAACTACGCTGTTGATTTATGATTTCAAGCAGTACGTGTGTTTGGTAGATCGCACAAGGTTTCTTTGGTAAACAGTACACCTTAAGTCTACTCAAGTTGGCCACCCCTGTCCTAAACTCTTAAATATTCCCAATCAATCTTGAGCCTTGATGCCTTGGCAATAAAGTTGAAATCTAATAAAGAAATCTGACAGATTGTAGTGGCTTAATGTGCTGTCGTCTGTCCTTGTTATTGACCTTGTTAACACGCCTTCTGCTGGGGCTTAAAACCATAACCTACACTATGTAGATTTTAGGTAGATATTTCCGTAAAAATCTTTATGTAAACTAAAAAATATGCATTACTGTATTTAGTCATAATCATAACGAAACTAGTCAAAACCCAACTACAAACATGCATTTATTTTTAATAATTCATAATATGTAATGCATTACACACTTTATTGTTTCTCTTTTTTATTAAAAATAACAACATTTATTAAAAAAAAATAATAGGCAGACTCGATTTTTAAGGGATTTACACACGAGCGGAGAAACGCTGCGTTGTAACACTCGTTTAGGCTTCCTTTATAATACTTGTTTATTATTTAGCGAAGACATAGAATCTTATAGCAAATATATAGATCATAGATACTACACTAAAAAAAGTCTACAATGAGACTCCTATTTTTTTTAATAAATACACTGGATAAAAAAAGAATCTTATTTTAAAAATATTATATATTTATTTACTCTCCAAACTGCTAACGGAAAGACGTTTCGTAGGCCGGTGGTAAAGGTTTGTCCCTTACCAAATAATTAGTTTATTTTCCTTTTATATACCTAACTAGAGTATAAGTACACACTGTCTTTAGGTTATTTAAAATAAACCACCAATTATTTACCCTTATTAACTAGAATTTTATGCATTTTTTCGGCAGTAGCTCATAGTCCAGCTATTGCTGATTTCACTCTTAATTTTTCGCATTCTTCTTGAAACCCTTGTGGATTTCAGGTGGGGGGAAATGTGTGAGCATTAACTATCCTAATAATTTATCCATGCATTTCCATTGTCCATCCTTGTTGCGTCAACGACGATAAAAATAAGCGCGGGCTTCGCTTAACTCGTGCTGGTGGCGCCTCTCTCAAGAGTGCCAAGAAAAAGAAGAAATAAAAATAAACTTGGCTGTATGGCGTACTATGCCTTCGCCTTTTCCATTCGCCCGAACGGAAGAAAAAGAACTAGTACAAAAAAAGATGGCGATCTCAGCTCATCCGACACCGCGTGTACTCTAAATAATATCGAATATCTGACTTCCTAAGAGCTTCGCTGGCCAAATGAACCCTCAGTGTCCATATTGGTGATGTGTCTGTGCTTGACGAGTGTAGGCAGTGAGCAAACAGCATCAAGTCCACGTCAAGAAGATAACTGACCGGCCGGCGTCTGCCCCGTCGTTGGTGATTCCTCTCTGTCCTGTCCAACTGGATCCAGGTTAGTGCTTTGCATGTTTGTTTTCCCTGCTTTGAGACCCTGGGGTTGATAGGAGAATGCAGCGACTCTTCCAGGAAGCGTCAACACCTTCATTTCCAGATCTAGACATTTTAAAAGTGCAATATAAAAACGCATTGCTAGACTTAGGATGGCCTATCGAATGGTACAGGTCTCAACAATTTTGACAACAAAGTGTCGACATCGAAATTTCCAGAAACCCGTTTCCGGGAATTACCGTAGGTACTTACTAAATGACCTCGAAGTTATGCGGTATTATTATTACGTCTAGACGATTCTGGAATGTTCGATCAGCTGACCTATATATAGCGCCGTGACGCCGGCGCAGTCTGCACTCGACTAGCGATACGAAAACAGCGACAGTTAAGAAGCGATCTTTGAGAATACCTACTGCGACAACTGTAACGAGAATTTTGAGTACTACGTGAAGTAACATCTGTAGTGTTATTGTGTGTTTACAATACGGACTTCGTGGACGTAAGTGAAGACTACGGTGCAACGTCAGCGACATTCTACTTGTCATTGCCTACAATCCACTGTACCTTCGTTGCCAATAAACTTCGCAACCCTTAACCGGCGTTTTAGTAGCCCCAGCCCGTAACAATTGGTGTCAGAAGCGGTATGCCGGTCACGTCAAGGGAAGACGAAAGAGTTCGCACGCGACGACAGGCAGCGATGGATTTGCCGCGTCAAGAGGAAGAATCGCTTGGTGTCCTTGCACCCGAAACAGAAGCGGCCATCGTAACATCTATAAGTGCGCCTATTACCACCACTATTCCCGGAAGTAGTGGATGCGATTTATCGGCGTTGCTGGCTCACTTAACGATGCAAATAAAATGCATAGTGGCAGAATCCCAGGCAAAATCCTAGGCAGAAATTCAGGCACAAATCAAAAGTGTAGCAGAATCCCAAGCACAATCCCAGGCAGCAACCCAGTCACAAATAAAAAAAACCCAGCAACTGGTATTAGATATAAATGAAAAATGGGAAAAAACCAAAGAAGAGGTCAACGAACTTAAAATAAAAACAGCACAACAAGATGCCCGCCTGGACCAGCAAGATACACGCATAGACCAGCAAGACGCTCGTATAGACAAACATGATGCGCGTTTCGATAAGCTAGACAATACCATCATGGAGTTTGGGAAGGAAGTAGAATTTTTGCATGAGATGGTACAAAAAGGAGTTATTAAAAGTGTGGTACCGGTACCCAGTGCTTTGCCGACTTTTAAGGTACCTCATTTTGACGGAACAACGTCATGGGTGGCCTTCCGTCTACAGTTTGAAAAGGTCGCAAAAGGCAACAATTGGGATGACGATCAAGCTGTATCCGCCCGTATGCTTGCTCTGCGTAGTGAGGCGGTACAAATCCTCGAGAATATTTCCGGCGATTGTAATATCCTAGCCTGTTTGTTGGAAGCGTTAGAGTCTATATACGGGGAGAAACACCTCGAACATGTCTACAGGGCTCAACTCCGCAACCGCACACAGAGGAGCAGTGAGGGTTTGCAACAATGGGCACCGGAAATAGAACTTATGGTGCGGAAGGCGTATGCATCAACACCGGGATTAATTGATGCTACTACGGTGCAAGCTTTTACTGATGGAATCCGAGATGCGGAAGTCAGGGCTGGAGTTCGTCTGGGTCACCATCAGACTCTGAAGGCAGCCTTGACACACGGCCTGGAGGTAGAAGCAGTACGTCAAGATGGCCGACGCCACCACCTCATTCGTGAGGTAACCCCATCATAAAAACTCGGCCAGGACCAACTTGCTATGAGTGCGGCGAAAAGGGGCATATTCGGATCAATTGTCCCAGGAAATCTAAAGGAAGAAGTACTTCTGGGACACAGGTGGAAGCCGAGGATTTAAACTAGGAACAGCCAGGGTTAGGGGGCGAGTACTGGCTGGTCGACATGAAGCCCCCATTATAACAGTATCACAAGTGGGTGACAGGAACAGTCTTATTAAAGAAGGAGAACTGAATGGTAAGTCATGCAGTTTCACATTGGATACTGGTGCATCAAGAACTATTGCACGACCGGAGCTATTTCCTCGGACCATAGCGTGGAAAAGAGGGTCTTCACAATGCCGATTACAAACCGCCACTGGCCAACCAGTACTCGCCTTGGTGAAACGAATGTGACGTTAAAAATGGGTGATAAGACATTCACGCACCCTGTTTTAGTAGCGAATATTGCAGATGATTGCATAATAGGACTGGACTTTTTGAAGAAACAGCAGTGCGTCCTTAATGTAGCTAAAGGAGTATTGAGTTTCCCAGAACAAGAAGTATTTCTTCAAGGTGGAAAACAAGGGTCAGTGTACTGTTTAAGGAGAACGGTATTACCACCAAGATCAGAAACCTTAGTAGATATTAGACTATCACCCATAGGATGCCGTAAACGTTGCATTATAATAGAAGATTCTGGAGATCACCCAGACTGGATAACAGCAAGGACACTGATGATGATTTCCGATAAACCAAAAGTACGCATTATCAACGTTAGTAACAAAGAAATCATTCTTGATAAGAATTGCATGGTGGGTGTGTGCGATCATGTAGCATCTTTGAGAAAAACAGAGGCACACGAAAAGGAACGTGATAAGAAGTGGCAGGAACATGTATCGACACTACTCGAAAATTGTAAGGGCAATTTAAACAAGTTCGAAAGTCACAAAGTTAAGCAACTGTTGCATAACTTCCATGACATCTTCTCTAAGACCGACAGTGACGTGGGAAGGACCGGGCTCGTCAAACACAATATAGATACGGGCGATACACAGCCGATAAGACAGAGACCACGTCGTATCCCCTTTGCAAGAGAACAGGAAGTGTCGGAAATGATAAGAGATATGGAGAAAAATCGGATTATCGAAGCATCTACCAGCCCTTGGTCATCTCCAGTTGTCCTAGTCAAGAAAAAGGATGGCAGTACAAGGTTTTGCGTTGACTACAGGATGTTGAATAATGCCACGAAAAAGGATAGTTATCCTCTGCCACGTATAGATGACACTTTGGACTTGCTAAGTGGCATGAAATGGTTCTCCACAGTTGACCTCAAAAGTGGATACTAGCGGGCGGAAATCTGTCAGCAGGATAAGGAAAAGACCGCTTTCGCCACTGGTCCTGGGAACGGTCTCTGGCAATTCAATGTCATGCCTTTTAGACTGTGCAATGCTCCAGCTACATTCGAGCGCCTAATGGAGCGCATTTTGGTGGGGTTGCTTGGTAATGCATGCCTAGTCTATTTGGATGACATCATCATTATGGGACGAAGCTTCGAAGAGCATCTACGCAATTTGGAGAAAGTTTTCCAGAAACTGCGTGAAGCAAATTTAAAACTCAGTCCTAGTAAGTGTACTCTATTTAATTCCAGAAAGAGGTTGAATACTTGGGACACATTATTTCGTCGCAAGGAATTCGAACAGACCCTTAAAAAATAAAAGCCGTGTCGAAGTGGCCTACCCCTCGTAATAAAACTGAGGTACGCTCTTTCTTGAGTCTCTGTGCATATTACCGTCGGTTTGTGAAGAACTTCTCCGAGTTAGCGAAACCGTTGCATCGTTTAACAGAGGAATAGTGTCAATTTGAATGGAACTCTGACTGCGAACAGGCATTTGTGCTACTGAAAACTTACTTGTGTGAGGCTCCTGTTTTAGGTTACCCTAGTAGGGAAGGCCTATTTTTCGTAGACACAGATGCCAGCAATGTTGGTATTGGAGGAGTTCTCTCCCAAACACAAGGAGGCAGGTCCTTATCGCATATTTCTGCAAATGCCTTTCCAAGCCAGAAAGAAATTACTGTGTTACCCGCCGAGAACTTCTAGCCGTTGTTAAGACCTTACAACACTTCAAGAAATATTTGATTGGGAGGCAGTTTACACTTCGTACCGATCACGCTGCCTTACAGTGGCTCCTTCAGTTCAAAGACCCAGAAGGACAAGTAGCAAGGTGGATAGAGCAGCTGCAAGAATTTGACTTTGTCACTGAACATCGAAAAGACAAGTCACACAATAATGCTGATGCTTTGTCTAGACGACCTTGCGATGAATCTTGCCGACATTGTGCCAAACAGGAAAAGAAAGAGAACGTAAGGATTATCCAGGTGAACGCTTTGGATGAAGACTGGGATAATCAATCACTGGAAGACGCACAAAAAGAAGATAGTGACTTGAAGACAGTAATCGATTGGAAGAAACGTGGCCAAAAACCTGCTTGGAGTGAAATATCATCGCTTAGCCCAACAGTAAAAAGTTACTGGGCTCAATGGATCAGCCTGATAATAGATAACGAAGTTCTCAAGAGGAAATGGGAATCACCCAGTGAACAGGAGGTCACCTTACAGATAGTTGTTCCTGGTGATAAAGTCGCGTCAGTGCTACGACAGGTGCACGACGGAGTATCCGGAGGACAACTAGGAGTAAAGAAAACCCTGGAGAAGGTGAGAAAAAGATTCTATTGGGTGCATTGCCGTGAAGACATAGAGGATTGGTGTAGAAAATGTGTCGCCTGCTCCTCAGTAAAGGGACCGCAAACGAGAGCCAGAGGTCGGCTGAAAGTGTATAATGTTGGTGCACCATGGGAAAGAGTTGCCTTCGATATAGCTGGGCCATTCCCTGTTACTGAAGAAGGGAATAGGTATATCATCGTCATGCAAGACTATTTCAGCAAATAGGCAGAAGCTTTTGCAGTACCTAACCAAGAAGCTCATACAGTCGCCAAAAAGCTAGTTCACGAGGTGTTCTGTCGATTTCCTTTGGAGTTACACTCTGATCAGGGTAGAAATTTCGAGTCTTCACTGTTCCAAGAGGTTTGCCAACTACTCGGGATCCATAAGACTCGTACAACACCATATCACCCTCAGTCAGATGGAATGGTCGAAAGATTCAACCAGACGCTAGAGAATCATTTGGCCAAAGTAGTGGAAGAACACCAGAGGGATTGGGACCAATACATTCCACTCTTCTTAATCTCATACCGCTCTGCAACACATGATAGCACAAATTGCAAACCGGCGAAAGTCAACTTCGGCCGAGAAATTAGACTACCCATAGATGCACTAACCGGAACACCTACCGATACTCCTATCCTAGCCGTCGACTATGTGGCCGACCTGCGGCGTAAATTAAATGGAATACATGAGCTAGTGAGAGAGAATGATCTGAAAACCAGTGAGAAAATGAAGATCCGATACGACCGCAAAGCTAACGTGCCCGGATTTGAAGAGGGAACTTTGGTATGGTTACATAATCCCATTAGAAGAAAAGGAAAGAGTCCAAAGTTCCAAGCCAAATGGGAGGGTCCGTACACGATAGTAACCAGAATAAACGATGTCACCTACAGGATTAGGAATGGACCTAGAGGGAAGCTGAAGATCGTACACGTAGACCGCCTAGCTCGCTATTATAGATCAAATCACGCTCGGGACGAGCATGATTAAGAAGGGGGCAATGTTACGAATGGACCTTATGTCGATGGCATAAGGTTCAATATCGCGTGACATGCAGTGCGTAACTTTTAAGCCCTACATTTCCAGATCTAGACATTTTAAAAGTGCAATATAAAAACGCATTGCTAGACTTAGGATGGCCTATCGAATGGTACAGGTCTCAACAATTTTGACAACAAAGTGTCGACATCGAAATTTCCAGAGACCCGTTTCCGGGAATTACCGTAGGTACTTACTAAATGACCTCGAAGTTATGCGGTATTATTATTACGTCTAGACAAAACTGGAATGTTCGATCAGCTGATCTATATATAGCGCCGTGACGCCGGCGCAGTCTGCACTCGACTAGCAATACGAAAACAGCGACAGTTAAGAAGCGATCTTTGAGAATACCTACTGCGACAACTGTAACGAGAACTTTGAGTACTACGTGAAGTAACATCTGTAGTGTTATTGTGTGTTTACAATACGGACTTCGTGGACGTAAGTGAAGACTTCGGTGCAACGTCAGCGACATTCTACTTGTCATTGCCTACAATCGACTGTACCTTCGTTGCCAATAAACTTCGCAACCCTTAACCGGCATTTTATTACCCAGAGCCCGTAACAATATCATAGCCAAGCAAAAACTTAAACACTTCTCCATCTACTTCTGTATTATATTCTTTTACTCTTTAGGTACTCTGTGATCGTAATCTGTGCCATTGTTATACTTTTTGGTCTGTGCTCATTCTGACACGCAACTTCAAAAATCCCTGGACCCTTTACACAAAAAACTTGCAATAATGTTTTACAACCATGATTCCTCCCGGAGAGCAAGTGAGAGTCCAATAATACACATCAAGTAAATATGCCCAACAACTTTGGCTAAAACATAGAATGGCTATTCATTTAATGAGACATTCTTATCTATCAAACTCATCTCTCGCCAAACTTGTGTCTTTCCTAATGTGGAACTTTTTGTATTTCTTGACGGTTGAAAATTTGCCAGAGAAGAGTCCCGAGTGGCGGTCGAGACTCCTGACGCTGTTGCACGGTTTTGTAGCCGTTGTCATTGGCTTCACGCAATGTAAATGGCGAAATTTGACGCCATATTATTTATCCAGTAAGTACCTACGTTTAATAAGCTTTTCATATACCTACTTAGGACCAATTAACTTAATCAAATTTTATTTCGTATTGCTTGGCAATCTGGGCTTCTCCCAGTTGCAGTAGTTGTCCCTTTGTGCCGATTGGCCTAGTTCTGTTCTGTCTCCTGCTTGTTATGGAGGAAAGTGGAAAAAATATCTTTTTTCTTACTCCTCCGCTATTCTTTTCTGATTCATTTCGTTGCGGGACTCAAGACAGTTGAATCGTTTCTCCGGGACTCGTAGAGCTTCATTGCTCGGCGTTTTTCTGGCGGTCTCCACTGTTGATTCTGGCTTTCAGGAGTTGCAGTGGGTGGGAAATGTGTGGCGGGTTTTGTCAAAGCTTTCCATATCCATATTCTAATTCAATAAATTTTAAACTATCGCACTACAACGTGGATGTTGGTGTTTCACGAAATGTAAATAACGATGAATCACTTGAGTGCTCCGCTCTGCACTCTAATTGTGTAACTCACTACATATTCCCTTTATTCATAAACATGGATTAAAATTAACCAGTGATTAGCAACTGTTTAATAATACATTTTTGATGTTTGCACATCTTCTTCTTCTTCTTCAGCCTATAGAGGTCCACTGCTGGACAAAGGCCTCCCCAAGGCTTTCCACGATGACCGGTCTTATGCTGCTATCGGCTTCCCGCGACTTTCATCAGGTCATCGGTCCACCTTGTTGGGGGCCTCCCTATGCTTCGTCTTCCGGTACGTGGCCGCTACTCCAGAACCTTACTGCCCCATCGGCCATCGGTTCTGCGAGAAATGTGCCCCGCCCACTGCCACTTAATTCTAGCGACTTTGTTCTTCTTTTCTGATTCGATCGCTCAGAGAAACTCCGAGCATAGCTCTTTCCATTGCCTTTTGTGTAACTCTGAGCCTTCGTATGAGGCTCATTGTAAACGACCACGTTTCCGTTCCGTAAGTCATCATTGGCAAAACACACTCGTCGCGTGCGCGTGGCGCTTTTGTAGAAACACTTTATCACCTCTATGTATAGATACCTAGATAATTTGGCACTACTGGAGAGACTGTAGCAGCGACCAAGTCTCGATCGAATCGAAGGCCTTCTCTTCACAAACGCTAAGCATAGTGGTACGTTATACTCCTCGGACTTCTGTATTAGTTGCCGCAGCGTATCAGCGTATGTATGTAGTCTATGGTGCTAAAGCCTTTTCAGAAGCCAGCTTGTACGGGAGGCTGGAAGTCGTTGAATCTGTGAGCGAGACGATTCGTGATGACCCTAGAAAACAGCTTATGGATACGGCTCAGGAGGGATATCGGTCTGTAGTTTTTCAGGATGGTATTATCACTCTACTCTTGAAAAACAACACCACCACGCTCCTGTGTCTTGCCTTAGGCGTTTCGCCATTGAGAATGACGTAATTAAATAGCTTCTGAAGCGCTTTAAGAACCGGTTTGCCACCCGCTTTCAGAATCTCAGCCGTAATTCCATCACCTCCAGCCTTCGTTCGCCTTATCGTTCTTGAGCTGTTTCAGGGCCATACCAATCATATACAGGCTGACGTCCGGGATATCGTCGGTGAGTGTCGGGTTAGTCTGACTCTAGGATCATTGTCCAGGCTGCTAAGACGTGCAGAAGTTTCGTGTGTTGATGCGTATAACTCTTCGTAGAATTTCTCAATCTCACCCAAAAGCTCGGGCTTGGAAGTGACGATCCTACCATTTCCAGTCTTCAGCTTCGCAAGTAGGCTCTGTCCAACACACAAATCTTTTGCTAATACTTTGAAGCCTTTGTTCCGCTCGATAACCTCTTTAATACAATTTGTATTAAATTGGCGTATATCGCGAGTCAGAGACTTTGTGAGATTTGTCTATTAAGGCATCTAATACGCGAGACGTCATTCTTCCATTAGCCAACGGGTGGGACTGGAGATATTCTTCTGTCCTTTTGAACGGAGGGTTTTGAACAGCTTGGACCCTTACGTTTGGAGAGTTTCCACAAACCTGTTGTTATATTGGTCCGCATCTACGCATCACCGAGACACTCAAAGCGATTTTGCAGTTCGATCTGAAACCTTTCAGGGTTTTGGAACTAGGTTGCCGTTGGACGAAGCGTAGACTTCATAAGTCGAGAGCGTTCGAGCCTAATGTTGAGGTTCAAGATGCCTCTAACAATACGGTGATCACCCCGGTTTTAACCGCATGGATCACGGAGACATCGTTGAACATTTGCCTTCTCGTTGACATAATAAAGTCTATCTGATTTTTGGTCTGACCACCGATTTGCACGTCACTTACCTTTAATCCTCGTTAATGAATAAACCCCTTAAACGTCTTGGTGTATATTCATAAACGATGATTAAAGTTAAGAGACGTTAAAACTTCAAAAATGTTTAACTTTAAGCCACGTTTGTGAATAGAAGGGATTATTACCTCAATTAGAACAGTTTTGAAAAATATTGCTAATCCAGTGCACCACATGTTTGAAAAATATGTCTGTTCAACATAGTATTGTAAATAACGCAATGAATGTTTTTGAGATGTCAAAATAAAACCCAGTATCATGTATCTTGGACCAGCATGAAACACAACTCTCGATTAAATTACTTCCTCGGCCTCGACTTCGTCATCAATCTGTACCTAAAATTAAGATTGGACTAGAATATAAACCAATTTTTAAATAGACCTTTTTTCAAGCACTTTTGAGTTGTCAAAACAAAAATTAAATTGCCTCCAATTACAAAAAAAAAGGTTTTTTTTTTACTTGGGCCTGTATCTTTGTTCCATCTAATTTCCGAAACAATTGGATCTATTTTTGGCATTCACTAGCAGATAACTGAAATTAAAAGAAGTAATATTAACGTAGGCTACTTTTATTTAAAAAAAATATATCAATATATTTACATAATTATTGTTTTTGGATATCCGCGCGAAGTTGAGGGCACAGGAATTTTGAAACTAAATTAAGTCAAGTATTTAGAACCTAATCACTTGCCAAAACTAATTTTTAGGGAGGATACTACCATGCCAGTACTTACTAATGATATGGTCGTGGGGTTACTTCGCCTTCGATCTGCTGTGGTGCCTGTTGTACTGGACGGACAGCAGGGTGATGTTATGCCACCATGTTGCTGCCCTGTTTGCCATAACTAGATACATGCAGAAACAGCACACAGGGTGCGTGTTTGCATGTTCGCTGCTCCTCTTGGAACTGACCAATCCTCTACTGCAAATAAGATGGTTAGTGTTTCTTGATTTATACTGGTTTAATTTTTTTACTTGACCGCAATGCCGCCTGATGGTAAGCAGTGATGCAATCGTTGATGGTAAAGCACGCTAGTTTATTAAGAGCCTATTCACTGTAGCCTTGAAGACACTTAAATTGTAGCCCGACGGAAACACCGCCGCTGGCAAATTGTTCCAGTCCCTCGATGTGCGCGGTATACAAGACGAGGCCAAACTCTTCGTTCGTATCGTAGTGGTGTCAACAACGTAAGGGTGGAAACTCGCCGTACGACGGGTCGTCCGATGATGGAACGAAGATGGGAGAATTAAATCATGCAATTCTCTCGCACACTCTCCAAAATGCATCTTATAAAACACCGCCAGGCTGGCTATTCTTCGCCTGTGCTCCAGGCTTTGGAGACCGTTTTGAGCTAAATCTCAATCTGATCAAAAAGCCTCTTCGCAAGCCTGCCCACTGAATCCAAATTAAACTATAGTACTCTAGACCTTATTTCAGCCATGGCAGTCAATTTCTTCGGAGACTAGCCTTCAGAGCGGGAGGTAGATATTATGGTACACAAGTGTGTGTACAGCTGCGTTCTGTCTTCTCTTACTCTGATAAACGTCAGCGGGGTTTCGCTAGTAATATTAAACCCTGAAGGTAGCGTAGGTAGACCTTCGTATGGAGTTCGTTGCGTCTGATGCATACTTACCCAGAGTAATTAAACGGCAATTTATTTGATTCGTGTAGGGGTCAGTTGGATAGAAAAAATCCGTCTATACATTTGAGAAATTCCATCGTTTATTTATGAAAGTCTTCAGTAAACCAAACATCAAGATGTTATTAGGTAAATGGAATATTATATCAGTTAAGAATAGAATTATTCAAATTGATGCAAAGATATGCAGACAAATTGATAATCTTCCTTATTTTTTGATATAGGCAGAGAACAATCTGAATACTTATAGAATATTATAGTTTTCAAAATTGTCGTGTCATATCCACACGCTTGGTGTGTGTTCACACGGGAGTTCGCTTGCTGTTCTTCGACCGAACTTTGATATACTGCAGGGTCTTTAGATCGCTAGGCAGAATACTACTGCAGTGGCGACTGATGACCAGTGATGTGACCAGTCTTGTTGGTCAAACACCTGCTTATTCATACACACTTACACATCAAGTTATACCTTCCATTTTTAGGTAACCTCGTATTTTGTAGGTTTTTCATACAAACAGAAGTCTGCTCATTGGCGTACCCAAGTAGGGGCAGGGGGAAGCAGCTGCCCCCCTCCCCCGGACATCTCGCAGAACATGTATGAACCACCTAATTACTAAACAAAGTATAAATGAGGACTTATCTCTAACTTTTAAATAAACCACGCATAGACACTAACAAAATATACGGTGTAATTGCCAAAAAATCGAATACGACTCCTACAGGGAGTCAACATACAGGGAGTCACTCGAGTCACACAGGGTTCAATTCTTGGTCCTTTTTTATTTCTTATTTACATCAATGACCTGCCGTACCTAATAAAGGATAACCACGATAAAGGGTTGTCTGCAGATGACACTTCACTTTTATTTAAACTGAAACGTCAGCAGCAGGTTACTGATGATGTAAATAGCGCGATCTCCAAAGTAGTCCATTGGTTTAATGTTAATAATTTACTCATAAACGAGAAAGAAACCAAATGCATTAAGTTTACTCTACCTCACGTTAGGCAGGTGGAAACTAAAGTGTTGATAAAGGGCGAAGAATTGAAATCTGAAGACAGCACAGTATTCTTGGGTATAACTCTGGATGCTAAGCTTCAATGGGGTCCACATATAGAAAAATTGTCAAAAAAACTAAGTTCTGCTGCATACGCAGTTAGAACAATTCGTAATTTGACTGATGTTGAGACGGCCCGTTTAATGTACTTTGGCTATTTCCATAGCGTAATGTCGTACGGCATTCTGTTGTGGGGAAATGCCGCCGATATTCAAACAATATTTGTTTTGCAGAAACGAGCTGTTCGTGCAATTTATAAATTAAGTCCGAGACACTCTCTCAGAGAAAAATTAAAGAGATTAATGTACTGACCGTGCCGTCTTAATATATTTATGAAAATCTTTTGTATGCTCATAAAAATATAAAATTGTTTAAAAAATACAGTGATGTCCATAATATAAATACTAGGAACAGGCACAAATTTATTGTACCTACAACAAGGCTCAAGAAAATAGGTGGCTCTTTCAGATGCCAATGTATACAATTTTACAATGGACTTCCAGAGGTGGTTCAAGATCTGAGCCTGAATAAATTCAAATCCTTCATTAAACGTAAGCTGTGTCAGAAAGCCTTTTATAGTGTGAAGGATTATATTGAGGACAAAAAGGCTTGGGCTTGAGCTGCGTCCGATTTCTATACACTGATTATTCTTTGATTTTTCCTCTTGAGTTTTACTATGTAATTGTTTATATTATTAATTCAAAGCCTGTATCACCCACTATGTAGCCAATCATATTGTACGTTACGGATTGTATCGCCGGCAGAGGTGTTCGGCACTTGTACAGCTATACAGGAGCTAAACTTAGTATTCGGGAACACTGGTGGAGCTGCTGAACCTTGGACAATACTATCTTAGCATTGTGTAGATTCAATTTTCTTAGTATTGTATAATTGCATGGCAAACGTGTGAGCACAGTGTACGAATGTGCTGTAAGGCATTTATTTGTTGGGTTAGTCATTTTTATTAACTTGATTGTGCTCTGGCTGTTGAGAGTATGTCATGCTCACTCAAATGACTGCTGATGGTGGCGTGTTTGTTGGGTTATTGGGTTCCCTTCAATATGGTTGAGCTGAATGATGCTGATCCATACGTCATGTTCGTGAACGAAGGCTGTCAGTGGGGACTGGTCATCTCTTAGCTGCCATGGCGTATTTTAATTTCTGAATTGATTTTTGTGTGTTTTCTATGGACGCTCTCAGCGTACAATATATTTCTGCATCGTTCTCACACGGTTGATTTCAACATGAATGATGTAATCAAATATTTGTAACAATAGCTTGAAAATTTAAAAGAGTGTCCATGGAGTTTCTTGCCCGTTCTTCTCCATAGGTACCTACTCTTTGGAATGGGCGACTAGCTTCATCTTATTGACTGACCGACCTTCTGACAATTCAAAAGTGCCTGTAACTGGTTTATTTGAAATGAATGATTTGATTTGATTTGACTATAGCGCACAAAGATTGCCTTCCCCTGGGGCAGAAGTTAGGTATGCCTGCTTATACTGGTTATTCATAGCTTGATGCGTAGCCGTGCGTTGGGGGTCAATCTCTAGATCAGTTTTTTCATAACCAAATTCTAAATAGCTGTAAAGGTTACAAACTGGGCAAGCTTTAACCTTGCGGACGTTGTAAATGTAACCTTTAGAACGAATCCTATTAATTGAGTACAGTTCCGGCTGTGACAACCTAGCCATGGGGTAAGGCGCCCACGAGCTTTGTGTAATTGTGTTAGCCCGTTTAAATATTCTATTGTCCTTCGAATTTTAATGGTCACCATAAACTTGCTAGGGCCTGTAATAATAGGGCCAACGGAAACGCTATTTGTTAATTACCGTTAGTAGTCCTTGAACTTGTTTAAACCTATCCTGATATCGCTCGCGCTCTAGGTAAACAAAAAGACCTTTTGCTTTCATGCATACCTAATATTAACCTTGTCAAATATGGCGCGATTTAAACAAATATTATGAAGCAAAATAAATAATAATGTTATACCTAGCTTTTGAATATAGAATAGGTAGGTAATTAGGTATGTTGGTTGGTACAGTCAGCAACGAAAGTTGATTACACTTTTATTTTCAAAATGACTGACTGAGATTAATATTTCATTGAAATCTAAACCCAAGTGTAATTAAATAACATCATTCTGATTCTTCCTCTCTCTTCTTTAACTCTTAGCCTCTATTATAATATTTACATTACTTACTCACATACCTGCCGTTTTAACCTAATCAAGGTGCCCTGGTTTAGTTACTGCAACCAATTCGGCTCCCACGGAATTAGTTACATACAGTTCCAACTTAATAACTGGTTAGTTATTAAGTTGGAACTGTTGGAAATTAAGTTGGAGCTGATTCAGATCCTTAGTTAATAGGCTAGGCGATCAATTAAGCATCTAATTGAATATTAATCTAATTATCGTCATGTCTGTAGAAAAGCACATTATTTGTAATCGCCTGTTTAAGTAAGTGAATAAGGAAAGAATCTCTTTCTCTAATTACTAAATTAATTACCGTAAATATTTCGCAGCTAACTAGTATTAATTAGCCGTGTAGTCAACCGCTTGGTTTTTGAAAATTCTCGCAGGGTTCGCTCCCTCGACCCCTACTAGGCTGATGACTGCAGTTTTAAGCCATAATTTTGGCTGGGGTGCCCCTATAGAAAAATTAGTAATACACACACTATCAATAGCAATGGGTTTCATTTTGATAGTTCAACAGAGTGTCTACTGTATATCATTGCGTTGAGCAGTATTGTTATTATTTCGAAATATAGGTGTGGAGTATAGATTAGCAATATGTTTCAAAATTATTCCAATTGATAGTAACAGTGTGTTACTGCAACCAATTCGGCTCCCACGGGGTTAGTGACAGTTCCAACATCAATACATAGTATAAAACAAAGTCGCTTTCGCTGTATGTCCGTATGTATGCTTAGATCTTTAAAACTACGCAACGGATTTTGACGCGGTTTTTTTTAATAGATAGAGTGATTCTTAAGGAAGGTTTAGACTACCTTTTATCCCGGAAAAAATTGATATTCCCGAGGGAAATCCAAAAAGCGCGATATAACCGAACTCTACGCGGGCGAAGCCGCGGGCGGAAAGCTAGTAAACTATAATTTATTGAATACCATTCAGACCGTTAGTTAAAAGGCTAGGCGGTTAATTAAGCAGCCAATTTAATATTACGCTAATTAAAATTAGTATAATACACTCTATGTACACTGTAGACTATCTAGATTATTTGCCTCTCCTTCGCCTTGGTATTCCATTTTTGAGCCATTCCATTTCTTAAACATAAGACTTATCAAAATATTTTAAAACATTTTTAAAAACTATTAACTAGGTATCATACACCTATAGCTTGTTGCCCATTAATATGTCAACAAAGCTAAATTTTTAAACAACCAGAACCAATTATATTGTCGTTCTGTATTCGAACCCACTCGATCGATAGTACCTAGGACCCTACCTAGGTACTGATCATAGAAATGTAAAACTTATATATACGGTGTAAATCAATGAAGATTAAGGGCTGAGTCGATTTGTTTTGGTTCAAGTTTGATTATTTTGGCTAGCATAATCAGCATACATATATTCGAGAAGCTGCGCTACATACATCTTCTCATATGTCTCATATGTCGTGGTGGTCTAGTGGTTAAAACATCAGCCTCTCAAGTATGAGTGCACGGGTTCGATTCCAGGTCAGGCAAGTACCAATGTAACTTTTCTGAAATTATATGTACTTTCTAAGTATATCTTGGACACCAATGACTGAAGGTGAAGGAAAACATCTTGAGGAAACCTTGACTTTAAGTCTGAAATCGCCAACCCGCATTGAGCAAGCGTGGTGATTACGCTCAATCCTTCTCTGTATGAGAGGAGACCTGTGCCCAGCAGTGGGACGATAAAAGGTTGATGATGATACATCTTCTCGTCGTCCAAGAACCACAGTGCCTCAAGATCAAGACTAAAGTCTTTGACCAGTGTATGTTGCCAGTGATGACATACGGGACTGAAATGTGGTTGCTCACAATGGGCCACATACGAAGGCTCAAGGTCACACAAAGGGTGGAAAGAGCTATGCTCGGAGATTCTTTGCGGGAACGGATCAGAGATGAGATCCGCAAAAGAATCAAGGAATCAAATCACCGACATAGCTCTTCGAGTCGCGTCCAGCAGTGGACCTCTCTGCTGAAATGAAAGCCAGAGGTTTTCTACGATGTCACAAGTTTTCGCATTTGTGGTTCTCAAACATTTTCGTTTCTTTGCGATGTTTTACTTCCCCGTTTTGAGAGCTGTGGCGATGGAATTATTTACACAAAGTACCTGCCTGGGTTCCAACTTCAAACGCACGAACTCGTGTGTCGGTGTCGCTACCACTGAGCCACTACTGCAAGTTGCATGTTATGTGGTATCACCGAAGGCTGAACAGCACCCTAATTGCGTAACACACCATTACAATTAATTGGAATCATTTTGAAGCATTCTAACATTAGAGGAATGGCCGCTAATGTCCGAAAAATGTGTCTGCTAAATAAAGCATGTTATTGAACTGTCAAAGAACCCATTGCTACTGACAGTATGATAAACAATTGAAGGGTTAAGTGGACAAAGGTGGACAAATGGTGTGTTTTAACTGCTAATAAATAGATTTATGCAAAAAGTTTTTTTTTTATAAATCGTTCAATTACCGGGTTAGTACTATACCGGGTCGGTATGGGTATGAGCTATAGAATATTTGTAATCTATAACTGTTTCTTCAGTTATCATTATCACCGTCCTTTGTGAGCTCGTTTTAAGAATTCCATACCTACTTAGTATGTCAACTCAATGTAACAAATTGCCCATTTTTTAACTCGATAGGTAAGTGGATTGTGTGGTCTCGCGTTATTTATTGTCATGGACAGGTAACTACGGAACCCTACACTGAGTGTTGCCCGACACGCTCGTGGCCAGTTTTGATTAAATCTATATCTATACTAATATATAAAGCTGAAGAGTTTGTTTGTTTGCACGCGCTAATCTCGGGAACTACTGGTCCGATTTGAAAAATTCTTTTTGCGTTGGATAGACCATTAATCCAGGAAGGCTTTAGGGTATATAACATCACGCTGCGACTAATAGAGTGGAGCATAACTAACAACACGCGAACGAAGTCGCTGGCGGCTGCTAGTTGAATATAATTTCGAATCTATAAAAATAACGTTAACACTTTTGACCTTGCCTGTACTTTAGATTACTTAAGCGTAATTCTGCCGTCATAAGGAAAAAAGATGCATCTAACATATTTTTTCCAAATTAAGTTACATGCATATTCTAAATCAGTAAAAAAATGGCATACACCAATATTATTATATTTCGCGTGAAAAAAATGTTAGATGCGTCTTTTTTCCTTATGACGGCAGAATTGCTCAGTAGTAATGCTTATAATTATGTTGTCTGCAGGTTTCTCAAAAAATCAGGATACGGGAACACAAAACTGTATTTCGCAGTAGAACTGTCATACCTATTGATGTTTCTTGGCTTACGCGGAGTATTGGGTACTTATTTAATGTACTGGATCATCACGACTGATTACTTTGATTGGGAAGAGAAAATTATATCAATAGTATTCTATCTTGTGTCATTGGCTTTCGTTCACGATATAGCTAGCTTTATAAGCTACAAATACAAGAATGAAATAGTGAGTTGGTTTTATGTATTAATCTTAGTAAGTACGTTCATTAAATAGTAACGGTTTTCAACCAGTGTGTGTTGCCAGTGATGACTTATGGAACTGACACGTGGACGCTAATAATGGGCCTTATAAGAAAGCTCAAGGTCACTCGAATGGCAATGGAGAGGGCTATGTTCTCGAGTGGCGCCCACCCACCGGAAGACGCAGCATGTGTAGGCCTCCAACAAGGTGGACTGACGACCTGGTGAAGGTCGCGGGAAACAGGCGTAGGACCGGTCGTCGTGGAGATCCTTGGCAAGGGCTATGTCCAGCAGTGGACGTCTTTTGGCTGAAATGATGATGATGGTTTTCAGTTTTGACAGTTCCACAGCAATAATTGAGTTATCTAATTACGTACGTTGTTGAACATATCCAAGCACTTTTAAGTATACGTCAATCATATTTTTTATGAATTTGGCAATGGTTTCGCAATATCCTTCAAAATTATTCTGATTGTGATTGAGTGCGTTCGCAATGGTCCTTCTGTCAAGCAAATGAAGTAGTGCAATACGATATAAGTAATTATAGACATAGAGGCTTATACCAAGACCCTTCTGGCTACCCTAGCCATTAGTATATATGACGTGTATATTATATTAACGAATTTTCCTTTCTTTTGTTATATTTTTTACAGTTAAACTTGTTTTCTATTCCCAGCGTGAATTCCGGAGGGATTTCCTCTATGCAACCACAATTCCTGATGGAACAAGTACACAGACTGAGTCAGATATAGTTATCACATTCCAAGAAATCCACAAGGAAGTAAGCCAGCGGCAAGTACACCAGCAACCGAAGCGATGGTGGTGCGATATACTTTAATTGACAAATAACTAACATCTATTGTTACTATTATTCTATGTTGTATGTCACATAACGTCTAAAACTGGGGCCGTGGGGCGTACCACCGGAGCAATAATACCACAAAGTTCCAACTTATCATCGGTGGTTATCTCCGGCCGATTCTCGCTGCACCGCTGAACCACATTCTCATCAGCATTAACTTAGGGACTGAGCAATTGTCAAGATAAAATATTAGGGACTGAGCGATTTTAATTCTCGAGTTTCGCCAACAGAACTGGCAACCTGGTTTATGATGTTTTTTCAGAGATATTTTGAAGAAATTGCGCGTTTTCTTTGAATTATTAAAAAAAACGTCATGTGTGCCTAATATTAACCTGGTGAAATGCAATAATAACATCTTTATTCGAGTAACATAGTTTAAGGACTATGTTAGTCAAATTTATTTTATACTTAAAATGTTTTTATCCTGGGGAGCATCACATTGCAGTGAATAATAAACATACAATCGAGCTTGCTAGCGACCATTTTCAGGATATTGTTGAAGTTGTCCTGAACTCTGCGCACCAGGGAAGCACATCTCATTCGCATAGTTGGTCAAAAATAATTAATATGTGCGTCCGCGAACATCCCAATGCGCTACAAAACCGGGGCACCTCCATCAAGACCTTGACGGCATTGTTGTTTTGGACACGAAGGGCGCTGTACAACCGATGGGTATATCTAGCCCACATGCTGCACGAGTAAAAAGTTGTACAGTATGCTCTTGACTTCAAGCAGCGTGCAAACCTGCGAGCCAGCATGTTCGCCCTTACCGACAACGTCCTTCGTTCCCGCTCAATATCGAGTCCGTCATTGAGGTCAGGGGTTAATATATGACCAAGATATTTAAACTTAAATACTCTTTTAATCGAAGCGCCATTGATTAAGAGGTGGTACATACTTCGGGCCAACCCCAGCCTCAAAGATACGATTATATTAGACTCCGATTTATTGGAGTTGTATACCAACCCCTGTGTTCTAGCATACTCTTCACTTTTAGCGACTTAAGACGCGATAAAAACAAAATAAATGTTTATAGCTTTTGAAAATAATAATAGGTTGGTTATTTGTTAGGCAGCAGTTTGAAGTTTTTCATAATAATTCAAAGAAATTGTGCAGTTTCTTTCAATTCTGACTTACCACTGTCAACCCAGTTGCTGCAACTGGGTTGACAATTGTGTAACAATAGTTGCAACATGTAATATGCAAAACACCTTACCCTCCTGTTTAGGAGTCTGGTATAAATTGTACAAGTGCAAGTTTTAAAATTTTATACGAATCCATTGAAACTGTAAAACAAAAATATATTATAACTATAATTAAATGTTTTTATTTATAAAATCATACAATATGTTTTTGTATGAATGATTTTTAGTTACAACAGCTAATAATAAAAATGGATTTATTAACTCTCTAGTGTTTTTTTATTATGCTAAGAAATGTTATAATTTATAAACAGCAACTAATTAAAATAACAATTCAAAGAAACATTATTTTATTTTTACCCCTTTCGCTTTAATCTTAGAGAACATTAAAATGTGTATGGTTGTACAAATTTATTTCGATTTTATTTGCAAGGGACACAAACATAACTCAGCAGTCAGCACTCAATATGTTTATTGCTTATAAAATATTATTTATGTGGTAAATTTATAACTTAGGTCACTATGGACCTTGAAGGGCAAAGAAAAAGGGTAGAAGAGAGGAAGCTCTGTTAGGTGATAATCAAATCGCATAAATGTGGAAACAAATTTTAGCTCACATATTATAGTCAAAATTTGGAAATTGCAAATAAGGATATATTTTGCCTATGCATAATTTGTTTTTATCTGCTAAATATACTTAAATATTAATCTGTACAATAATTAATGTACTTAATTCTGCATTATAAACTATAGGCAGACTGTTAACCCATTTGAAATGCCACTAAAATTTTAAAAGCTTTGCCTGGGTGCCACTAAATATTTTTAAAGATTACAATAGAAAATACTTAATTAAATGTGTTTTTTGATATAAAAAAATCCTTAATAAGAAAAAACCCATTCAAAAATGGTAAACGCAATATATGCGTTGGTGGCAGTGGTAAAAGAATTTAAATCGTAAGTGCCATTCAACGCACCGTTTGCGTTGATGTTTGGACGGTATTATTCAACAGTTTATTAAAAAACCTGTGGATTCAATCTAACATTTATCAAATATCGGCCAGGTTGCAAAATATTTAGTATGTAATTTACTAATGACCTACTAAAAATGCGTAATCCATTTTTAGTACGTAATTAGTAAATTACTTACATACTAGTAAATTTAACTCTAATATATTGAAAAATACTTGAATATATTTTGCCGTGATTTGGTTAAGCATAAATTTGTCCAAAAAATAATTTTATTGCTATGCAAGGTTTGCATGCAAGTGATTTTATTTAAAAAAATATATGATAAAACAGTGTACAAAAATGATAAAATCAAGAATATTGCTTACTTTCATCTCTCAATTCAAAATGTACTATAAACACCCAGTAAAAGTTCAGTTATCACTAAATGAATATGGACCTTCACAGCACCAACCGTTTTTACTTTACTGATACAAGAATATCAGCCCAAACCAAAAACCGACAGTGGTTCCATGTTTCAAAATTGTTTCTAGCCGTGAATGTTGCCAAATATTTAAATAAATTTTGTTGTAATGGCAGAAAATGTTACATAGTACACTCAACGCAAATGGGACGTTGGTGGCATGTCATTGTAATCTCGCTAAACGCAAATGGTGCGCTGGTGGCAACAAATGGGTTAACTGAGATGTTGCCTGAGGGAGCAGTGCCATGGGAAAATATGAGAGCTTAGTGATTCGTCAATTTGTAAGAACTCCTTTATCACACAGTTACCTCAGGTGACGTCTCAGTTGAGCAGTTCAAAGTCTTTTAGGTACAACTATTGGGTACCATCCTTTTATGCAATATCTATCAAAATTATTAGTTCCCACTCAGTATGTGCTTATCCACAAAATAAAAGTTCTACCGGTGGTAGTTAGATTTCTTATGATTTCTCCTCTCCCTCCAATTTCCTGTATGTTTATTTCTATTGTCTTTATTCCTATTATAATTGTCATTGTGTGCATCCCTGGGTCTGTAGTCATCTCTATGTGCTTTGTCTTTGGGCCTGTAGGGGTGATGCCGATGAGACCAGTTACCCTGTAAGCTGGCCATGACCAATCTGTCTTTAGGGTCAAACGGTTGGTGCGTCATACTGATAGACTTAAAGTCCTCGGCTTTCAAATCGTCTGTCATATCAACAAACTGTTTAGCGATGTTTGCTTGCTGGGGGAACTCCATAGGTGGTTCCAGTCCGTAACATCTGATTGGTGGCGGTAGAGTTACCATTCGCCCACGACTTTGCAAAGATAATGTTCTATGGTATAAAGAGGTACCTCGAAATAAGTTTATAGCATAAGGCACCGAAACTTCGTCACAGTATGTGATGAATGCAAAGTTTTTTTGACGTCCATCTCGATCTCTTGGTATCCTAACTTTCTCCAATGGTCCCGCCTGTAAATAAGAATATGATAGAATATTGTTAGTAAGGATTGGTAAATTCGAGAAATTGTTCTCGTGCGGCGCAATCGATGTTATTATTAAAGTACAAACACAAACCTGCAAAAATAGTTCGTAAAGTATTTCCTCAGTAACTTGTTCAGGCAAATTACCACACCAAAGTGTTTTGTTATCGTCTTCAACCATGATGCTTTATAGTATTTGATAAATAGTAACAAAATAACATAAACTCAGTAAACTGCAAGCAAGACACATCACGATTGACACGATTCACGAAATCACGATCACAAAATTCACACGCCTCAGGCCCTCAGCCGTCAAGGCGTCAACACAGACTAGGGATGGACAAAAAATATCGATATATCAAAATATCGATATTTTTTCAGAAAAATATCGATATTTATCGGCGATATTTTTTCCCGCGATATATTGATTTTCGATATTTATTTTCAGATATCTAAATTGATATATTTTGAAAGCTCTGCTGTATGCTCTGTAGTTATGATGAAATAAATAGGATGCAGTACCTCTTGGGATTCTGTTGTAAAAGCTTCAAAATAAATCACATATAATTCATTCTTTCTTTATTTTCACATTATGTTTTAAAAACAAGACTCTATAAATAAACAGTTATACAAATCACATCTTATAATTTCTTATATATATATATATATATATATATATAACTATATATATATATATATATATAACACCTCTTTGCACACTTAGTTGATCCAGCCGCGATCCCGAACACAATAGACTCCACCTTTAGCACGGAATAACTTTAATCCAGTTGCGTATTTCTCGGGCGGAGTGGCAACGTCGCATTCTATTAAGCGATGTTGCCAAACATATTTGTCGATAGGACATTATACTCGATAAACATTTTTCAACAATTTCATGCATTAATGGATCCGTAACGGCTAAATTTTTTGAACCCACAAGGACTTTTTAGCTCTGAATATATTTCAAAAATCAATTACTTGTGTTGAACCATTTATATACTCGTACTTCCAGTAATACATCTTTTGATCCGATACCTATACCGTAACAGTTGATCAAATAGGAATTTATTATAGCTTATCTAGATATTTTATATTCGCAATACTCCATACATTGTAAGATCTATATATATTTTTTAACAATTCTATGTATTAGTGGATCCATAACGACTATTTTTTTTTTAAATGCACAAAGACTTTTTGGCTTGGAATATGTTTCAAAAATCATTCTCTTATGTTGATCCATGTAGCTACTCGTACTTCGTAATACTTATTTTGATCTGAAGATGTACTGATACCGTACCGGTCGATCAATTATTCAAAAGTCAAAGTCAAAGTTATTGTTATTAATATTTAAAGAGGTTGAATTTTGGCATGGGGTTTTTATACTTTATTTCTAACTTACCATTTACATTAAGTTTTTAAACTCTATTCATCGAAATCAATCTAATTAGTCCAAACACGATATCGGTGCTGCATGTTTGGGGCTGAAAATATTGTGTGGACGGCCTCGGTTATACTCAATGCAATTAACACTGCTTGTATAGACTTCTGTGGTAGAAATTGTATGCGAATACATATTATTATTAAATTTGAAGTTTCAGTTTTAAGCGTTGAATTTTGCTAAGCGGTTTTTTTAGGTATTAATCAGGTAGAAACAAAAAAAGTTTACTCCTTCCAAACAGAACGCACATTACAATAATAATACACTAAAAAATAATAACACATAATAAAGAAAAAGAAAAAAAAGTAATATAATTTACTAAAAAGCCTCGTACTCAAAATAAAACAATGTTTTCCTGATGTTATAATCCGGGTCAGGAGTTTTGGCGGGAAAGTTAAGCTGAGCTTCAATTTTTCCATTGGAGTTTTAAATTATTTAAAATGTTCTTTACTAAATAAAAGTGCGAGATTTATGTAGTAAATAGTGCATTCAGTAAATAATTCATAAAGAACATTGAGATATCCTAGCGTAGTGTGTACAATAAACATGTGTACCATTTATAATATTTTTTAAATTAAAAAAGATAAACTCAACCGCACGTTAGTGGAAATAAAATCATATTCGCTTCTTACTAAGTAATAAAGGTAATAAAGATCTGTGGATCTGGTGGATGATTTCTCAGTCTACTCAAAGTGTGTTATAAAAATAATTTCGCTTAGTCGCGTTATATTTTAGCGAAAGAAAGCGCTGTTTTCTAATCAAATCAAATTAAATCATTTATTTGTTAACACAGGTAAATATTGACAGATCTTACAAAGAATAATAATGATATGATGAATGAATAATAATGGTTTGTGGTAGGTACTGGAACGCGTTAGACACATGGAATGTCAACTTTAGCGGCCGCAATTTCGAAATAACTATATTTGAAACATGGAATACCAAGGAGGTAACTAATAAAAGGTTTTATTCAAATTTTGGACTATCTTGCAAATAGACAGTAGTAGACTATTTATTGAAAAAAACGAAAGAACATTTTAATAGCGCGGGAAAAAAATATTATTGTTCATTATTCGATATTGAACTTAAAAAAGAAAATTATGTGTTTGATTTCCGCAGATTGTTTGAGAAAAGTAGTTGATAAATGCCTGCGTGATTTCACCGTATACTGCTTAGTATGATACTATTGTCATCGGCAGCAGCGCGGGCGTTGAGACTAAAGGATTCGACCTCGGGCAATAGCAATAAAAAAGTTAATAATCAATGTCAAAATCCTATAAAATTTAAATTTGTTGTTAAAGTTGTCAACAGAAAAATTATTTTCTTTTGGCAATTTAAGTGTTTACCCGACTTCAAAAAAAGGAGGAGGTTCACAATTCGTCGCAATCTTTTTTTTTATGTATGTTCATCGATTACTGTAAGACGCCTGGACCCGTTTGCGAAATTCTTGTTTTATTTGAAAGGGTGGTCCCATAGTCACCAGGTCAAGATCTGATGATTAAAGATTAGAGAAATCAAGGAAAACTTTCAAAACTTTTACGGGCAACTAGTGCATTTCTAGTTATTTTCATTAAGTATTTTAAAGCACTACAATTTAGTAATGATCTGGAGTAGATATGAAGTCGGGAGACAGTTGAGGGAACTCCTCGACAATTCACAGCAGCTACCTTGTGTTTGAACTTGATTAATTTGTATTAATAAGAACTTTACACCTAAATGGGTTGTAACTGTCATTAGGGCTCTGATGATGAATACAAAGGCCAGTTCAGGTAACTTCTCAAGGGTTTACAGTAGTTCCCTTGTTTTTGGATTTAATTAATATATATATTGATGAGCAATTTTCACCGATATGCATTATTATGAAAATCTGTAGTAGATTTGATGATGAAGACCACGACCGACAAACATTCATTTTAGCCCACATATAATTTTTTTTAAAATTATAAACTAGCGCTTGACTGCAATTCCGCCTGATGGTAAGCAGTGATGCAATCGTTGATGGTAAAGCGCGCTAGTTTATTAAGTCCATTCACTTACAAAACCTTAGTGAATAGGAAGGAAGACGGCAGTTGAGCGTCGACAACGCTGCACCAGAGGGAGATTGATGTGGAGACCCTCCATGACCAAACTCCCGGCACAACAACATTTGGCGCATCGTACCCGGCACACATCGCAACACAACTGCTCAGACCCGTCCTCCATACGGCTTCACCAGAAATCAGGCCGGAACACGACGAATCGCTTGGCGGCAAGTCTTTGTCTGGTGGGTGCTAACTTCTGCCGGCAGCCGATGTTATGGCCTACCACCGAGCAAAGGCACCGAGCATAGGTGCAAAGTTCTTATCAATACGAATTAATCAAGCATTAATCATGCTCGGGCTAGTAGGGAATCAATCCGGTCCGAAAGAGAGGCTATGGTTGAGCGAACGAGTGTTGCACTGCAGGCAGTCTCCGAATGGGGCAATGCCAATCTTGTAGCATTCAATGCCGCCAAAACACAAGCGTGTCTTTTCACCGCCAAAAGGAGCCCGTTCACCTTGGCTCCTACTTTTCGAAATGTGTCCTTGGAGTGTTCCGACCGCCTTCAGCTTTTGGGAGTTGAGATTTCCTCGAACCTTAACTTTGGGCAGTTCATTGAGTCCAAGGCCAAGGTGGCTGCCAGGAAACTTGGCGTTATCGCAAAGGTCCGGCAGTACTTCACACCTGGGCAGCTTCTAATGTTATACAAAGCACAGGTCCGTTCGTGTGTGGAGTACTGCAGCCACATTTGGGCTGGTGCTGCCAAGTGTCACCTGGCCACTTTGGATTCAGTGGAGAGACGTGCAAAGAGGCTGATTGGTGACCCTGATCTAACTCGAGTTGGTCTCCAAAGCCTAGAGCACAGGCGTAGAGTAGCCAGCCTTTCGGTGTTCTATAGGATGCATTTCGGGGAGTGTGCGAGGGAATTGCATGATTTAATTCCCCCATCTCCGTTCCACCAGCGGACGACCCGTCGTACGGCTGGTTTCCACCCTTACGTTGTTAACACCACTACGATCCGGACGAAGCGTTTCGCCTCCTCCTTTATACCGCGTACGTCGAGGGACTGGAACAATTTGCCAGCGGCGGTGTTTCCGTCGGACTACAATTTGAGTGTCTTTAAGGCTAGAGTGAATAGGCTCTTAAGAAACTAGTGCGCTTTACCATCAACGATTGCGTCACTGCTTACCATCAGGCAGAATTGCGGTCAAGCGCTGGTTTATAATATGTAAAAAAAAAAAACAAACGCAAGGTGGCTGCTGTGAATAGTTGAGGAGTTCCCTCGACTGCCTATAGTCTTCATCATCAGATTTACTACAAACCATCATTTTAACCCATATAGGGGCAAAGTTCTCATCAATATAAATGAATTAAGTCCAAACACAAGGTACCTACTATTAACCGTTGAAGAGTTCCCTGAACTGGCCTTTGCTTTTATCACCAGAGCCTTCATGACAGTCATAACCCATCGTTTTGTAAAGTTCTTATCAATACAAATTAATCAAGCACAAACTCAAGGTAGCTGCTGTGAATAATTGAGGAGTTCCCTTGACTTTCTCCAGGCTCCATCATCAGCTATACCAGACCTTTATCAAATTGTAGTTCTCTGAAATACTTAATGAAGATACTTAGAAATGCACTAGTCGCCCCTACGATTTTTGGAAGTTCCTCTTGATTTCTTTAGTCTTCCATCATCAGATCCTGACTATGGGACCATTTAGAAAGTTTACCTTTTCTAACATAAAAAGAATTTTGTAAATCGGTCTAGGCGTCTGAGATTTATCGGTGAACATACATAAAAAAGTAACTGCTGCTTATCCAATCGCTTCACGCCCTTGGCAAATGCTGCACCCTGATTGGCCCATTTGAATTGGATCAACAACTGCTCAGACGCCAAAAAGGTGGATTTGTATAAAACAGCCCTTAATTATTGTTATTACTTATTATTATTCAGCGTGACACATGTGGCTCCGAACGGACCTACATATTTATGGGCAGATGGCATCGGATCAAGAAAAGGCCCCCGGATCAACAAGTGAAAATGGATCAACAAATTACTACCTATACGGCACGTCTGATCAACAAAGTGCCCAAAGGGATATCTATATATATATATATATATATATAATATATATATATATAGTGCCCAAAGGGATATCTATTTATATATATACAGGGTTCGGCACTCGAAGTGTTACTAATTTTACGTTGCTATAGCAACTAAACTGTTTACAATATAGGGCCCATTTTTTCACATTCCTTAGTGTATGGTATTGTTAATAAACTAACAAAAGCCTACTATTTTTCGTCGTTGTTAAAAAAAGTTTTGCAGATGGAAGTCAAACGAAACAGTGTCATTGCTTTGTATTTGGCTGGAAAATCGCAGGCAGCCATCGCTAATGAGCTAGGACATTTACATTTGAACAAAATGTTTGTGTATCGGACCATCACGCGTTACAATGATACGGGTAGGATCAAAAACGCCATGGAGGTGGACATCCAACAACAGCAACATCATCAGCAATGGTTCGAAAGGTAAAGGCTAGAATTGAACGAAATCCACGACAAAGTGCACTTAAATTGGCGAAAAGTCTTAATGTATCTGCCCGGAGCATAGGGCGCATATTAAAAAATAAACTTCAACTGAA
Source organism: Sesamia nonagrioides (assembly GCA_017933935.1). NCBI lineage: Eukaryota > Metazoa > Arthropoda > Insecta > Lepidoptera > Noctuidae > Sesamia > Sesamia nonagrioides. The sequence continues at coordinate 40,322 of JADWQK010001250.1, forward strand.
GCCCTACAAATTACAAAAAGTGCAAGATCTGACACTTGCACAAAAGACAGTTCGTCTAGAAAGAGCTAAGAACTTAAAGCACTTGTACGTTGATAGCTTGCTTGAAAATTTGGTATTTTCCGATGAAAAAAATTTTACCGTTCAGCAATATGTGAACAAGCAAAATAATCGCGTATGGTTAAAGTGTAAATCAAATGACAATTTAGACCAACGAATTGCCTTGCGAAAGCAAGCGGCATCTGTGATGGTTTGGGCGGCGGTAACTGCCATGGGACGCTCACCTCTCGTTTTCATTGACCAGGGTGTAAAGATAAACCAGCAGATCAGACCGTAAAAAGATTTTAAACGATGCTTTGTTACCTTGGGCACATAAGCAATTTGGTAGAAATCATTGGACCTTTCAACAAGACTCGGCACCATCTCACAAAGCTCGTGAAACCCAAATTTTTTTACAAGAAAATGTTCCGAGCTTCATTTCTTCGTAACAATGGCTTGGCCACCATATTCCCCGGACTTAAACCCAATGGATTTTTCCATATGGTCAATTCTAGAAGCCAAAGTGTCAACAAAAAAATATGAGACGGTGGACGCCTTAAAGATTGCGCTTCGCCGAGAATGGAACAAAATACCAGCAGACCACATTCGTGCAGCGTGTGAAGCCTTCTCGGTCAGACTCGATGCTGTTATCCGCGCTAAAGGTGGCCATATCGAACAATAGCTTCTTATTTATTTATTGTATATGTCTTTTTTCGATACTGAAGTTTGTAAATAAATATGCTCATGTTTAACAGAATTACAGCATTTTGAATTGGTAACACTTCGAGTACCGACCCCTGCAAATATATTCAAACCATTCTTTGTGACAACATTTTTTACTACTTCTGAAACAACAAAACATTTTTCTCCTGTCTCCCGAATCTGTCTTCCAAACTTAAATATATTTAATTTTTTTATAAATGTCATCAGCCAGAGACAATAATAAAATTCAACCTCAACATCCCCTCTGAATTTTATATTGTCTCAAAATAAAATTTTAAATCATCTCTATAAACCCAAGACATAACTTTCAAACAGTAACTTCAACACAGGGAGTTTGTTATAGATAGGGAGATCTATAACAAACTCCCTGTCTATAACTTCAACAAACTCCCTATCTATAAATTCGACAGTCTCCCTGTCTATAAACTCAATAACAACCTATACCACAATTCCCTACCTATCATTACATTCTACATACTATACAATATGTAAACAAAACCCTGTCCGATCCGTGAAGGTATTGCTAGGTATCGATAACTAATTCTACTAATGGATGCAAAGCCGGGTTAAACATAAAAAAATCCCCCTAAAAAAATAAATATTATTTCGTAAAAAGAGGTAACTTAATACATGTGCGGTTAGCAACACTTCCGCGGGCGGCGGGTGGCAGGGCACGCGGCACGTGGTCGCATCGCTATTCGCTCATAATAATACCGGTGTTGTCACTTTTATAATAATTACTAAATTTCGGGGAAGTTGGAATTGATTCGCGGGAAAAAAAGATTATTTCAAAATTCATTAGTATTGTCACTATGATGATTACGTAAAATTTTATATTATATTTGGTCAAGTGTTTACCTAACCTTTATTATCCTTATAGGTCGGACAGGGTTTTCTTTACATATGGTATATTAAAGCTACCCCTTAAATATAAATTTCAAATTAATATCCGAGACACCTTAATATTATAATTAATACCTAAATTTCGAGTTAACTACCATTTACCAAAACATTTATATCTAATATAACGTCTATCAACTCTCTTAATTAAACACTATTCCACAAAGTTCACTTCATTATTAACGTTCACATATAAGTCATTGATCACTCACTATATGTTTTCTTAAACTTAGAAACATTGTTCTGTCGGTGGCGTATTGTGTCACCAACACTAGTTAATATTAAAACCCTCAACACTTAGGTTCGTATTCCAGAAGGAAACTCAAGCATTGATCTCTGCTTAAGCATTACTTAAAACTAGTTTCAACCAATCAAATGGCTTGAAACGAGACTTAAGTGGAGTTTGAGTTTTGAGTGACGTTCTGTAATACGCACCTTAATGTTTCCGACAAAATAAACATAACTCTGCCTGCGGCTTGCATCGCGACAGTACGTATACGAACCTTACGACAAACGGTCGTTCAGTAAAGAGTTCATCTGTGTTCCCAGTGTTTTTCCTACCATTATTAACTAGCGTTACGTTACGCCTATAATTGTGATAGTGAATTAAATTGTTTTTCCGGTATCCACGACTTTTATTTAGGAGTATACCTCCAAATCTCTAATCCTTTTGTCAAAATATCCGCAATGTTAGAATTGGTTTGACAGTAAAAAATTTCAATTAAATTTTGATCTATCTTTTCTTTAATAAAGTGATATTTTACATCAATGTGTTCGCTTCTTCTGTTTAGAATTCCATTTTTAATTAAAACAATAGCCGATTGATTGTCAACAAATAGTTTTGGTGTATGCTCTGTAATTTCTTTAATCAGACTTTTTACATACATTAAATCTTTGATACATTCAGCAGCAGAAATATATTCTGATTCCGTTCTGGAGAGAACAGTGACAGATTGTTTACGAGAGCACCAATGTATAAAACCAGTTGTACTTATCCTAGTATCTGGATCACCTGCAAAGTCTGCATCACAGTATGCTGTCAACACTGAACTATTTCCACGTAGATACTGAATAGGTACCGGAAGAGCTTTTAAGATATCTAAATATGCTTTTCATATTTGCGAAATCATATAAATTAGGACACTCTTGATGCCTACATTAGCCAACATAAAATGAAACATCTGGTCTAGTTTTATTTACCAAATATATTATAGACACTATCAATTGCCTATAACTATGCACATCACTACTATAACTTTTCCCCTCTTGATGTGCGTCAATTAAAATGTTTGGCAATGCATTTTCTTTCAAGTCGCCGTATCCAAAATTCTTCATTAATTGTTCAGTATAGGATTTCTGATAAATTTTCAAATAATTTTCTTCAACCTTTATATCAATTCCAATAAATTTTTCTATTTTATCAAATCTTCTAATTTCAAATTCTGCTGCACCCATTCTGGGCCCATAACCTGTTGTTATTATGAAATAAATAGGATGCAGTACCTCTTGGGATTCTGTTGTAAAAGCTTCAAAATAAATCACATATAATTCATTCTTTCTTTATTCTCACATTATGTTTTAAAACAAGACTCTATAAATAAACAGTTATACAAATCACATCTTATAATTTATTTTATATATATACCTATATACAATATGTTAAGAAAACCCTGTCCGACCCGTGAAGGTATTGTTAAGTATCGATAACTGATTCTACTAATGCAGACAAAGCCGGACTAAAGCTTAAAAAAAAATCCACCTAAAAAAATAAATATTATTTTGCAAACAGAGGTAACTTATTACATGTGCGGTACGACACCCTTCCGCGGGCGACGGGGGACAGGGCACGCGACGCGTGGTCGAATCGCATAAGCGTACCGTCAAAATGGTGTTGTCACTTTTTTTTAAATTACCAAATTTCGAAGAAGTTGGAATTAATTCGCGGGAAAAAAAGATTATTTTAAAATTCATTAGTATTGTTACGATGATGATTACGTAAAATTTTATATTATATTTGGTCATGTGTTTACCCAACCTTTATTATCCTTATGGGTCGGACAGGGTTTTCTTTACATGTTGTATATTATATTCAAAGCATTCTTTGTGACAACATTTTTACTACTTACTATTTCAGAAACAACAAAACATTTTTCTCCTGTCTCCCGAATTTGTCTTCCAAACATAAATATTGTGTTAAATAAATTTAATTTCGTTATAAATGTCATCAGCCAGAGACAATAATAAAATTCAACATTAACATGCTCATGCATGCGTCACATTATGTATTTGACCAACCCGATTTCTTAAATTTAGAAAAAGAATAGTTAAGTATTAGGCTGTATGGGTATAGTTTCTTTGCTTAAACACAAACAAAAATTACAGTCTTATCAGTCTCTTCTTGGCTTTTTCAAAGAAGAGCACTAAGGTACGTATTACAGAACGTTACTCAAGACTCAAGCATTACTTAAAACTAGATTCAACCAATCAAAAGGCTTGAATCGGGACTTAAGTAGCGCTTGAGTTTTGAGTGACGTTCTGTAATACGGACCTAAGGACCGTATTACAGAACGTCACTCAAAACTCAAGCTCTATTTAAGTCTCGTTTCAAGCCATTTGATTGGTTGAAACTAGTTTTAAGTAATGCTTAAGCAGAGATCAATGCTTGAGTTTCATTCTAGAATACAGACCTAAAATCCGTATCGTCATAGACTGTAATTTTTGTTTATGTTTGAAGCAAAGAAACTAAACCCATACAGCCTACTGCGTACCTATTCTTTTTCTATATTTAAAAAATCGGATTGGTCAAATACATGAGCATACCGCAGAGCTTTGAAAATATATCGATTTTGATACCTGAAAATAAATATCGAAAATCGATATATCGCGGAAAAAAATATCGCCGATAAATATCGATATTTTTCTGAAAAAAAATATCGATTATTTGATATATCGATTTTTTTTGCCCATCCCTAGTTTGTGGTGATTAGCAGCGCAGCTTACCATGTTACTGATGTTACCATGTTACTAATTAGGGATGGGCAAATGGAAAATATATATCGATATTTATCGTATCGATATTTTTCAAATAAATCGATATAATCACTCAAAAAATATCGATATTTCGATATATCGATATTTTTTGCCCAATTTGCAAACAGCCATTAAACTTATGTCAAAACAGCCATAGGTGTATTTGCTTCTGCAAATACACCTATGGCTGTTTTGACATAAGTTTTATTATTAAAAAAACAGTTTCATGTACCAGAAAAATCAACATCGTCAACACAACACTTTGCTAGTGTAATTACTGGGTATATGAGACCTAATAACTGTAGCGCAGGGCAGTATTAGAGTAGTAACTGAGTAATTCTTGGTTACTGTTTGGCACTGCAGCTATCCATGGGCAGAGGTGATCTTTGCCATCAGGCGTGCGAATTGCTTGACATAAAAAAAAACAACAGTAAAAATAACATTATACAAACCAGTATTTTTCTGATATTAACATCAGGAGCACTCTTTGTTTGATGTGTGCCCTTGTTAATCTCCTTCAACCATTTGGCACAGCACAGCCAAATTTAGCACTGAAGCTACCCTTTCAGATGACACTGAAGAAGCTTGACAAATCAAATATTTTAGACCGATATCCAAGAGAATCAGCGTGAAATGTTGACAATTTACCCAGAACTTTATTTGATCAGATTTTCTTTCTAAAAGTGGTTGGTCCAAATACTGCTTCAGTTCACTGGGAACACAGCTACTGCTACCTCTGACGAAGCTATGTTCAGATTTAATAATTTCTCATGTCTGGTCCAGATAGAGGACCCACTTGCTTTGATACTGCTTGATCAGGATTTTTATCTGGAGAACATTGTCCTCTAAGCGGAGGTTCTGCATAAATTTCAGCACTAATTTTGGATATAGGATTTGACACAACAATTGGCGAGGTAAAGTGGATACGCTTGAACCGAGGGTCCAAAATAGTAGCTACTGAGAGAAAAGGATTTCTTTCTAAGGAAGCCAGATTGATTTCAACTTTTTTGAGGAAAGCTTTTTTTACAATCCACCAAAAAGAGGTTGATGGAGTTGCTTGATCTGTAACTTGGGTTACTAAATTTGTAAGAGGAATGGCTAAGCTTCACGTTACATAATTCGTACCACATATTTCCTCGGTAGCTTCTTTGAAAAGGCCAGGAAGAGCACTATAATCCCGTATCGTCATAAGTGTTTGAAGTAAAGAACAAGAATAGGTATGCAGTAGGCTGTATGGGTTTAATACAGCCTACTGCATACCTATTCTTGTTCTAAATTTAAGAAGTCGGTTTGGTCAAATACATGATGTGTGTGATATGAGCATACAGCAGAGCTTTGAAAATATATCGATTTTGATATCTGAAAATAAATATCGAAAATCGATATATCGCGTGAAAAAAAATCGGCGATAAATATCGATATTTTTCTGATAAAATATCGATATTTTGATATATCGATATTTTTTGCCCATCCCTATTACTAATTATTCATTTATTTTATTCTTTGAGCGCAGCACGTCAAATTCACAGAGCAAGTACCTAATCAGAATCACTAGGTTTTGTCAAATTACTGCGATTGATATTATCGTTAGCGTTTTTCCAAACGTTTTAATTGTTACGATTGTTACAGTTTTAATCCAGAAAATGTGCGGAGCTGTATGTATACATAGTGACCGTAATTAGTGGCGTACATTTTATTTCTAGTTACTACGTAAACGTTTTGGACTGCTTTAAGGTTAAACTCCGAGCGGCAACATGGAAGACTCCTCTAAATACCAGCAAATGCAAGATGAAATGTCCAGGTTAGTAATACAATTGACATGAAACCATTTAAGTCACTCCATAGAGAGCATCGAATCTTTATCTGCTTTTATGCTCTTGTTGTTCATTGTATGGAACACATACAAAATATCGAAAAAATCCGGACTAGTGTCTCTTGGTGTTATTTGAGATCTTCCTGTTTCGCCAAATGCACGTCAATTTGTTCATGGCGGTCTTTATTCAGTTAGAGTCCTGATTTCTTGATCGATTCCTCTTTCGTTGGTTAGGAGAGATGCTATGTAGATGAATTCACTCATAAATTCTAGACCAGGGAGTTCACCAGTTATAGATAGTTGGCTGGTTCTATCGACTAGCATGACTTTGACATGTTGATATTTATCCAACCATTTTATTTTAATTTTCCACTCTGTTCTATAATGATTGTGAGAGAGATGGAGGTAGACGAAAATTCGTTTCTTCTCTTTCTTTTGGAGTGCCACAATTCTCATCTCAAAGGCATGTCCATTAGTATATGTGGATGCTCATGTGCATGTCACTGAAAATTTGCAGGTTGAAAGGACAATAGGCAAAAATGTATGGAATGTGGTACCAGCTCCAATATCAACATTAATATATCATTACAAAGACATTTTGATGCTGGAAAACGTCTACCATGCTGCTTGTTCCTGTTTTCCCTATTCACGTTTGGGAAGCAGTAATCTTGCTAGGTTTTCTAAATCAGAATTTACTACAAACTACTTATATTATTAAAATAAAGCTGGAATTCGATACGACTTTGTGATGATGAACACACTTAGGATTCTATTATTAAAAGAAGCAAGAAAACAAGCATCCTTTAAATAATAATCATATATTTTAGCAATAAGTGAGTAGATTTAAACCACCACCAAACCAACCACCAAACCAAACCAACCAAATGACCAAACCAACCAAAGAAACCCAAACCACCAAACCAACCCAAACCAACGACCAAACAAACCAACCAACCAAACGACCAAAACCACCAAACCAACCAAACCAAACCCAAACCAACCAAACAACCAAAGAAACGATGGATGGAATGTGTGAAGGATGATATGGCTAAGAAGGGGGTGACTGCCGAGATGGTTTCTGATAGGGATGCATGGAAGAAAAAGACATGTTGCGCCGACCCCAAATAAATTGGCATAAGGGCAGGAGAATGATGATGGTGATGATGAAGTGAGTAGATTTAAAATTTTACATATTGTTATCAACTATAACAGCATTTATGAAAGAGCATTAAATCCCGCATGTGTTGCATAGCCTATGTACCTTTCGATGGTGTATGTCACCTGGTTAAACATGTGCAATAGAATTTGCACTGGTGATCAACAAAAATATGTCTTAATATGGAGATCTCCCAACTAGATTGTATACTCGTATTGACTCGCTGTATATGTATGATTAACACCGGGGCCACGGGACTTTTTGAACAGGTTGTCATGGCCCTGAAACGCAAAGGGCAACTGGAGGAATAGGGTTTTTACTAGTTGACAAAACTGTTGTCTATCTATCTCTCTACGTATCTCCAAACACAATCAGGGTTAAGACTGGCAGCTATAGTAAATTTGTTTCTCTCAGTAAGACCTTTTAAACAACACTTCCTATTAACAATCATACCTATTGGAGCCGGGTACCGTTTGCCCATTCTCCTTTGTAAGCTAATTGAAGAACAATAATTAAGTACCAAAATACTGCACTGAACTGCAGTGCTTGCTTGAGCAGAAGCTTGCAAAAGATTCCCTTAAAGTCTGATTTGATGCCTTTCATCCTACTATAGTGTGTACTATTTGTATTACCAGGTTTGAAGCGGAGATCTCTGGCGGTGATAGTGTGGTCTCCCGGGCCGTCATCGGTGCAGCCACATTTGGGGCTGTGCAACAACAGTTGGAGCGCGCTGCTGCGCCCTTGATGCCGCCTCCCTTTGATATGTCTATGATGTTTCCAACAGTACCGCCACCGCCACCACCACCCTCCATCATGGTGCCATCACAGGTAGTTGTTTGAATACTAATCTATGTCGTCCTCCGTGGCGCAGCGGTCAACACGCCTGCCTGCGGCGTGGAGGCCCCGGGTTTGATCCCCGGCCAGGTCATGATGGAAAACGATCCTTTCCTGATTGGCCTGGGTCTTAGAAAAACAGATTTGAAAAATTCTTTTTGCGTTGGATAGCCCATTAATCCAGGAAGGCTTAAGGCTATATAACATCACGCTGCGACCAATAGGAGCGGAGCATAACTATTCCGTATTCCCGGGCGGCTGCTAGTTTAGTTATAATCTAATCTATACCATTCTCTAGCTCCATAAAGAATAGAGGTAAACAAACCAATTTAGGGTTATCACAACTCACGTTTTACAAATCTCCTGTTATTTACATGATTATCGACTTACATGCTAGCTATTTATCAACAATTCCTATTGCAGCATATTTCAATAGAATCACTAGAATAACATGCATAATAACTTGGTATTTCGAAAAACCATTAAAAAGTCCAAATTAATTTTATGTGGTAGTCCTACAAATGAAATGAAATCGTTTATCAAGTAGGATCACTGATCACTTTTACACGTCATATGTTTTTTTTTTAAACTAGATGAAGCCGGCATTTCCTAACTGACTGCCTCTGAGAAGAAATAGCCGAAACAAACTCAGGGATAGTCTTTTTTCAAGTCCAGACATTAAAAATGAAAACGTTTACAACAATTTACCTTATAAATACGCATATTGCTTAATAACAATGCTTAACAGAGCGAGCAGCTCAGTCCAAAGCTTTTTTGTCTTCTAAATAATCTGTGATTTTATAATAACCCTTTTTGCACAGTTTGGCCTATAGATAGTTTTTAAATTGTTTAATGGGTAAGTTTCGAATGTCCATGGTCCATTGACCCATGAACGAGTTGCCTACTCTGTGGAGACGAGTGTGATGTACAGCAAGATTGTGTTTGTTCCTGGTATTTATATTATGAATATCGCTTATTTTCTTAAAATCCAACATATATTTATGTACATACATAAGATTTTCAAATATATATTGTGAAGCTACAGTCAGAATGCTCACCTCTCTGAATTTTTCTCTATGAGAATCTCTAGGACCAAGGTTGTAAATGGCTCGAACAGTCCTTTTCTGTACAAGTTCGCCAGAGAAGAATCCCATAAGTCATAAGACTATGAAAATAACTAAAATAAACAATTCGGTCTGTATCCACATAGTTATCTGTCTAATTTTCTTAACAGCAAAGGCAGCGGAACCGAGTCTACTCGACAGCTTCTCAATGTGAGGACCACATTGTAACTTGGCGTCAATAGTTAATCCAAGAAAAACCTTCGACTCGACAGGGATCAACTCTACTCCATTCAGTTGAACATTGGTACTTAGTTGCCTGACATTTGGCGTAGAAAATTTAATGATTTTAGTTTTTTTTTCCATTTAAAAGAAGGATATTTACATTAAACCAATGGACAACTTTAGAAAGTGCTTTGTTAACTTCGTCAAAACTGTGCTAGCTGACGCTTGACTTTAAAAATAAGAGAAGTGTCATCCGCGAACAATACTATGTTGTGATTATCCCTCACGTGATGAGGTAAGTCATTAATATAAATTAAAAACAAGATTGAGCCCTGCAGAACGCCCATGGTGACCACAGATCCTGCAGATATCTTGCCATTAACATCAACCCTCTGAATTCGATTATTCAGATAAGAAGTCAGAAGGTCGAGAGCTCTGTCCCTTAAACCATAATGATACAATTTCCTAATAAGGGTATCATGATGTATGCAATCAAAGGCCTTGGACAAATCACAAAAAATACCAAGAGCATCCTGCGATTCCTCCCAGGCCCCAAATATGTTCTTCAGCAACGCCACGCCCGCATCCGTAGTTGAACGACCCTTTGTAAAACCAAATTGTTTCACGTGCAATAAATTATGTAAGTTAAAGTGCCTCAACAACTGTTTCAAAATTATTTTTTCAAAAATTTTGCTCAAAGTTCGTAATATCGAAATTGGGTGAAAATTCGTGGGATCAGTTGTACTACCAGATTTGAGCAGTGGAATTACTTTACTAAGTTTCATCAAATCAGGAAATATACCAGATGTGACACTTTTGAAACTTCAGTATATACTGACAAACCCCAATGATCGGCAGTTTTTTTTTTACATCGAGATCCTTAAAAGATTCTATAATGTCTTTAGCAGCCACAAACGTAAATTCAAAGTGTTTGTCACATTCTGGAACACATTCTTTTAGTGTGGCATAAGCAGAAGTGGAGGAAGTAGACAAAGTTTTTGTTGTTATTATTGGAATATTAGTAAAAAAATTCTCAAACTCACAAAACTCAAAAAAAGAAAGATGGTCGAAATCCAGGTACAAAAAACACATTCTGTGGAATTCAACCAATGAATAAATTTGAGGCATTAGTGAATACAATTTTGCGTATTTTAATGACTTTCAAATCAACTACATAACACATGCATTGTAATATTTTCAGGTATGGACTAATTATAATATATATATCAAAAAATTTAACCTATTAGGAAATTAGCTTAGATACGTGTCATATTTCATTCAAATCTGTTAAGCGTTCCATGCAAATCATAAATATCTAAACATAAATAAACTGTTTAGATTAGTAGGAAGTAGGATTATTACTTTTATGAAAATCATCTATGTAGACAAGGTTCTTAACGTCTGTATTTTAGGCATAAACTACTCATTGCCTAGCAACGGTTTGTTTACCTCTATTCTTTATCGAGTTTGGCTCAACTATAGGTAATAATTTTTTTTTAATAAAATTTCTAAACATAGCGAAATTTTTAAATCTAGGGATTCTTTATGTGCAGGATACAGCTAGTTACATCTATGGATGCTTGTATTAGTTAAATATTTCAAATTTAGACCTTAGAAGCATTAGTATGTATGTATAGTTGTTAGACCTACAACCTAATGCTTCTAAGGTTGAGAATAATGTTATATTTATTTTCTTATTATGGGCACTGTTAAAATTCTGCATCTCACATACATAATTTCTAACTTGTTGGTACCAATTACTTGGTAACCATATTATTTTGATTTAAGAGTGACCACAGAGTTTCTAGCCGTTTCTTTTTCATAGTTTCTGTTTTGGAATGAGCAACTTTCTTAAATTGGTTTATCCTTACTTAATATTATAAATGCGAAAGTATCTCTGTCTGTCTGTCCGGCTTTCACGCTAAAACTACTGAACCGATTGTAATGAAATTTGGTACAAAGATAGTCTAGAGCTTGAGAAAGGACATAGGCTATATAACATCTTGCTATGACCAATAGGAGCAGAGCAGTAACAAAAATGTTGCGTAAACGGGGGCAGACGCGGACGTACATATTGCTTCCATTATTTTAACAGGCTTTTATTTTATATCAACACGCGGACGGAGTCGCGGGCAACCACTGGTTTTATATAAATGTTTTGAGTTTACAGTACACAGCCTGGTTCCTTATCATGGCATGATCATGATTTCCATGTGATTATGCGCAGTTTCTTTAAGTAGTAGAAATAAATACATATATCAAACCAAGCTAAATGCTTTGCCATATGGTTCTATACAATATGTAAAGAAAACCCTGTCCGATCCGTGAAGGTATTGTTAGGTATCGATAACTAATTCTACTAATGCCTACAAAGCCGGGCTAAACTTAAAAAATAAATCCCCCTAAAAAAATAAATATTATTTCGCAAAACGAGGTAACTTAAAAGATGTGCGGTAGGCCACCCAGGCGCGGGCGAAGAGGGGCAAGGCACGCGGCACGCGGTCGCATCGCTATTCGCTCAGAATTATACCGCCAAAAATAATGTTGTCACTTTTTAAAAATTACCAAATTTTGGGGAAGTTGGAATTAATTCGCGGGAAAAAAAAGATTATTTCAAAATTCACTAGTATTGTTACTATGATGATTATGTAAAATTTCATATTTTATTTGGTCATGTGTTTACCTAACCTTTATTATCCTTACGGGTCGGACAGGGTTTTCTTAACATATTGTATATGCAATTTGCACTAAACTCATTTTATGCCTTGTTTTATTAAGAACATTGTTTTATTATAGTTGAAAACAAGTGTGATTTCTGGTGATGCTTCATTTACTTTTAACATTAATATTTCAACATGTTTTATTTGTATTCATATTTTAATCTGAGACTGTTTTTGTTCAGTCATGTATTTTAAAATAATATGCTCAATATAAATAAGTAATATGTAATGTTGACTGGTTTCCGCAACTCTACTCCAATGTATGTGTTTTCCTCAAACCACATCTAATCTTATGGAGGGTACCTGTTTTACCAAAGTACTAGAACTAGCTTAGGAGCACATGTTTTGTGATTTGTCTTTTTATCCTCCATGCAGCTCCCAAAAGAAGTGGCCCGCTGTGTTCAGGTCCCACTAATGCCATGCTCGACTCTACTGGCAAGTTCTTGTACTTTAAACCATTGGATCAAACTAGTAACACTGTTCCTTACCAACAGGTAAGGTTACGTCCAAGTGGCACAGAAGGCGGGTTCCCGCCCGCCTTAACGTTTCTCCGCCCTGGCCTACCGGGGCCTCAGCTTATACCACCTCCTCCGCCTAAGCCACAACCTGTTGTGCTGTCAGCAGCCCCCAAACTTTACAAGCAACCTAAAGAGGATGAGGAGAAGAAAGAAAAAGAAAGTCGGAAGAGGGTAAGGCAGTATTTTTGTTGATTGTAAATGATATATGTATTATTAAAAAAAAAAAAAAAAAACTAGATGAAGTTAGCGTTCTCTACCTGCTTAATCTGAAAGGCCAATAAAAAAAACTAAAGGGTAGAATTAAGGACAGGAGAATGAGAGAATTTTGGCCATGGTAAACCTTCAGGCTTCATCATCATCAACATTTTTATCGTCCCACTGCTGGGCACAGGTCTCCTCTCATACAGAGAAGGAATGCGCGTAATCACCACGCTTGCTCAATGCGGGTTGGCGACTTCAGACTTAAAGTCCAGGTTTCCTCAAGATGTTTTCCTTCACCTTCAACCATTGGCTTACCTATTACAAAATTCTAATTCACAATACCTACTTACTTGATTGTTAATGAGTAAAATTTATATTTGTAAAATGATGGCTCTCCCTCTCCCAAGACCGTCATACCTCAGATAATAAGGTCAATGTGATTGTATACCTTGCTAAGAACCTTGATTCGATTGACATGATATTATTACAGAAGCGCACCCCGCCACCCCCGCCGCCGCGCCCGGAGCCTGTGGTGGAGCCCCAACCCGTGGCACCGCCCCCGCCCACCATCAGTGTACCCGATACCGTGACGAAGCCTAAAAAGGAGAAGAAGAACAGAAAGGTGGGGCTTTACATAATTAGAGTATACCTAACTTAATTATATCCCTCTTTCTGTTAAGTGCCTCTGATTTTCATAATTTTTTTTATTGTTGCTTGACACGGTTGGCGTAGTGACTGAGTGATCGAATGCTACGCTGCGTATCGCGGGTTCGATTCCCGCACGGAACAAATATTTGTATGGCCTGCAGGTAGTTATTCTGGGTCTGGCTCTTTGAGCATGTGAATTTAAATTACTTTGGGTATGTAAAATTTTTTGAAAATTTAAAACCTGCTTTGTAAAGGCTCTCACGATACACGAGTAATTCCTAGTTTTGGACAACGTTTTTTTAAAAGCTTATAAGCATTTTGTCAACTACGGGATTCTAATTAGCTGTTCTATGTTTGTCAATCCTGCATAATTATTCTATGTTTGTCAGGTTGTCAGGACAGCTGGAGGTCAGGTTTGGGAGGATGTGACACTATTGGACTGGACTGACGATGACTTCCGCATGTTCTGTGGAGATCTCGGAAATGACGTCACAGATGAACTGCTGGTAAGTATTTACAGTTACCGAACATGCAAATGGTGCTGTGTGATCATTTAAGATAAGGGTCATCCATAAAGGACGTCACACATAAAGGGGGGAGGGGGGAGTCGACAAAGTGTGACATGGTGTGACAAGGGGTGGGTGGGGTACTAAGTTTCGTAACATTACATTTCAAAATCTAATATATCTAGAGGTAGTAATCGCGTAATTTGAAATATTAATTATAAACTAAAAAATATTTCCAACTCTATCTTTGGGACAATACGGTTTAAATTGTTTTGTTTACGAGTTCATACCCGCTCTAGTGACACGCGCAGATCGCCTACGAGCCCTTTGAGTTTCTTTCTTTTTTTACCTGACTACGGCAAAGCAAAAGGAGGGTTATGATTTTGACAGGCTATGTATGTATGTATGTATGTATGTATGTATGTATGTATGTATGTATGTATGTATGTATGTATGTATGTATGTATGTTCATCTGTTCCCTCGTAACTTCTAAACTACTTATCAGAATTCGACAAATGATATATCATTAGAAGCGTCTTAATTGTCCGCTGGTTATAGGCTATATGGGGTTTCACAAATTTACTGTGGCGCCCTCTAGCGGACAAAACATACAGAGTAAAAAACTAAAGTTAAGATAAATATGCCGTGTTTGGTATCATTTGAAAGCCCTTTACTTGTACATTTTGAATATATATACATTGCTAGCATTTGCGTGTGACTTTACCTGTATTCATGGGCTGGTTGCATATAAATTCACATCTTTTCGTTCATAGCTTCTTTACTACTTATCAGAATAAGACCACTGCAGTACCATTAGTCATCGGTCCACCTTGTTGGGGGTCTCCCTACGCTGCGTCTTCCAGTACGTGGCCGCCACTCCAGAACCTGCTGCCCCATCGGCCATTCTGAGCAATGTGCCCTGCCCACTGCCACTTAAGTTTAGCGACTCATATAGAGCTATCGGCGGTGACTTTGAAGTTTCTTCTGCGGATCTTTCATTTCTGATTCGATCACGCAGAGGAAACAAGATGGACCGATGACCTAGAAGGTCGCGGGAAGCCGACGGATGCGGGCAGCACAAGACCGGTCATCGTGGAAAGCCTTGGGGAGGCCTTTGTCCATGAGTGGACATCTATGCTGAGGAAGAAGAAGACGAAGAAGTACCATTAGAAGGGCCTTGATATTCTGTTAGTTATGAGCTATAAAAGCTTGTCACCAAATTTAGTATTGCGCCCTCTAGCGGACAAAAAGTTCTATGTTAATAGAAAATTAAAATAAATATACCGTGTTTGGTATCACGTGAAAGAGCTTCACGAGTACTTTATGCTTGTACATAATTACAAGAATGCTTTAATGATGTTAAATATGAGCGATAAGAGTAAAGCGCGGATCACGGGAACTGTGAATCGCTTTATGCAATGTAGAGCAGTGTGAACATTATTAGAATATGTAATGCACTAATGAAAACGACATAAGCTGGGAGTAACTCCACGCGGTGAAGGCGGAAACAGTTTTATAACTTACTGGCTAAATCTCCCATAAAAAGGCCTCTGCACTATATGTCTTCGGGCTTATGTTGTTATATGTGCGTGTAGATGTAATATGTCAAGTGTAGTGGACAGCCTCCGTGGCGTAGCGGTAGCGGACGCGGCCGCTGCGCAAGGTGGCGCGGGTTCAATCCCCGCACAGTGCAAGTATTTGTATGCATGAATATGAATATTTGCGTCTGGTCTGCCTCGGAAAGCACGTTAAGCCGTTGGTCCCGGTTGCCATACGAACATGTAGTAGCAGTCATTTACGGGTTGTTGGAGCCCTCAAAAATCCAACAATTGGTCTAACTGCAATGCTTCGATGTCGCCTTCGGGTTGTGGAGGTCAGACGGCGGTCGCTTCACGGAAAATGTCGAAGTTTAGCCATATCAGCAGTTGGACTGGTAAAGCGGACCCCAGACTCAAAGCTGAAAAGGCTTCGGATGCGACTGGGATTAACGCTGGGATGATGATGATGATGAGATGTAATATGTCAAGTACCTAGTTTTTAGTTCATCAGTTTAACTTTTGTTAATAATATGCGTCACAAATACACTTTAACACCAAAATAGTACAAATAAAAAAAAGTTAAAAAACTAAAACCCAACTACGACAAAAAACGACGCTGAAAAAGTATAAAACAAGATTTTCAGAATACTGAACTGAACAAAGTTGCTAATGTAGTTGCAAGTAAATGGACACAGTAGTAATGTCATACAATACTATTCTGAAGTATGCAATAAATTAAAAATTTATGAAATCTCAAAAAATTATGAAATTCGTGTCATATTTTATGGATGGCCCCTAAATGTAGGGACACACTAGGAAAAGTGTAGTTTGGGGCATATGTCAAAAAGGGTTTAAATCAGAAAATGCGCACATTTTCATATTTTAAAAACAGATATTTTACTTAGTTAATGTATAAGAGGTTAAATTTATTATTGTTTTGTTCTAGACGCGCACCTTCAGTAAATACAGTTCATTCCAAAAAGCTAAAGTTATAAGAGACAAGCGAACAAACAAGAGCAAAGGGTTTGGTTTTGTCAGCTTCAAAGACCCCGGAGACTTCATCAAGGCGATGAAGGAGATGGATGGTAAGATTATTGCATTACTTGTTTAATCACGTACAGAATCCTTACAATAATATCAACCTTTGCTGCTACATGCCAAACAAAAACTATTTAGAAATTGGTATACATATACAATATGTAAAGAAAACCCTGTCTGACCCATAAGGATAATAAAGGTAAGGTAAACACTTGACCAAAATAATATAATATAAAATTTTACATAATCATCATAGTAACAATACTAATGAATTTTGAAATAATCCTTTTTTTCCCAGGAATTAATTCCAATTTCCCAGAAATTTGGTAATTTTTAAAAAAGTATTATAAGCGAATAGCGACGCGACCACGTCACAGGTGCCGCGTACCCTGCCCCCCGCCGCCCGCGGAAGGGGTTGCTTATCGCACATGTATTAAGTTATCTCTTTTTGCGAAATAATATTAATTTTTTTAGGGGAATTTTTTTTTAAGTTTATGCTGTCTTTGTGGGCATTAGTAGAATCAGTTATCGATACCTAACAATACCTTCACGGATCGGACAGGGTTTTCTTTACATATTGTATACTGTCAACTCTAAAATTAGTATATTCTAATACCTTTAGCCAAGTAAGTATACATGAGACAGTTCGTTCTCTGGCTACAAGAGTAGCATTAGCTTTTATTGCAAACTGTTTTTCGACACTTCTCAAATAGAGTTGCTCGAATGAACTACAGTACGACCTTAGTAATCAGGACTCCCGCTTGTACGGTGATCGCTGTAATCTGGCCGGGTAATGGGATTCGCAGGGGAGGCCGGCGAGGGAAGGTGCGGGTGCACGAACCAATGCGCCGTCCGTCAGTATTTTGTTTATCGCTTTTGGTGCAATCACCAAAAGCGATTATCACTATACGTCTATACGTATAGTGTCAATTTAGCGCTCTTGCTAACATCATGGTGCCGCCAAGTAAACATACGACATTGACATTAAAAGACTGCGGATTATAGAAATGTTAGATAAAGGTCACAGCTACCCTGTCATTGCTCGGAAGTTTGGCATAGGTAGGTCAACTGTAGGCGACATAAAAGAAACTAAGGTTAAACATGTGTTTTATTAACATTTAAATATGGCATACTATAATCCGGACGCCTCGATTAACCGAAAAGGGTCTCGTTTTTGCCTCTCTGGATTAACGAGGCTCTACTGTATTAACTTTGGTGTCAATCGGACTTCTAAGTAAAGATTTGAATACAATTGGTGGTTACAAGCCCATTAATTTGATATTTATTACAGGTCGCTACGTAGGCAGTAGACCCATCAAGCTAAGGAAGAGTACGTGGCGTACGCGCAGCCTGGACGTAGTAAGAAAGAAGGAGAAAGAAAAGGCAGCTCTTCTGTCTCTTCTCATGTCGGGCAACAAGAGCTGACAACAATACTAAGTTTATAATGCATCTGTGGACTTTTAGGGCTGCCAATTAAAAAGTGCGTGTATTTAAACCCTTTCTGCATAGAAAAAAAAAAAAAAACGTGTACCTTTTGTTAGCAGGTTCGTAGTGCTTGTTTATATACGCGTGACCTTAATTCGTCAAGTCGTCTAATAATTTATAGCTAATGTCTGTTTTTGCAATAAAGACTTTAACGGATATAGTACGAAATTAAAAAATGATTCTGTGGATTATAGTACTATGTACGTAGTTAATTAAATATGATTTTTTCTGTAATATTATTTTGTATTAAATAGTAAATAGGTTTTATTCTATTATTTTTGTTTTTTTTACTTGACACCCTTAGCTTATTCAGCGTATAATGTACCCACTACCGGGACATAAACCTCCCCTCTGTGAGGGATAGAGCTATAAACTACCCTAGCCCCGGGATAGTTGGTGGTCTGGTAGATATGTTTTCTTGTGATGGCAATGAAACAATTTACACAAAGTAAAGTGCCTACTTGGGTTGGAACCCATGAACTATAAACTTAGCCATACTTGTCCCCTGGCCTACAAACTCACAACTTCTCAAACGTTACCTGCTTATATTAATTTAACATTTCTCATTAAGTAAGGGAACTATAATGTAATAATGTTCTTCTGTTGGGAAATAAATGACTTTAACCTTTTGAACGCCCATCTATATAATACGCGATGTGTCCTCCTGCGCCACACTACAAATGTATAACGTATGTATAGTAAAACGTAGGGATGGGATTAATGTCCTATCGACAAATAATATTATACATTTAAAATAATGTTTATTCACCAATTTACGAAGCTAAATAAAAACTGTAATCGTAATTTCATATTTTATTTTATTTCATAAAAAAAACAATATGAAAACCTGGATATATTCCCCACAATAAAGAAAAGAATTTTAAATTTATTAGACGTGTGTTCTACAAGGCACATCCCTATTTGTCTCCAAATGTAATCCTTCTACTTCATATCAAGTAGTTGGCGCTCGAGGCACGTCAAAATCCTTTCTGTTCTAGGGATGTCTAGATTTCTATGGTATATATTTTATATTCACTGTGGTCGAGTTACACGTGCATAAACTCAACCGATTCCTGCATAATTTATTTCGTTTACTTACAACAAATACAATTAATAGAAGCTAAATACGTGGTTTTCTACGTTTTAAAAAATAAAATAAAATGGAGGGTAAGTGTCTGTTTTACACAAGACCTTTTTTAATGGTGTCGCTAAATACTCGCAATTATTTTTCTGGTTTGTAGAAACTAATAGAAAACTGAAGAAAATTCCTGAAACGGAAGTTGACGACTTAACGGAATGTCAAGACGACGAACTATTTCAAAATTCTGATTCAGACTTGAACAACTCTCGCAATAATTCGTCATATTCACAGTCACAATTTTTTTTTAAGGACACGTGCGCCAACTCAAGATGTAAACATTGCACTACACTAAAATGCACAAGGTCACTATGACCTTGAAACCCGTCCGCTTATGACGTCACAGATTTCCTTCTATACACGTCGGTGGCGAGTACGGACCGCTAACTAACTAACTTTGTAGGGATGGGTTTTTCAAACGGGGTTTCACTATCGACAATGATTAGAAAACCTATTAATTCTTGATTAAGGTGAATAAAACCTAGTTTAAAGTGTACAATATTTATAAAATATTATATATTTACGTCATTTTCTTGCAATAATAGTATTTATGATCATTTCGACGAGATGAAATATAGCGAGGTCTTCGTCGTGTCCCATCACTGGCTTACTTGATATCAAGTAATTGGCGCTGGGGGCATTAAAATATTTTCTGGCGTTTTTGTTTCTATTGAAAATTAAACAAATAAGAACTTATTATGCGTGAAAAAGTTAAAAACATGGTTGATAACAGGGCAAATTTCCATAAAAACAAAATAAAAGGTCTTGTAAAAGTCGTAAATTTATTTTATACTGTGATTACTTCTAATCAAGTAGTGGCGCTGAGGGCACGAAAATCTCGAACTTGTATAGAAGTGATTGGCGTTCAAAAGGTTAAACCGAAATATTGTAAGTATCTATAATAGTACAGCCCCCTTTGTGTATCTAGTCATATAAGCCTTAGCAGGTAAATTTGCATTGTTCTAAAACAATAGGTACATTTTATTTTCTTCAGAATCTATAAAATAAGGACAGTTGAAATACTTCCTAATGTTACAGCTATTAAAAAATAAAAAGTTACAAAGAGCTACGGGTGGTTAAGTACGGATCCCTAGTGTGCGTTCGCGCAGCGGAATGTTGTTGAATTTAAAGATTTTAAATATGCAGATATTTAGTGCATGACGTCGTGTAATTGTGTATGGTAAAAAAAAATTTGTGCGTGCAGCCATTGTGGAGAAATTCACCAAAAACTGATTCCGGTGGGCGAACGTTGTCCTGGCGGAACTTTTTTTAATCCATTGACTTTAGAAAAAAAAAAATGTGTCCAAAAATTAGTGTGTATTTGTGTGTAATTGTGTATGTATGAATAAAATTTGTGCATGCATAGACTTCGGAGAAATTCAAGTTTCCGCTGCGCGAACGTTTGGCCATTAGCTAGTTTTCATATAAAGCGCTTACATAGAGAGCTGTAGATTTTTACATACGTTGTTTTGAATTTGTGCATATTTGTGTACAAAACAGATTTAAAAAAATCGTAGGGCTAAAGAGATAAAAATATAAACGTAAAACACGCTTTTTAGGTCATAGTTCTTAAAGTATGCACTTTGGGGTCTAGATTTTCACGTTTATACAAACCTTGTAAGTGTCTGCAACATATTGCCAAATATCAATGATGTTCCTTTAGTAATTAAAGAGATATAGGACAATTTACCATGACAAAATAACTGTTTACAAAGCAGTCAAATATCACGACATTCTAAAGGAATTGCATTGTAAAATGTATGCCAATAATTAGTGTATTCATTCAACTATTCACATGCAAAATTTCATCTCAATAAATTCAGTAATTAAAGAAAAACAATTAAAATACTGACGAAGCATCGAAAACCTACATAACCCGACCAAGTTCGGATAGCTATAAAAAAGCGGCCGTGCCATATATCTTATGAACGTTCTTAACCTTCCAGTATAGTATTCATTAATATGGCACAGTTGCGTACACAAGCGTTAGGAAAAGATAAAACAATTGCATTTCTTGAATGATAAATGTTTTTTTTATAATAACGCCACTATCTACGACAAAAATAAATCTTCAATTAACAAGTAGGTACTTCTCTATTTAAATATCCGTGTACAAAAATATTTTTAATTACTAATGCTTAATTATATAATTATAATAACGTTAACAAACGCTTGCAACGGCAGCAATAGACTTAAATGTGTTTTAACTAAAATAGGTTTAATAAACTACACACATCAAAAGTGTCTAGGGATCAAGCATTTTTATGCGGATTTCTTGAGATTGAGATGTGGCTTTGTAATAAATTTATGATTTTATAAATTTATATGGATCCTTTTTGGTGCATTTCATAATTTGAATCAGGAACTGTGAATCAAATTCGAGTAAAAGATGAAAATCAGCTGTCAATATTTTCCCTATAAAAACATACAACGCATTGAAGACATTATTAGTGCTACTGTTTCCCTACTACTGATTAAAACCAACGTTATTATGGAGCTGCGACGTCATTTAAGCAGGGAAGAAATGCTCAGAGCCGTGGGAATGATAGAAGCTGGTTCCCGGCAACGTACTGTGGCTTTAGCTCTGAATACAAGTCAGAGTGTTATCAGTCGACTTTGGACACGTTACCGAAGCACTGGTACCGTGGCTGGGCGCCATGGAGGACGGTATCGCTGCACCACACGGAGACAAGACCGATACATTCAAATCTTAACTCGAAGGGCTCCAACAATAACCGCCATGATGTTAGCCGTGAGGCTTCATCACTCTTCAGGGAACTTAATTAGCGACCAAACAGTCAGAAACCGCTTGCATGAAGTGAACCTTCATTCCCGAAGACCGCTACGGGTACCACCTATAGCAATGCACAATCGTAGGATTCGATATCAATGGGCTCTTGAACACAGAAATTGGGCAGAAGAACAATGGCGTTTCGTGTGCTTTTCTGATGAGTCTCGTTTTGGTATGAGACCGGATACAAGACGTATACGACACTGGAGAACCCCTGGACGCCAACAGCGATTAAAATCCTGCCAGGAAGTCCATCCTTATAGTGGTGGAACCATCATGGTATGGGCGGGTATTTGGATCGGCGGAAGAACTGAGTTGATTTGGATCAGAGGCAACCTCAACGCTCAAATTTATGCTGAAACGATTGTATCAGACCGCAGACGTCATCGTTCCTCTACAAGTGCAAATCGGTCCCTTATTTCAGTTAATGCATGATAATGCACGACCGCACACCGCAAGAGTTGTAAGACAGACTCTCGCCGCGGCTAACATCAATGTCCTGCCCTGGCCTGCTCAGTCGCCAGACTTGAACCCGATTGAGCATGCATGGGATATGCTACAGAGAAGAGCTCTGCCGAATATGGAGGGTATCCAGTCGCAAGAAGACCTTTTTTTGTTGTTGCAACGAACATGGGCAGCCATTCCACAGCGTGATTTGGATGAACTCATTTTGAGTATGCCAAACCGATGTTCTTGTGTTGTTAGTGTTCGCGGTAGAAACACGGATTATTAATTGTTTAAGTTACCCAATAAAATTTTAGAGAAAACTGTTATTTCAGTCTTTTTTCCGAACTTTTGTGTTAGTGGTTCAAATGTCAAATATCCCTTTATTAGGAAAATGGCAAATTTCTTTATTAATGCAAAGGTGACTTGGTTTATCGTTACTGTGACAAACGAAAACACTTTATTTGATGAATCCTTAAAGAAAATTTTAATTAATATCAATCAGGAGAAAAGTTATTGCAAAAATATATGTTGATCCCTAGACACTTTTGATGTGTGTATTATGAATATAAGGGTAAGTATAATATTTCGAGCTTCAATAAAAATTAAAATCACATCACATAACTGGACTATTCAGTTGTTTATATTTGATCAAAATTAAAAAAGTGCTTATAAACTAAAACATTTGTATAAAAAAGGTATTTTCAAGAAATATTTTTAAATGAGTAGCAAATACAGTAAATAACCTCAACATTCCTAAGTATACCTAATATTTTCTAGTTCCTATTAGATAATAAAATTACAGATTAACAATCACAGATCAATAAAGTAGACTATTCAGTTGTTTAGGTTTGAGAGTCTGCCTAATATAAAAATAAATCAACATTTACAAACAAACAGTAGTTCTTACTTGTGGTACCTACTTATTTAATTTCCCTGAGGGGTCTATACTAAGAATCCGGATCCGTGAAATATTCAATAGAAATTAGCTGTATGAATTTTATTTGCCTAAATTAATATATTTAGATTATATCTCAAGTCTCAAGCGCATACTTAAATGAAGTAACTACGTAAATAGTACCTACTTTGTCATAGTCAAATACATTTAAAAAAGTAGATGTACAAAAATAAATGACCTTTATATTATATCGAAACAATTGTGCTATCACCTATACCAATTCAATACCGGTATTATACTGTAAATTTTGGGATGTTACCTAAATATATTGCACGGCCGCTTTTTTATAGCTATCCGAACTTGGTCGGGTTATGTAGGTTTTCGATGCTTCGTCAGTATTTTAATTGTTTTTCTTTAATTACTGAATTTAATGACATGAAATTTTGCATGTGAATAGTTGAATGAATACACTAATTATTGGCATACATTTTACCATGCAATTCCTTTAGAATGTCGTGATATTTGACTGCTTTGGAAACAGTGATTTTGTCATGGTAAATTGTCCTATATCTCTTTAATTACTAAAGCAACATCATTGATATTTGGCAGTATGTTGCAGACACCTACAAGGTTTGTATAAACGTGAAAATCTAGACCCCAAAGTGCATACTTTAAGAACTATGACCTAAAAAGCGTGTTTTACGTTTATATTTTTATCTCTTTAGCCCTACGATTTTTTCTAAATCTGTTTTGTACACAAATATGCACAAATTCAAAACAACGTATGTAAAAATATACAGCTCTCTATGTAAGCGCTTTATATGAAAACTAGCTAATGGCCAAACGTTCGCGCAGCGGAAACTTGAATTTCTCCTAAGTCTATGCATGCACAAATTTTATTCATACATACACAATTACACACTAATTTTTGGACACATCTCTTTTTTCTAAAGTCAATGGATTAAAAAAAGTTCTGCCAGGACAACGTTCGCCCAGCGGAATCAGTTTTTGGTGAATTTCTCCACAATGGCTGCATGCACAAATTTTTTTTTACCATACACAATTACACGACGTCATACACTAAATATCTGCATATTTAAAATCTTTAAATTCAACAACATTCCGCTGCGCGAACGCACACGGATCCCTAATGGACATCACGAATTTGCAGTTCCTATTTAAACGCACGCTGTGTAAGCAAGCATACTATAAACTGGATCAACATATCCTTGATAAAAATTCTTGGCTAAATGCCACTCAAAGAGTATAGTAAGTATATAGTTAAAGAGTGACAACTCTGTGGTAAAATTTGCATGTGTGGAAAGTGCTGCCCCGTTGCGTTTGGGGAGTGAAGAACTACTAGTGAGTTATATACGTAACTATGCGTATGTAGCTATGTATTTATAGCTACGTACCTATGCATATGTAGGCAGCCAGCAACCACACAGATGCTACAACAATTGACGCCCTTCCGCGAAAGGGTTCAAATAAACCACCCCAGGATCGCGGAAGTCATGGCGTGCGTCTCGACAACAAAGCGCGAGGGTCTCGACCGCCTGGAGCGAGGGTGCCTCTAAATCTCACCCCGGAACTCCGGAAGCACATCTGGTGACCCATGTGCGTGGGACCGTGGGAACCATACCGAACCGCTTTGCACGTGAACTGAATTGGCGGGTTCTCTTCACTGACCAATCATGCGCCACGGCTCCCTCAGCTTCCATATCAACTCATGCAACCCCTCTCCGCCGTGTTTGATCAGCTCTCCGGGTATAAGGGTCTCAGGTATAAGGTCAATGCCAGCCGCCTTTTGGGTTTGCTGTTGCCTGATGGCAGTAACAACCTCATCAAGCAATAGTGGCTCGACTCAAGAACAGGGGGGAGTTGAGGCATTAAGCCGATGGATTGAAGATCAGTTGAACGATCCACATTCAGCAGAGTGTTGAAGTGCTCCGCCCAGCGCTTTAGCACATCCTCCCTGCTAGTCAACAGGTGTCTACCGCTAGACCTTAAAGGCACCTTTGCATAGTAGGATGTACCTCAATGTGGAACTCCCCGAGTTGGTTCGTGTCAAAAAGCCATTGCATGTGAATGGCTTTGTCATGCCACCAATTGTCCTTAATCTGACGAGACAGCTTGTGTAATTCCTGGTCACTAGCTTTAACCATTTCAATACTTCTTTGTCGCCTTCCGTGCTGTCGCAAGAGATCCCGGTGTTTGTCGAAAGCCGCCTGTAGAACTTCATCATTTTCATCAAACCAATCTTCATTGTGACGGCGTGTTTTGCCAAGTACAGATGAAGCGGTAACCATGATATGAGATGACAAAGATCCCCAGGTAGCCTCGGTTTCACCTACCTCATTAATCGGTGACAGCTTTCCAGACAACGCTTCAGCATACTTCTCCCTCACTTCAGGATCATTTAGCTTCTTCACGTTCAAAGACGCAAGCTTTTTTTTTAGCAGCACTACGGGGGGAAGGAGGCGAAGTCGTAGCTTAGTGACAACAAGTCGGTGGTCAGACCAACAGTGCGCACCCCGCACGACTCCTACCAAATATGTCCTACTAAATATGAGTATGTCATCCACACATAGAAAGCAAAAATCCAAACCTCGGACAATTTCATCGATAAAACGTTGGAAGGTTTGTCCAGCGTGTCTGAGGCCAAACGTCATATAGGGGAATTCATATAAGCCAAATGGCGTACGGGGTATCCAATTTAGGAATGTAGGTACCTATGAATAGGGTACTTGATACATATTGTTTTATTATTCAATCACTCGTCATCGAGCAGATTTAATATAACTTTAATCTACTATGATTCTTAGGGTAAACAATGTTTTTACTGCCCATGACGGCTCTTCTGACGATTTTTAGAGTTCCGTAGCCAAATGGCAAAAAACGGAACCCTTATACATTTGTCATGTCTGTCTTTCCGTCTGTCCGTCCGTATGTCACAGCCATTATTTTTCCAAAACTATAAGAGCTATACTGTTGAAACTTGGTACGTAGATGTATTCTGTGAACCGCATTAAGATTTTGATGCAAAAATTAAAAAAAAATATAATAAATATTGGGGGCTCCCCATACTTAGAACTGAAACTAAAAACTTTTTTTTTTCATCAAACACATACGTGTGGGGTATCTAGGTATGGACAGGTCTTCAAAAATGATATCGAGGTTTCTAAAATATTTTTTTTCTAAACCGAATAGTTTGCGTGACAGACGCTTCCAAAGTGGAAAAAAGTTGGTCCCCCCCCTCTAACTTCTAAAATAAGAACATAAAAATAAAAAAAAAAACATATGATGTAGGTACATTATTATAAAAACTAACAACGAAAATTGTTTTGAACGAAATCTAGTAAGTAGTTTTTTTTTAATACCTCGCGTAAACCGCTTATTACCGCATAATCTTTCATAAAAATAACTTAAATCCTTTAATTTCATAAATCAATGGTACGGAACCCTTTGTACGTGAGTCAGACACGCACTTGGCCGGTTTTTTTTCAAATGGAACTACATTTCTTTTCTTCTTTTTAAATTTCCTATTATAATAATCATCATCATCATCCCAGAGTTAATCGCAGTCGCAACCGAAGCTTTTTTTGACAGCCTCCGTGGCGTAGCGGTAGCGGACGCGGCCGCTGCGCAAGGTGGCGCGGGTTCGATCCCCGCACAGTGCAAATATTTGTATGCATGAATATGAATATTTGCACTGGTCTGGTCGTGCCTCGGAAAGCACGTTAAGCCGTTGGTCCCGTTGCCATACGAACATCTAGTGGCAGTCGTTACGGGTTGTTGGAGCCCTCAAACGTCCAACAATTGGTCTAACTGCAATACTTCGATGTCGCCTTCGGGTTGTGGAGGTCAGACGGCAGTCGCTTCACGGAAAAATGTCGAAGTTTAGCCATTCAGCAGTTGGACTGGTAAAGCGACCCCAGACTCCAAAGCTGAAAAGGCTTCGGATGCGACTGGGATTAACGCTGGATGATGATGATGATGATGCAACCGAAGCTTTTTCAGTTTTGGAGTCTGGGGTCCGCTATACCAGTCAAACTGTTGGGTTTGGCTAAACTTCGATATTTTCCGTGAAGTGACTGCCGTCTGACCTCCACAACCCGAAGGCGATATCGAAGCATTCCAGTTAGACCAACTGTTGAATTTTTAGGGCTCCAGCAACCCGTAACGGCTGCCACTAGATGTTCGTATGGCAACCGGGACCATCGGCTAATGTGCTTTCCGAGGCACGACCAGACCAGTGCGAATATTCATATTCATGTCAAAATCGCCTATTATAACCAAAATCTGTTATCTTTGTTACAAGAGGCACAAGACTTAATTGATGTATGGCTCATGAACGGGATAATTAAGCGCACTAAAATACACGCAAGTGACATTCACCCTCACATTAAAAATCCATATTCCAGCGTGGCAGACTGTACCACAAAAAAGATCACAAAGCCGTTAAGGAAGTCTTCACTAAAAAAAAGACGGAATGTATTAAAAATCAAGGCGGAGGTAGATTTAACAAAGTTTTTTAGTTTTTTTGTTTGGGATGGGAAATCATCAAATAGCCTCTCCCGCTCTGGGCGGAGCAGAAGGACGTGTCAGATTTTTACTGACTAAAACCCACCCGTGGTCCTTCACTCGCCTGTAGGCCAGGGCCACGGTTTCTTTTTCAACCAACCCGAAACCCTAACTCAAGATGCATCGGTTTTCGTGGACCATCACGATATCTTTGAGGCTCGCGTGAAACACAACGCGCCGTCGACTCGGGCCTGGCCCTTACCAGGCGGCGAGCAGCCCACTGCTCACCGCCCGTAAGCCCGCGCCTACGGTGGCCGGGAGTACGATGATGTCTCCCGACCACGGCATCTCCTGCCGCGGCTACAGGCGTGAGAGCGCTGGCATTCCTACTACCCCACGCGTTCCGTCTCCTCTTTTGCTAGCATCACTGCTTCGCAGAGCGAGGAGACCGCCTGCTATGCACTCTCGCTCCGCACCATGGCCTGGACCAGGGTTGGATGCGAGAGATCGGCTCCGGTCGCTGCCACGAGGACATGGCGGTGTTTACCCAAGCCGGGCAGACCTCCACCATGTCCTCAGGGCGATCCATACAGTGGTGACACCTTGGCGTTTCCTCCTGCCTTATACGGAAAATTAGCTCCTGAAACAACCGTGTCCGGTGAGGATCTGCGTCAGGTGGAAGGTGAGGGCGCCGTGGCGCCTCTCTAGCCGCTCCTCAGCGAGGGGACTTACCGCCGCTATCGTGGCGTGCCCAAACAAAACTTAACTTCAAATCAGTAATATACACTAGATGAAGTATAGAAATTAATAAGTAAAAACCTATTAAGTATATTTTCAATATGTGGTGTGGTTTGTACTTCTTAATAGAATCGATTTTCATAAAATCACTGGAACTGAAATATTATTAAACAAAAAACAATTTCATAAATCATCGGTTGTCTTTGATTAAATAGGTATATGATGATAACTTAATCGCCGCGGCGGCGCACAGTTTGGCTACGTGTACTAACGTGCATATTAACTTTCCATCAAAGGCCATTTTATTAAAAGAGATTGGAATCTGAGTAATGACGGAGAAAAAAACTAGAACCATTACGGTAAATTGTATAAAAGCTTTATTCCCAATGGCTTTTTAATAATAAGATCTTAATTTAAAAAAAAAACATGTTAGTCTTCATACACTAGTAACGCAATGTTCTCCAAAATCAAAGTGTTTCCAAAAATGTTGTTTGTTAACTTTTTGCGCTGCCTAATATGTGTCAGTTGCAAAAGTGAAAAAACCTTAACTTTTGAAGAACTGCAAAATAAAAATCTACTGATGTGTACAACGGATGCATTGGGAACATACTTTTCTGATGAAAAGACGTTAACATACGTTGATATGAACTCTGACGATTACGATATCCTGAAAGCCATTCACTTATCAACCGTCACAACGATGGTATTCAAGCAGACGACTACACAGTTATATTATCCGCACCAAGGATATCTCATAAACGCAAAGAATGCTACCACACTCACAAATTGCTTTAAATATCTTCTCGAAGATCCAACATGGAACCCGTCTTCACGGTTCATTATCGTGATCAAATCATTGGAAGACGATGATCTGAAGAAGATTTTTGATCAGCTGTTACAGCGACGTGTCTTCAACGTGCTTGTAGTAAACGGTACTAATGACGCTCACCTCTACACCTACAATCCCTTCGACAACTATGCCTGTGGAAAATATTACAACAACGTCATAAGATTCGGTTTGTGCTTGAACACGACAAATAATCTATTCCCAAACAAATTCATGACTGGTCTGCGGAACTGCACCTTGCGTGCTGCCGTACCGCATCAACCACCTTACACCATACACTCTGAACTTGCAGAAGACAACCGAATGGCATCAGGAGTGGAACAATATTTATTTAAAGTGCTAGGAGAACTTGAACATTTTAGGATCAATTTCAGTTACGTTTCAAATAATAATACATATACTACAATATCCTCTAATATGAAAGTTATGGGACCTATGGTAAAGTTGCAAAATAATGAATTTGATGCAATGTTGGGTAAATCTTTCCTAGTATCGAGCCGAGCAGATGCATTTACATATTTGCACGGACATCTGGATTATTACGATGACTTGCGTTTTTATGTGAGGAAAGCGTCATCTGTTGCTAACTGGAAAAACGCTTATTTAGAATTCCATCCACTAGTGTGGTGCTTGTTGTTTTTTGTATATTTAATATACTCAATATTAATGAATTTACTCCTTCCTGCTGAAGATAAAACTAATATAATGCTGAAATTGTTACAACATTTGTTATGTAGTGGTAGTAATATGCCCCAACATATGACTAGTAATGTAAGATTTATCTTAATAATATGGGTGTGGTTCGCGTCGCTAATAAACTGTCATTACCAGTCGAGCTTAGTCAGTTTGACCGGGGCACCAATAAAAGAGCACCAAGTTTCTAATGAAGCAGAGATAGTTGAGTACAACCTTAAGCCTTGTATTGGTCCTGTAATGCTAGAATTTTTGCATACTGAAGCGAATATGACTATTTCAATAAATCCTGATTGCCTATACGCCGCTCAAAATATGATAAAAGTTGCTCAATCAAAAGATCTTTTTATGATTATTCCACTATCAGTGTATTTATACAATAAAAATATCTACGTCGATAAATTCGGTAGAACCACTCTCTATTACTTTGAGAAACCATACGCCAAATTTATTTATGCTATATATTTCTACAAAGGATTTCCACTTTCAGACAAAATGCGACAAAACATGCTTCATTTAAGAGAAAATGGTTTGGTTGACAAGAAGTTAAAAGATATTTACTATGCTAGGAATATTAAGCGTCATTTTCAACAAAAAGAATTCGAATCTAAAATCGTATATGCCATGGTTTCTTTATATAACAGGCTGCTTCTTGGCGACTATAGTTTTTATTTTTGAATTAGTGTCTACGCGATACGCATGCACTGTTACAGAGATCTTAAAGATCATAATTATGTTCATACCAACGCCAAGCTCGATGAAGAAGAGGTGAACAAACCAATTAAGGGTTATCACAACTCACGTTTTCAAAAAATCAAAATAAAAATTATTTATTTCAAATTAACCATCACTTGGAACTTTTGAATAGTCAATGTCGGTCAGTCCAAGAAAAGTGTAGCTAAATTGCACGTTCCACAGCGTAGATCTCTATGGAGAAGAACGTGCAAGAAACTCCATGGACACTCTTTTAAAATCATAATATATGGGTTACATTATTTTCTTCGTTACATATTTATGTTGCTCCTATCATGTGAGCACAATGTAAAATTAATTAAATTAAATATCCTATTATTTATATGATTATTGCCTTTTACATGCTAACTATTTATTAAACAATTCCTATTGCAGCATATTTCAATAGAATCACTAAAATAAAATGCATAATAACTTGCTATTTCAAGAAACCATTAAAAAGTCGGCATTAATTTTATGTGATAGCCCTACAAAAAAAGGAAGATGTATGAAATTCAGGTATTAAACACATTTTGCGGAATTCAACCAATGAATGAAGTTGAGGAATTTGTCAATACAATTTTGCGTATTTTAAACACTTTCAAATCAACTGCATAACATAAAGGTTGTTAACATCTGTCTTCATTCTTAATGCTAAGATAGTTTTGTCCAAGGTTCAGCAGCTCCAACAGTGTTCCCGAATCTGTGGAAAGTTTAGCTCCTGTGTAGCTGTACAAGTGCCGAACACCTCTGTCAGCGATACAATTCCGTAACGTACAATATGCTTGGCTACATAGTGTGTAATACAGGCTTTGAATAAATAACATAAACAATTACATATTAAAACTACAAGAGGAAAAATCAAAGAACAATCAGTGTATAGAAATCGGACGCAGCTCAAGCCCAAGCCTTTTTGTCCTCAATATAGTAGTCTATAGTAGTAGTCTATGCTAGACAAGGAAAACAATATCTATGCCTGAGGTTCGCATTAGGAACAAGGAGGTTCTGAGAGTACTGTGTCGTCTGGACGTGAATAAGGCTAGTGGTCCAGATGGTATACCAGCGATTGTTCTTAAAGCATGTGCGCCCGAGTTGTCTCCTGTATTGAGGCGCTTGTTTCGCCTCTCATTTGGGACTGGTATAGTGCCCTAGTTCTGGAAGCTTGCTCACGTGCAGCCCGTGCCCAAAAAAGGTAGTCGTGCCGATCCTACCAAGTATCGGCCGATTTCGATCACCTCCATACTTTGCAAAATTATGGAGCGTGTGTTGAACTCGCGCCTTTTGGCATACCTGGAAGGTAACGATCTCCTCAGTGACCGACAGTACGGGTTTCGCCACAATCGATCAACTGGGGACCTACTAGTGTATGCCACCCACTTGTGGGGCGAGGCCCTCGAGAAGAATGGGGAAGCGATTGCTGTCTCCCTTGATGTCTCGAAGGCCTTCGACCGGGAATGACACGCTGGCCTTTTGAGTAAGCTTCCAGCGTACGGCATTTCCCCTAGCCTGACTGGCTGGGTAAAAGACTTCCTGACTGAACGGTCCCTCCGAGTTGTTGTCGACGGATGCTCATCTGAGCCCATGTCGACTAATGCCGGTGTTCCTCAGGGGTCTGTTCTCTCTGTAACTCTATTCCTGCTGCATATTAACGATCTACTGATGCCCGGTATTTATGGGTATGCAGATGACAGCACAGTTGTAGAGAGATACCTGCCGGATGCTCGGGCTAGTAGGGAATCAATCCGGTCCGAAAGAGAGGCCATGGTTGAGCGAACGAGTGTTGCACTACAGGCAGTCTCCGAATGGGGCAATGCCAATCTTGTAGCATTCAATGCCGCCAAAACACAGGCGTGTCTTTTCACCGCCAAAAGGAGCCCGTTCACCTTGGCTCCTTTGGATCCTTGGGTTGGCTTTTGGGAGTTGAAATTTCCTCGAACCTTAACTTTGGGCGGTTCATTGATTCCAAGGCCAAGGTGGCTGCCAGGAAACTTGGCGTTATCGCAAAGGCAGTATTTCACGCCTGGGCAGCTTCTAATGTTGTACAAAGCACAGGTCCGTTCGTGTGTGGAGTACAGCAGCCACATTTTGGCTGGTGCTGCTAAGTGTCACCTGGCCACTCTGGATTCAGTGGAGAGGCGTGCGAAGAGGCTGATTGGTGACCCTGATTTAACTCGACATGGTCTCCAAAGCCTAGAGAATAGGCGTAGAGTAACCAGCCTTTCGGTTTTCTATAGGATGCATTTTGGGGAGTGTGCGAGGGAATTGCATGATTTAATTCCCCCGTCTCCGTCGTACGGCTAGTTTCCACCCTTACGTTGTTAACACCACTACGATCCGGACGAAGCGTTTCGCCTCCTCCTTTATACCGCGTACATCGCGGGACTGGAACAATTTGCCAGCGGCGGTGTTTCCGTCGGACTACAATTTGAGTGTCTTCAAGGCTAGAGTGAATAGGCTCTTAATAAACTAGTGCGCTTTACCATCAACGATTGCGTAACTGCTTACCATCAGGTAGGATTGCGGTCAAGCGCTGGTTTATAATTAATAAAAAAAAAACATTTGTTTTATATAATTTAATATTGTGATTATTGATTTCTTCTTCTTCTTCTTCTTCTTCAGCCTATAGACGTCCACTGCTGGAGAAAGGCCTCCCCCAAGGCTCTCCACGCTGACCGGTCTTATGCTGCCCGCATCCATCGGCTTCCCGCGACCTTCACCAGGTCATCGGTCCACCTTGTTGGGGGCCTCCCTACGCTGCGTCTCCCAGTACGTGGCCGTCACTCCAGAACCTTACTGCCCCATCGGCCATCGGTTCTACGAGCAATGTGCCCTGCCCACTGCCACTTAAGTTTAGCGACTCGCAGAGCTATGTCGGTGACTTTGGTTCTTCTGCGGATCTCCTCATTTCTGATTCGATCACGCAGAGAAACTCCTAGCATAGCTCTTTCCATTGCCCTTTGTGTGACTCTGAGCCTTCGTAAGAGGCCCATTGTGAGCGACCACGTTTCAGTTCCGTAAGTCATCACTGGCAACACACACTGGTCAAAGACTTTAGTCTTGAGACACTGTGGTATCTTGGATGACGAGAAGATGTAGCGTAGCTTCCCGAACGCTGCTCAACCGAGCTGGATTCGCCGAGACACCTCTTTCTCGAAGTTGGACCTACCTAGTTGGACTGTTTGTCCCAGGTATATATACTCGTCAAGAACTTCGAGTGCAGAGCAACCAACTACAATTGGAGTGGGTGCGAAATGAGAGTTCGACATGATCTTCGTCTTATCCATGATCATTTTTAGACCCACTTGTTGGGAAGCTCTGCTGAGGTCATTGAGCATTTTGCCCAAGTCTTCCAGGGTCTCAGCCATGGCCACGATTTATTGATTTGTATTTTAAATATTACATCAATGTATTTTAAAGTAAAAATGTTTGCTAATAATATTTAAGCGAATAGGAAAATTTTCTTCAAGCTTAACCTCAATATTATTACAGTCATAGACTAATCTAATAAAGCGTAGACAACATAATAAATATCATTTAACACTTCTACGTAGTTGACACTGTTGGTTCGTGTATGTATGAAACTTAATTCATACGGCCCCTGAGCACTAATCCATCCCTACATATTAACACATATTCTGCCTGACTCCGTATTTGACAAAATATTGCTTTCGGTCAACGCATTGCATCACCTCGCTCAACTGCCGTCATCCTTCCAATTCCTTAGTTTTTTAAGTGAATAGGCTTAATAAACTAGTGCGCTTTACCATCAAGGATTGCATCACTGCTTACCACCAGGCAGGATTGCAGTCAAACATTTGTTTATAATTATGACGTGTAAGAGTGATCAGTGATCCTACTTGCTTAATAAACGATTTCATTTCATTTCACTCTAAAACAATAATAATTTTATTAAACACTTGCAACAATCGATTGGTTTGCATCTTATCCAAATAATAATAGAAATAACTTACACAAAAGCCGGTTTCATATGATATTTGGGATATATTCAGTCCATTCGTATATAGGGCCACAATATTTGCCTTATCTTCGATACTAATATTAGCCTGCATATTGATTAAAAAAGTTATAACACAAACTCGTAACTATATGTTCACCATCCAACAACAGCTAATATTAATTGACATGTATTGCAGCTAATAGGTAGTGTATAGTGTAGCTTGGTATAACTTTTTATAACAAGATACCCACTGCTTTGCTAGACTTGCCTTACAATGCATTTAAAACACAAATCAAATTCAAGCTTTGTTCAAAGGCATATTATTCTGTAAATGACTATTTGAATGATAACAATAGTTGGTCGCTCTGATTAACTCAATACAATGTTTGTGTTCCTTCTCCAGAATTAGCTTACCTACTGACACATTATACGAGTTCATATAATACACTACCTATTAGCTGCAATACATCTCAATTAATATTAGCTGTTGTTGGATGGTGAACATATAGTTACGAGTTTGTGTTATAACTTTTTTAATCAATATGCAGGCTAATATTAGTATCGAAGATAATGCAAATATTGTGGCCCTATATACGAATGGACTGAATATATCCCAAATATCATATGAAACCGGCTTTTGTGTAAGTTATTTCTATTATTATTTGGATAAGATGCAAACCAATCGCTTGTTGCAAGTGTGTAATAAAATTATTATTGTTTTAGAGTGAATCACCAATAAACATTTGATTATTTTACTACCTTAAATGCTTATCACGGCCTAACCCGCTTAGCTATCGAAACACTTATGGTGAGCGTTGAAATTAGTAGTACCTAACAATCATTAGCGAGCAGCAAGTTGTCAAAGTGTATGAGTGTGTCTGTGTATCAAACTTTATTATAGTGTGACGTAGTAATTAAGCATTAGTTCATAAGAATATATAATGCATCTTTGAAGATGGTTATTCATTAATATACGGAACGTGTAACAAGTAACATCTTGTTTGATTCGTCTAAGTCCCATCCTTACATGGCGACCCTGCCATTTGAGGTTCGGTGTAAGGTTTGCTGTCCGGGTTTAGTAGATCGCGTAGTGACACAATAGGACTAAAGATTAGACTTCGTTATTGTACGGGCATAGTGAGTTTGGTGCATAGCACTCAGGGGCGTGCACAGAGATTTTGTGGAGGGTATGCACACATACACTACCCGAATCTCTGTGTTTATATATGGTAAAACATAAAAACCGTAAAGTTTGACGTAGTTTCAATTTAGCATAGTCACGTACATTTCGCATGTCAATATTGAATTGATGTTTGTGCGTGGCTACAATGAACATCTAAGTATGTGATTGTTGATAAGAACAAGTCAAATAAATGATATCCGTTGGATGTTAGGTATTTTTTTGCCCAAATGAATACGCTGAGAAGATGATGATGACATCATCTTCTCAGCGTTAATCCCAGTCGCATCCAAAGCTTGGAGTCTGGGGTCCCCTATACCAGTGTAATTGCTGATTTTAGCGAAACTTTGTCATTTTCCGTGAAGTGACTGCCGTCTGACCTCTATAACCCGAAGGCGATATCAAAGCATTGCAGTTAGACCAATTGTTGGACTTTTGAGGGCTCCAAGAACCCGTAGCGACTGCCACTAGATGTTCGTATGGCAACTGGGACCAACGGCTTAACGTGCTTTCCGAGGTACGACCAGACCAGTTCAAATATTCATATTCATGCATACAAATACCTGCACTCTGCGAGGATCGAACCCGCGCCACCTTGCGCAGCGGCTGCGTCCGCTACCGCTACGCCACGGAGGCTGTCGAATTTAAATGTCTGATTTAATAGAAATCCATAAAACAATCAAAAACATTAAAATGAACTTAGTAAAATTAAGTAAGACAAAAAGAAGAGAGGAATTGTTAGAGAGAAAACATTTAGAGGCGAGTGAATTATAATATACAGTATGTTAACTAACAGAGGGCGTTCCCGTTAACCCGAAATAGTATAGCATACATACATGCTAAAAAAAATATTTCCATTCGAAAACAAAATGTTTTAAATTTTTTTCCAATATGAAAATATTCAATAAAAATTTTAAATTGACATGTAAAAGAAACACACTGTACACGCGAACATGAAAGACGGCAACGTCGCAATTTATTTATACACGACGACTACTATTTTGATTTAAAACAGGAGGTTTCAAATTTATTTCCAATTAGAATTTTTTTTATTCGGATTTTTTTATGCTTATTTTTCTATGCTGATATTTTTATTTTAATCTATTAATGATATATATTAACGAGTTTAAGGGAACGCCCTCTGTTATTAAACATACTGTATGATAAATAAATTATAATTATGTCGTAGAAAATTAGATACAAATGTGTCTAAAGGCTATGTTAAGTAGGAAGAGTTAAAGCATATTTTGGTTATTTGTGATGAAATAGAGTCATACTATCAAAAATTTCAGAATTTTTGTTTAGAGAATATACAGAGTTTAAGTACTGTAGAAACCATGACTGAGTTTGACATGAAAACTGCAACTTTTCTTCTACCTGTTAAAATTTTATAGCCGAAACATTAAAAAGGAACAGGAACAATTATTAATATCTTTTGTTCTTAAAACTCTCATATCCCGACATGATCATGATCATCTAACTATAATACTTCCGCAGATCTTGTAAAGGATATGAAAAATAATTTGCTAACTAAGCAGTCTGCCACGGCGCTTCAGTTGGAGCTATTGCAGTCTAGACAAGGGTCCTAGAGTATTGAAGAATTTGGTAAGAAACTTAAGGACCTATTTGTTGAATTGAATATGCATATAAAATGTTTAGACCTGTAAATGAAAAACTAGTTATTCAGCGGTTTACTGTAAATGAAAAACTAGTTATTTAGCGGCTTGAGAAATGGTTGATTGTGTACCATCTTAGCAGCTAGAGATTACTCACAACTTAAAGATGTTATACGCGCGGCTTAAGATAAAGAACGGGCGCGTCAAGGTCCCAGCACGTGGTCGGAGACAGTCTTTACGGCTCAATATCGAGGTAAGCATCATCAATATTATAGAGGACGAAACCGAGGACGTGCTTATATTCCGAATCATACTTTTAGGTCAAATCCACCGCCACGTCCGCAGAATCAGGTACCATTGAGGACTTCCAACCGAGGTCGCGGAAGAGGTTTGGTAACAAACCGCGAGGATATGGACGTAGTTACGGCCAGACAACGCCACGAAACTCTAATCGCAATAACAGGCATAATATTTACTAGATCAATCTAGAAACGATATTCAAGACGCGTCGGGAAACAATCAAAATTTAGATTTACAGTTTTTGCAATCCTAACTTTATTTTAACATGTATCTACAGTAACTTCGTTGAATTGACAATATTCGATACCAAA
The DNA here is from genome assembly GCA_017933935.1 of Sesamia nonagrioides. Taxonomy (NCBI): domain Eukaryota; kingdom Metazoa; phylum Arthropoda; class Insecta; order Lepidoptera; family Noctuidae; genus Sesamia; species Sesamia nonagrioides. The sequence goes on from JADWQK010001250.1 coordinate 78,925, forward strand.
TATAGAATGCTGGTTGACACGGGAGCCTCTTTGTCAGTGGTGAAATATGAGGCATTAAGAGACTGGAATATTCCAATACACCCAGAATGCATAACCATTAATGGTATTGATGGCAAATCGACTGCCGATGGTTATGTTTACTTACCATTTTCCATATGTGGAAAAGAATTCAAACATAAGTTTTATATTCTAAAGAATCTGCCTTGTGTACAGGATGGTATAATTGGCCAGGAATTTTTAAAGAAATATAACTGTGTTCTAAATCTATACAAATAAATAAAATTGAAGTGTCTGTTTGTAATATTAAAATAACCGCTTTCTACTACATTAATATGAATGTATATACGGTACACATACCAAAACACATGTTTTTAAAATTTTTGTCTGTCTGTCTGTTTGTTCCGGCTAATCTCTGGAGCGGCTGGACCGATTTGGACGGGACTTTCACTGGCAGATAGCTTATGTAATAAGGAGTAACTTAGGCTACTTTTATTTTAGAAAAAATCTTTTATTTAAGAAAAATAAAGTAATGTTGCAATATCTAAGTAAAAAAAAAAAAAAAATCGGAATATCTACGAATTCAATGCAGACAGTCTTTATATACGAAAGTTATACGCAACTTTAGGTATAACTTAGTTTTTGTTTCATCGAAATCGGTTCACTCTATCAAAAGATATGATTAATTTAGTGAGTTCAAGAAGTAAAATATTACAACACGCAATTCAGTTTAGTACTTGCAACGACATCGTGATCCACCATTTTTTAATTGCAAATTAAAAAATCTTGATGTTTTTTTGGTGTGGATACCTGGCCATCACAATATTCGCGGCAATGATATAGTAGAAAAATTTGCTAAAGACACTGTAGATGATGGTGATATTTATTTCAAGGTCGTAGAAAAAGTTTTGTTTGCCACTATCGCAAACAGCTATTGTAATACTCGTGCTGATCCTATCACTCGTATTATAATAGCTACCATTGCTTGACAGTGGCATAAATAACTATTGTTTGATAACAGTAATACTTTTACTATACAAACTGATGCGTCAGGATTGTGTGAGCATTAACTATCCTAATAATCTATCCAGGCATTTCCATTTCCCATCCTTGTTGCGTCAACGACGATTTAAATAAGCGCGGGCTTCTCTTGGCTCGTGCTGGAGGCGCCCTCTCTCAAGAGTGCCAAGAAAAAGAACTGAAAACCAAGTATGGCGGACTCAGCGCATACGACGCCGCGTGTATTCTAAATAATTCCGAATATCTGACTTTCTAAGGGCTTCACTGGCCAAATAAACCCTCAGTTTCCATATTGGTGGTGTGTCTGTGCATGACGAGTGTAGGCAGTGAACAAGCAGCATCAAGTCCACATAAAGAAGATAGCTGACCGGCCGGCGCCAGCCCCGTCGTTGGCGATTCCTCTTTTCCTGTCCTGTTGGATCCAGGTTAGTGCTTTGCATGTTTGTTTTCCCTGCTTTGAGATCCTGGGGTTGATAGGAGAATGCAGTGACCCTTCCAGAAAGCATCAACATTAATTATGGTGCCTCCTGTGAGGAATCTTCTCTCGAAGAAACTATTGCATTAAAAACGATATTATATCGTTACTATCAAAGGCTCAGTTTGAACTACGGAAATGGACCTCTAATGATCCTCGTCTTCTGACAGATATCCCTCAAGAATTCTGTCAAACTTCCAAATCTTTTGATGAATCGGGAAGTGAGTTTGTCAAAATATTGGGCGTTCGTTGGAATCCTGTTAACGACACCTTTTCTTATACGTTCGCTGACTCGTTCGAATGGAAATTCACAAAACGGTCCATACTCTCATTGGTAGCTCGCATTTTTGACCCTCTTGGATGGATTTGTCCTGTCGTTTTTGCCGCTAAATCTTTGCTACAAGATCTATGGCGTTTAAATTTATCATTGGATGAAACTATTCCCCAAAATTTAGTCAAACAATGGCATTTAATAGCTGCAAATTTGTCCGATTTACAAAATATTACTCTCCCGCGTTTAATCATACCTTCAAATCCTATTCAAGTACATTTAGTTGGCTTTTGTGATGGATCTTTGAAAGGTTATGGTTGTTGTGTTTATATCTGTGTAGTTACCAATGAACCCGGTAATGTAACCATGACCAGTTTGTTAATAGGGAAATCGATCGCGACTGCTAGTCCAGTCGATCGCGACTACTAGTCCAGTCGATCGCGACTGCTAGTCCAGTCGATCGCGACTGCTAGTCCAGTCGATCGCGACTGCTAGTCCAGTCGATCGCGACTGCTAGTCCAGTCGATCGCGACTGCTAGTCCAGTCGATCGCGACTGCTAGTCCAGTCGATCGCGACTGCTAGTCCAGTCGATCGCGACTGCTAGTCCAGTCGATCGCGACTCTAGTCCAGTCGATCGCGACTGCTAGTCCAGTCGATCGCGACTGCTAGTCCAGTCGATCGCGACTGCTAGTCCAGTCGATCGCGACTGCTAGTCCAGTCGATCGCGACGATCGCGACTAGTCCAGTCGATCGCGACTGCTAGTCCAGTCGATCGCGACTGCTAGTCCAGTCGATCGCGACTGCTAGTCCAGTCGATCGCGACTGCTAGTCCAGTCGATCGCGACTGCTAGTCCAGTCGATCGCGATTGCTAGTCCAGTCGATCGCGACTGCTAGTCCAGTCGATCTTAAAACTACGCTGTTGATTTATGATTTCAAGTAGTACGTGTGTTTGGTAGATCGCACAAGGTTTCTTTGGTAAACAGTACACCTTAAGTCTACTCAAGTTGGCCACCCCTGTCCTAAACTCTCAAATATTCCCAATCAATCTTGAGCCTTAATGCCTTAGCAATAAAGTTGAAATCTAATAAAGAAATACGATAGATTGTAGTGGCTTGACGTGCTGTCGTCTGTCCCTATTTTACATTCTAATAACACGAAAAATAGCCGTTGTAAAAGAAAGTAACAGATCAAGCTGCTACAATAATGCTACTCGATACGGCAGCAATTATATTCAAATGAGCATAAGTACCTACAGATTAATCCAGAAATTTCAAATGGTTTAGCGAATCGCCACATTACCTGGAAATTCAATCCAGCTGGAGCACCGCATTTCGGCGGAATATTTGAAAGTGGTATAAAATCAACAAGGGGCCATCCATAAAGTACGTCACACGAATTTCATGATTTTTTGAGCCCCCCCTCCGTCCTTGTCACAGGTGTTCACATTTCTGAGACCCCTCCCCCCCCAATGTGACGTCACATGTTTTGCAATTTCACATCGAAAAATTATTAAATTAAAACAGCAGTTCCGAATTTAGTTTTATTTCCATTTAAATAAAGTACTTTTTTATGAAATCAACATTATATCAATTATTTGAAACAATAACAAAGCAATAAACTATTGAATATAAAGAAAAGAATGTGATGTCACGAAACATAGTAGCCCACCCACCCCTTGTCACACCATGTCACACTTTGTCGACACCCCCCTCCCCCCTTTATGTGTGACGTACTTTATGGATGACCCCCAAAGTATCATTTGAAGCGAGTAGTTGGAGCTCAAGTTCTTACTCTAGAAGAATTTTTTACCATATTAGCTAAAATAGAAGCTGTATTAAATTCCCGTCCACTCTGTACTCTATCTACGGATCCTTCAGAGTCTGACGTTCTAACTCCAGGACATTTTCTAACGGGAGGTCCTTTAGTAGCCTTGCCCGAAGAACCGATAAGTGATAATTCGTGGCCTCGATCTCGTTGGATGATGCTTCGGAAAATTACTCAAAGCTTTTGGCGCGTATGGCAACGCGATTATCTTCACACATTGCAACAAAAGAGCAAATGGCTCTTGCCTGAACCAAATATCAAAGTCAATGACATAGTTATAGTTAACGAACCTAATACTCCGCCGATGTTTTGGAAAATGGCTCGTATCGTGCAAGTGCATGCGGGTTCGGACCAGGTAGTTGGAGTCGTTACTCTCCAAACTGCTAACGGAAAGACGTTTCGTAGGCCGGTGGTGGAGGTTTGTCCCTTACCAAATAATTAGTTTATTTTCCTTTTATATACCTAACTAGAGTATAAGTACACACTGTCTTTAGGTTATTTAAAATAAGCCACCAATTATTTACACTTATTAACTAGATTTTTATGCATTTTTTCGGCAGTAGCTCATAGTCCAGCTATTGCTGATTTCACTCTTAATTTTTCGCATTCTTCTTGAAACCCTTGTGGATTTCAGGTGGGGGGAAATGTGTGAGCATTAACTATCCTAATAATCTATCCAGGCATTTCCATTTCCCATCCTTGTTGCGTCAACGACGATTTAAATAAGCGCGGGCTTCTCTTGGCTCGTGCTGGTGGCGCCCTCTCTCAAGAGTGCCAAGAAAAAGAACTGAAAACCAAGTATGGCGGACTCAGCGCATACGACGCCGCGTGTATTGTAAATAATTCCGAATATCTGACTTTCTAAGGGCTTCACTGGCCAAATAAACCCTCAGTTTCCATATTGGTGGTGTGTCTGTGCATGACGAGTGTAGGCAGTGAACAAGCAGCATCAAGTCCACATAAAGAAGATAGCTGACCGGCCGGCGCCAGCCCCGTCGTTGGCGATTCCTCTTTTCCTGTCCTGTTGGATCCAGGTTAGTGCTTTGCATGCTTGTTTTCCCTGCTTTGAGATCCTGGGGTTGATAGGAGAATGCAGTGACCCTTCCAGAAAGCATCAACAAGGATACTCTATAAGTCTATAGGTTCAGTTTTGTGTAATGCTGATAGTAGGCCAATTGCTTACACCAGCCGAAGCTTAAACAAGGCCGAGCGCAGGTATCCTACAATTGAAAAATAATTGTTAGTGAAGTCTGGTCCGTAAAATACTCTGACCCTATATCTATGGAAGACGATTTATTATAGAAATGGATCATAGGCCCTTTGTATGTTTGTATAATTTGACAGATCCCTTCAGTAGATTATTAAAATTTCGGTTGTTACTGGAAAAATACGATTATAAAGTGGTTTACACGAAAAGGCGTGATAATGTAACTGCAGATGTATTGTCACGCGTAGAAGTGACTTGTGAAGAATTACGACTCATGAATAAACACATTATATCTGTACTTATAAGAGCAGACGATAGAGGATGGACGACGGAGACGGGAGCTTGAGAAAAGTTCTTGTAATCATACTTCGGTAGCTCGTAAAAACGTTTGGATTGATCACCCAAGAGTTGTAGAAATGTTAACACTACATAAGGATTACACGGAATTAGTATTTGTGAATGAGAAAGAATGGATGAAGGTTAAAAATAATGTGACTTTAGAGAAAAGTGATTATGTATATTCGTCGTCAGATCGCACTATATACGTAAAACTATTTACTCAATCACAGCGCACACGAGCGGTCTCTGTGAGAGAAATGGAATTATTTTGTGCGGATCTAAATATAGATACGTTATATATAATCAAAAATGAAAATAACTTAAGAATAATTAAAGAGCTAGCTCAATATATAAATAAATTGCATAAGTGGTCCGGACCCCGCTTAAATGCGGAAAAAGGAGCTACAAAGATTATTGACGATGACACAAAGAAAGTTATTTTAAACGATTATCATATTCCTCCCAGTAGTGGACACGCAGGGATAAGACGTATGTTAAATAATATTCGGAAAAAATATTTTGGAATGGATAAATATGTCGGGGCCTATCCGATAGAAAGCAAGGATGCACGTACGGTGGCCACAACGTTGGTAAATAATTTTATACTCAGTTATACCATTCCCCGAGAGATAGTAACCGACAGAGGAACCGAGTTTGTTAACACCATAAGAAAAAGGTATGTAGTCAACCGGGGCAATTGCGTCTTTGGGGCAATTGCGTTTAATCGAAGTTATCTTAAATCTATTTGAAAACCCACTCTCCTGCCATCTTGTTTTGTTTACTTTGAATAAAATACTATAACGTATAGATGGCAGGAGAGTAGGTTTTCAAACAGATTTAAAATTATTTCGATTAGACGCAATTGCCCCCAAAGACGCAATTGCCCCGGTTGACCTTGTACAATTTTTAATATAAATCATTTACAGTGTACAGCCTACCATCATCATACTTTAGGTTCCCTAGAAAATAGCCATAAACATTTAACTTCTTATTTGAGAATGCAAGTTAACAATCAAACACAGGAATGGAGTTCATGGTTACCCTACTGGTGTTTCTCATATAACACATCGATACATTCGAGTATAAATACTCCATATGAACTAGAGTTCGGAAAACAATGTAACATACCTTCCAACCGTACTACCTCACTAGACCCAGTTTATAATTTTGATAATTATGCAGTTGAATTAAAATATTGTTTTTATAAGTCGCAAATGGATGCTAAAAATAATCTTACCAGTTCAAAAATTGACAGAAAAAGTAAATATGATAGCAGTATAAATCCAATTACCTATAAAACTGGAGACCAAATATTAGTTAAAAATGAGAATGTTAACAAACTGGAATCATTGTATTTATGTAGGTCCTCGAATAAACTTGCTACCCCGGTAGGCTTTTTTTTCTGTTTGGATGTGGTTGAACCGGCTATCCATGGACAATAAGGTTGATGTATCTTGCGGAGTCAGATATTGGCTGATGGGCGGCACAGTAGACATTATTTTTATTGAAGGGCCACCGTTTCTTGATGAAGGCTTATGTACCTATATTATTTGTCCACGTGCGAAGCCGGGGCGGGTCGTTAGTAAATAATATATAAACCTAGACACAATTATTGGTAAAATATGGTAAAATGGTTATAGTAATGAGTACGTGGTGTCTCTGATGAGATCTTAACGCGAACTGTCCCACATTTTGGTTAACCAGTGAATGTGCATATTTGCCTTCTATGCAATTATGCATTTTCGCTGAGTGTTCGATTAAACTCGAACAACTGATGACATTATTGTTTAGCGAGTGTATTGAAATAGATATTAAGTAGATGCTACATTATGATTATATGATAACTAATTATTAATTGTATACCACAAAGAATATATCATTGCTTAATCTTCATATTATACTTACTCAATGATGTTTTAATTAAGTTAAAAAAAAATATATGCTTTTCTTTTTTTTCTCTCTCTTTTTGATAGGTGTAACGTAGTAATTAAGCAATTTAAGCATTAGTTCATAAGAATATATACTGTATCTTTGAAGATGATTATTCATTAATATACGGAACGTGTAACAAGTAACATCTTGTTTGATTCGTCTAAGTCCCGTCCTTACAATAGAAGATCGTAACTACAACTAGTATTGCTTGGCTATGGTTTTGTCAGGTTGTAACTCGACTTTTGGTCGTGATAGTACTTATGTAGTAACTTACGTAGGTGACCAACGGGGAATACCTTACCCAAGACTATGTTCGGTTCTCATTTGAGCCGTGCATTCCAAACCATGAACCAGGCAGCATATTTGTTTAGGTACAGCCGTAAGACTGATTGCTGACAGTATATGGAATGAATTTGAGAAATCCCGTAGGATTAGGGAGCACTGTCGTAGCGGGTGAGCAATTAAAACACGTCCGTCCTTAATTACTTGTATTCGAAGACAAAAGACAAACTTACCTACAAAAATCTAACGACAAAATATAAATCTTAATCTACCCTCAATGCATACATCACAGAATTAACGACATTTAATTTATTTAACCTCAATGTGTAATTATGTTATATAAAAGTAAGGGAGTTACCACACCAATCTAGCGATCGTCGATCGATGCCATCGATCGATGGTAGAATGGATTAGTCGACGTAGATCGATAGTTTCTACCACACTAATCGATTAATAGCCCATAGATGCCATCGACCGATGGTAGAATGGATTGGTCGACGTCGATCGATAGTTTCTACTAGACGAATCGATCGATTGTCGATCGACGATCGATCGATTGTAGAATGGATAATCCCTAAAAATCCAAAAAATTACTGTTTAAAATGTAATTTGCAGAATGTAAGCGATCGTTGGCTTTAAAAAAGGGTCGCATCCAGAGTGTTCTGCGTTTGCGTCTCCGTAATAATAGTACGAGCAATATCGTACGGCCAACAACAACGCTTCCTCTTGTGGATACTTTTCGAAAGAAACTGGTGGAATATAGCCGGGGTTATTCGATATATGTCGACCGATGCCGTCAACCGTTGTCATCGACCGGCAATCGATCGATTGGTTAGTCGACCAGTATTCGTCGACCGATGCCATCGACCGGCAATCGATCGATTGGTTAGTCGATCGGTATCCGTCGATCAATTAAAGCTACCAAACCAATCGATCAACGTCGACCGATGTCGTCGATGGTATCGATCGTCTATCGATCGATCGGTGTGGTAACACCCTAAAGCAAAAAGTGGGGCACCCATATTTCGATTTGTAATATAGGTACTTTTCATTTATAATTTCAATTTTGAATTTCGATATATTCTAAAAAGACGTAAGCGCCAAACATGCGGTAGACCGGGTGATAGAAGCTTGCTTCGTTGTGGCCGGTAAAAAAACCTGGTGTTTAATTTTCGTTGTCAGCTGCATGTCAACCTCGTTTGCACATAAAGTATGCGGATATGGCTAAACTTCGACATTTTCCATGAAGCGACTGCCGTCTGACCTCCACAACCTGAAGGCCACATCGAAGCATTGCAGATAAACCAATTGTTGGACTTTTGAGGGCTCCAACGACCCGTAACGACTACCACTAGATGTTCGTATGGCAACCGGGACTAACAGCTTAACGTGCTTTCCGAGGTACGACCAGACCAGTACAAATATTCATATTCATGCATACAAATATTTGCACTATGCAGGGATCGAAGCCGCGCCTCCTTGCGCAATGGCCGCGTTCGCTACCGCTACGCCACGGAGGCTGCCGCCTAAGCATTTAAATGATTAAATAAAACCATCATGACGTCTCAAATGTCAATTATTTTAAAGTCAATGTTTGATATCAGCTACTAGAAATTCTTCCGAAACTTTCTTAGTGATTTAATAATAACAGAGTTTTTAAATAACCACAAACTTAATTGACAACATATACTTTATGTGCAAACGAGGTTGAAATGCAGCTGACAACGAAAATTAAACACCAGTTTTTTTACCGGCCACAACGAAGCAAGCTTCTATCACCCGGTCTACCGCATGTTTGGCGCTTACGTCTTTTTAGAATATATCGAAATTCAAAGTTGAAATTATAAATGAAAAGTACCTATATTACAAATCGAAATATGGGTGCCCCACTTTTTGCTTGAGAGTGCAAATATTCATATTCATGCATACAAATACTTGCACTGTGCGGGGATCGAACCCGCGCCACCTTGCGCAGCGGCCGCGTCCGCTACCGCTACGTTGGTAACATATTCCCTCTTATTCATAAACATTGCTTAAAGTTAACTAGTGATTAGCGATTGTTTAACCACACATTTTAAACGTTTGCACGTCACTTAACTTAAATAATTTTTTATGTAATAACCCCTTAACCACTGTGGGCGTTATTCATAAATGATGATTAAATTTAAGTAACGTTAAAAGGTCAAAAATGTATGCTTTAAGATTCGCTAATGACTAATTAACTTTAAACAACGTTTATGAATAAGGGTGTAAGTTTACAGGACTACTACTAACAAAAAATCTCTATTCCTCGCGTCAGTGTTGTCAATTTCCCGAAATTCTCCGCTTGTTTTGATTAATTCCCTACATATTCCCCGAATTTATATTTTTGGAATAAAAAGGTTTTATTCAAAATTTATTTAATACCATTAAAATAACCATAAATTTATCATTTTTGCTGCGGTATCTCAATGTTCTTTATCAATTATAATATAGTGAATGCACTTTTTACTACACATGTAAGTCACGCACTTTTATTTAGTAAACAACACTATTAATAGTTTAGAAGTCCAATGAAAAATGAGCGTGATACTTAGCTTAAATTTCCTGACAAAACTCTCACAAACATAAACAATGAATTAATGATGTAAAAAAGGATGTGTTCAGTTTTTAGTTGTAAAGTATTGATACCCAACATAATATTGGTAATGTTAGTATATTATGTATGTTAAAAATAAACAAAGATAAAGATCGAGATCGGGCTAGCCGAAAAGGAATAAAATAAATAAAGTTAGGAGATCCCTCCCGTCAATCCTGGCCAATCCTGGAAGGAAATCCGGGTTCCCAAGTAAAATAGCTCATAATGCCCGGTTATTAAAAAAAAAAAAAGAAAAAAAAACATAATATTGGTTTAGGCCGAATGAGTCTGGATTCCCCGAAATTCCCCGGGCTCTCCCCGCGCTAACCCTCGATTTCCCGCCAATCGGGGATTTTCCCCGCGATTGGCAGCACTGTTACTAACTATGTATGTAACTCTAAGTGGGTTTGTACCACATCGTGTAGACACTAATTCAAAAATGAAAACTATAGTAGCCAAGAAGCAGCCTGTTATATATCAGGCTGCTTCTTGGCTACTATAGTTTAGTAGATAGTAGTACAAACCACGGCATTACGAATGTAGATTCAAATTCTTTTTTTCGAAAATCATATTTAATCTTCCTAGCATAGTAAATATCTTTTAACTTCTTGTCAACCAAACCATTTTCTCTTAAACGTAGCACGTTTTGTCGCATTATGTCTGAAAGTGGAAATCCTTTGTAGAAATATATAGCATAAATAAAATTAACATATGGTTTCGCAAAGTAATAGAGAGTGGTTCTACCGAATTTGTCGTAGTAGATATTTTTGTTGAATAAATATATTGATCGTGGAATAATTAAAAACATATCTTCTGATTGAGCAACTTTCATGAGACTTTCCACTGGGTTTAAGCAATCAGGATTTATTGAAATAGATGTATTCACTTCAGTATGCAAAAATCGTAGCATTGCTGGACCAGTACAAGACTTAAGGTTGTACTCAACTATCTCTGCTTCATTAGAAACTTGGTGCTCTTTTATTGGTGCCCCGGCCAAACTGACTAAGCTCGACTGGTAATGACAGTTCATTAGCGAGGCGAACCACACCCATATTATTAGGATGAATCTTACATTACTAGTCATGTGTTGGGGCATATTGGTACCACTACATAATAAATGTTGTAACAATTTCAGCATTATATTAGTTTTGTCTTCAGAACGGAGGAGCATATTCATTAATATTGAATATAAAAAATATACAAAAAACAACAAGCACCACACTAGTGGATAGAATTCTAAATAAGCGTTTTTCCAGTTAGCAACAAATGAAGCCTTCTTCACAAAAAAACGTAAGTCATCATAATAATCCATGTAACCGTGCAAATATGTGAATGCATCTGCTCGGCTCGATACTAGCAAAGATTTACCCAATGTTGCATCAGATTCATTATTTTGCAATTTTGCCATAGGTCCTGTAACTTTCATATTACGGGATACTGTACTATATACATTACTAAAATTGTACCTGAAATTCACTTCAAAATGTTCAAGTTCTCCTAGCACTTTAAATAAATATTGTTCCACACCAAATGCCATTCGGTCGTCTTCTGCAAGTTCAGGGTGTATGGTGTAAGGTGGTCGATGCGGCACGGAAGCAAAGAAGGTGCAGTTCCGCAGACCAGTCACTAATTTTTTAGGGAATAGATTATTTCTCGCATTCAAGCACAAACCTAATCTTATTATGTTGTTGTAATATTTTCCACAGGCATAGTTGTCAAAGGGATTGTAGGTGTAGAGGTGAGCGTCATTAGTACCGTTTACTAAAAGCACGTTGACCACATGACGTTGTAATAGCTTGTCAAAAATCTTCTTCAGATCATCTTCTTCCAATGATTTGACCACGATAATGATCCGTGAAGACGGGTTCCATGTTGGATCTTCGAGTAGATATTTAAAGCAATTTGTGAATGTGGTGATATTCTTTACGTTTATAACATATCCTTGGTGCGGAAAATCTGACTGTGTAATCGTCTGCCTGAATACTATCGTTGTGACTGTTGATAAGTGAATCGCTTTCAGGATCTCGTAATCGTCAGAGTTCATATCAACGTAAGTTAGCATCTTTTTGTGAGAAAAGTATGTTCCCAATACATCGGATATACACATCATTAGATTTTGATTTTTCTGTTCATCAAAAGCTATGATTTTTTCACTTTTACCACTGAAATCAGTGACGGATTAAGACTACTTGATGCCCTAAGCAATCCACGCCTGTGGGCCCCCCTATCCGTATGTCAACTAAAATCGGTCTTTAAACCTTTACCCCCTAAAAACATTAGTTTTTTGTAAAATAAGATGATGAGATGTAACGTACCTTAGAAGTGGAGTAAGTGCGACAACCATAAAAACCAAAGCATAATTTATTTATTTATTGAACTGCGCCTTGCGGCTTTTTCGGGCATTGAATTCACGCAAGATAGTATTATCGTCTAATTCTAATGTTTTTAACATATCGGACTCTATGCATAATATTGATAAATTATCGAGCCTTTCTTGTATCATCTTTGTCCTTTTTTCATTTTTTAATAATTTTGAAAAACAACGTTTCGCTGAGCAATTTGAAATCATAAGCGATAAAAATATACGCAGGGCTGTTTCCACATTAGAGAAAGCTGATTCAATTTTATCATCATGTATTATTTTATACAATTGTGCATGAGTTTGATGTAAACTTGTGCGAGTCGAATCACTGGGTCTGGGACTTATTTTACTTATTACATATAAATGAAACTGTTGAATTTCTGTTATTAATTCGGTGTTAATTCCGGTACATTCGAATTGCCGAATGCACTAGCGGGCAGCGAGTGGGCAAGCGGGAGCGGGGTTATGACTCTAGGTCGGACTCTATGTCAACTTAAAACGCGCGAATTTCAAATTAGTCCTAGAAACTTTTTTTGGTGTGGTTTTTGGTGACGTGAGAGTGAGAGCCTCATGCCCCTTCTGGTGCCCCCCCAGACGTGATGCCCTAGGCAATTGCTTAATTTGATTAAGGGTTAATCCGTCACTGACTGAAATATATCAGTGCGGACAAAAAGTAAACAAACAACATTTTTGGAAACACTTTGATTTTGGAGAGCATTGCGTTACTTGTGTATGAAGACTAACACGTTTATTTTTATTATGATTTTATTATTAAAACAAAAACAATTAAGGAAAAAGTTTTCATGCAATTTATCGTAATGGATCTATTTTTTTCTCCGTCATTACTTAGATTCCAATCTCTTTTAATAAAAGGGTCTTGGACGTTAAGTCCGACAGTACACTGCGGCTATTAAGCTATCATCATACACCTAAATCATCAAAGACAATCAATCTACTTGTACGGACGATAGCATGTCAAGATATACGAAACTGTCAAATATTCCAATCAACCTTGACCTTGAGCCTTAATGCTTCAGAGATAAAATTGAAAATCTAGCAAAGAAATCTGACAGATTGTAGTAGCTTGATGTGGTGTCACCTGTGCATTACGTATTCTAAGTTGAGCTTTGTTGTATCTCACTTTTTTGGAACACGCGACCTGATCGAAAAATATAAGATGGATTCGTGCAGTATTATTAGCCCTCTCTCTGCTGCGCGGCGGAAATTTATACCTCCTTCTGCTGTTTCGTTTAAGCGGCGCAGGGCACTCGCGCGACTGTTCTATGTGTTAGAGAAAATGGTCACCCTTCGTACGCGGGGCTTTTCGTACAATAACTATAGCCGAAAAACTAAGCGACACATAAAAACGCTTTTGCTTGTGTGCTAGGACATAAGTACCGGCCTCCATGATGCCCTCCATGTTGCCAGCGGAGTGTCGCGCCAGTCGCACCACGGTCTATCGGCTGGCAAGAAGTAAACGTGTTTTCGCACACGGTAAGTAATTTTTTTACGTAAATCTAATTAGAATTATATTTTTTTTGACAATATGGCGATGATTAATTGATGTTATCATTGATTATTTTGAGCTTTGATTGTTATATTTGTGAAAACTGTAATTATGTATTTTTATTTTTTTCAAGGCATCGGGTGCAATTGGAAAGCCAAACAAGGGGCACATTCGTAATGGAGGGGGTGGAGACCTACTCAGACCACCGGTATATCCGGTTTGACGTCTCCGCCCAGACCTCTAGCGCGCCGGTCCGACCGGCCCCGGGTGGTCCGCGGTGGGCGCTGAAGCAGCTTGACCGGGAGCTCCTCCTGGAAGCTTCGATCGTGCAGGCCTGGGTGTCACCACCAGACAGGCCTGCTGACACAAACAACGAGGCGGAGTGGTTCCGGGAGGCCATGTCCGAGATATGCGACGTGGCAATGCCCCGAGTCAAGCCCGGACGCGCTCGCCGTCAGGTGTACTGGTGGTCGCCGGAGCTTACGTCTTTGCGCAAGGCGTGCGTGGCTGCGCGACATCGGTACACCAGACATCGCAGGCTCCGTATTCGTCCACCGAATACGGAGGCCATACAGGCGGAGCTTTACGAGGGATACAGAGTGGCGAAGACCGCCCTCCGAGCGGAGATCCAGCGGGCCAAAGGGCTGGCCCGTGAGGAGTTGCTGGGGACTCTGAACAGAGACCCGTGGGGATGCCCCTACAAAATGGTGCGGAATAAACTCCGCCCATGGGCTCCCCCGCTGACGCAGAGTCTCCGGCCTCAGCTCGTGGAGGACGTGGTGAGCGCTCTGTTTCCCTCACGAGGGGAACATACCCCTCCTCCCATGGCTCCGACTCCTGCGATGCCTGATGCGGACCACACCAACGACGACGATGGCGCTCCAGAAGTGACCGAGGTAGAGTTAAGAGCGGCGGTACGTAGGCTGAATGCCAAAAATACCGCCCCAGGACCCGACGGCTTACCTGGAAAGGCCTGGGTCCTGGCCTTAGGGGCTCTCGGGCCTCGACTACGGGGGCTACTAAGCGCATGTTTGGAGAGGGGCCAGTTCCCACTTCGCTGGAAGACGGGGAAACTGGTCCTCATAAAGAAGCCAGGGCGCCCTGCGGACTCTCCGTCCGCTTACCGGCCCATTGTGCTGCTTGACGAGGTGGGCAAGCTCTTCGAAAGAGTCATTGTAGACCGCCTCGTCGGGCAACTTAGGCGAGCGGGCCCGGATTTGGCGGAGAGCCAGTTTGGCTTCCGCAGGGGGCGCTCAACAGTGGACGCCATCATGCGCGTGCGAGCCCTCACGACAGGGGATGCTGTGGCCCGGGGTGGGGTTGTCTTGGCGGTGTCTCTAGACATCGCCAACGCCTTCAACACCCTTCCCTGGAGTTGCATCAGGGAGGCATTCCGGTATCACCGGATGCCGACCTATCTCTGTCGAGTCGTCGAGGCCTATCTGACGGATAGGGCCATAATTTACCCCGGTCACCAAGGAGTGTGGAATCGGCGAGAGATGTCGTGCGGTGTTCCACAGGGATCGGTCTTGGGACCGCATCTGTGGAACATCGGGTACGACTGGGTGCTGCGCGCTGACCTCCCTATCGGCGTCAGTGTAGTATGTTACGCTGACGACACGCTAGTCCTGGCAGAAGGGAGGTCGCACCAGGCGGCGGCTGACGCAGCGACCCTCGGGGTTGCGACAATCGTCAACAGGATCCGGCAATTGGGACTCGAGGTGGCCCTGCAGAAGTCCGAGGCCATGTGCTTTCATGGTCCTCGGAATGCGCCACCGTCGGGTTCCCACATAACGGTAGGAGGGGTTCACATCGGCGTCGGGTCGACGATGAAGTACCTGGGACTTGTCCTCGACAGCCGGTGGAACTTCGAGGAGCACTTCCGACGTTTGGCTCCCAGGCTGGAACGGGCCGGGGCTGCCCTAAGGCGGCTCCTCCCCAATCTAGGGGGACCAAACGCCTCCTGCCGGAGGCTCTACGCGGGGGCCGTGCGGTCCATGGCCCTTTATGGGGCACCGGTGTGGGCGCGGTCGTTAAGGAAGCGACCAGCCCGATGCCTGACCGCGTCCCAGAGGGTCATGGCCATTCGGCTGATCCGGGGATACCGCACGGTCTCCGCTGAGGCGGCGAGCCTCCTTGCCGGATTACCGCCATGGGATCTGGAGGCCAAAGTCCTCGCCCACATATGGGAGTGGCGAGAGGAGGCAAAACGCCGGGGTATAACTCCGCTGCCGCGAGAAATCGCGGTACGACGGACAGAGCTCCGGCGGGATCTCATGGCGATATGGAGAATGCGATTGTCGCAACCCAGTGCTGGGCACGCCACAATAGCGGCGGTAAGACCCCTCTTTGAGGAGTGGCTAGAGAGGCGCCACGGCGCCCTCACCTTCCGCCTGACGCAGGTCCTCACCGGACACGGTTGTTTCGGGAGGTTCCTGTTCCGTATAAGGCGGGAGGAAACGCCAGGGTGTCACCATTGTGTGGATCGCCCTGAGGACACGGTGGAGCATACGGTGGAGGTCTGCCCGGCTTGGGTAGAGCACCGCCGTGTCCTCGTAGCGGCGATCGGCGGCGATCTCTCGCGTCCGACCCTGGTCCAGGCCATGGTCCGGAGCGAGAGTGCATGGCAGGCCGTCACCTCCTTCTGCGAAGCAGTGATGCTGGCAAAGGAGGAGGCGGAGCGCGTGAGGCAACGGGAATCCCAGCGCCCTCACGCCACTAGCCGCCGCAGGAGACGCCCTGGTCGGGAGATGACACCAAACTCCCAGCCACCGTAGGCGCGGGCCTGCGGGCGGTGAGCAGTGGGCAGCTCGCCGCTCGGTAAGGACCAGGCCCGAGTCGACGGCGCGTCGTGTTTCACGCGCGCCTCAAAGAGATGTCAGCACATCGTGACGGGGTCCACGAAGACCGATGCCTCCTGGGTCAGGGTTGCGGGTTGGTTAAAAAGAAACCGTGGCCCTGGCCGTTGCACAGGCAAGTAAAGAAACACGGGTGGGTTTTAGTCAGTAAAAGTCTGACACGCCCTTCCGCTCTGCCCAGAGCGGAGAAGTCATTTGATGATTTCCCATCCAAAAAAAAAAAAAAAAAAAGGGGCACATTCGTACGCGTACGAATACTCCCCTTTAATACCAGAACATCAAAATTAAATTTTTAAGCAATAATACCTATATCATCAATAAAATATATATACCAGACAGCACAACAACATATTATTTTTCCTTCTATGAAGTATTTTACTTCTAATTCATTATAATTAATATTATATTACAGAAACATGGTGCGAAAAGGTACACATGCTCAAGAGCAGTTCATGAAGTTAGCAATTGTTGACGTATTTCAAGGACGGTTGTCGTATAGGAAAGCCGCATTGAAATATAACATCAAGTTATCGACTTTGGAAAGCAGAGTCAAGGAAACCAAAGATGCCTCTATGGACCTTCATGAACATTTCATTGTAAGTTCTACAAGTCTTCTCCTTGGAAGAAAAGAAACGCTTAAATGATTACATCATTATTTGCTAAATGCATAATAGGCTAACGACAGTACAAATTCGCAAATTGCCTACGAATACGCGGAAACATGAATTTTAGGTTAAAACGTGAAATGGGATGTGACGACCAAATGGTCGGCTATCTTATCTTCGAAAGAAACCGGGTTCATCATGGTCATTCTTTTTCCCTGATGTAGAAGGCATATACACTCTGTATATTACCGTTGTCGCCATGATCTTCCCTGATCTAAAACCACGAGCGGGCTGTACAGCTAGAATGCCTAGATTTTTACTTTTGCAATTTATATAAATAATTATAATATTCAATACCTTCCAAAGTAACAACCAAGCGTATGATGACCTTCAGACTTTTACTGACTAAAACCACACCGGTGACTCTTCTAACACGAGCACGCGTGGGGCCGCGGGAGTCTAAATTCATCCACAGCCCCACACCCCACTCCCCCACCACATGTATGGGCCTCGTCTGCTGCACGGGGTAGTGGGGTGTTAAACTACCCCGTGCATCGCCTCAGAGGCGCGCGCTGACACTCGCGCCCCTCCGCCTTGGGGTCCATCGAATAGGGGGCGGGGACTTCTCCAAGTCCCTCGCCCCTGGACCCATTCATGGGGGACAGAAGAGGGCGTTATCCACCCTTCCTCGGTGCCCGGTGCGTCTTCTGCGGCCCGGGAAGGGAGTTGAGATCTCCCTTTCCCGTTCCGCAGCTTCCTTCTGCGACATCACGTCCTCGCAGAAGGACACCACCGCGTCCCACGACTCTGCGCTACCGACCATCCTGCGCACTACTGCCGGCAGCGGCAGGTCGCCTCCTACTTCATTTGTGAGGACACAGCGCTGCTCCTCCCAAGCTACACACTCGGAGAGCGTGTGCTGCGCCGTATCTTGCCCGCATTGGACGCAGTGGTGGCACCGAGCGTCCGGCTCCCTGCCTAAGTGACGCAGGTACTTGCCACAGCAGCCGTTCCCCGACAGTACCTACGTCACCCTAAACGACAGGAAGCCGTGCCTTCTTCCGAGCCAGTCGTCGAGTACTGGCCTACTGGTAATGCCTCGACGGTAGCGAGGCCGGCGGTAGGGCGCATAAGCCTCTGCCGCCAGTCCGCCACCAGGACCTGACGGAGCTCCTCTCGGCGCAGCTGGATCTGCCGCTGCGCCGGACTGGAGCCCCGTGTCCGCTCTACCTCGCGCCATCGGTACAGCGTATGATGACCTACTTTAAGCTTAGATGGTCAAAGACTGTACAACAATCTCTTAAAAATTTATTATAAAGATTTCATTTAGACTGATTATAAAGCTTAGAATTATCAATAAGGAAACTAAGGATGAAGGATTTAATTCTTTGTTATTTTTCTAAAGAAAAATGTATCGACTATGAGTCAAGTCAAATATTATTAAGTTAATTCTATAGACTTTTTAATTACTGTGTATGAATCTACCTCATGGCGTATGCGAGTAACCCACCTACTGTACGAACGTACCCCGTACGTGGGGTACGTTCGTACAAATCTCGTACCGTAGAAATATGCAATATACACACATCAAAAGTGTCTAGGGATCAAGCATTTTTATGCGGATTTCTTGAGATTGAGATGTGGCTTTGTAATAAATTTATGATTTTATAAATTTATATGGATCCTTTTTGGTGCATTTCATAATTTGAATCAGGAACTGTGAATCAAATTCGAGTAAAAGATGAAAATCAGCTGTCAATATTTTCCCTATAAAAACATACAACGCATTGAAGACATTATTAGTGCTACTGTTTCCCTACTACTGATTAAAACCAACGTTATTATGGAGCGGCGACGTCATTTAAGCAGGGAAGAAATGCTCAGAGCCGTGGGAATGATAGAAGCTGGTTCCCGGCAACGTACTGTGGCTTTAGCTCTGAATACAAGTCAGAGTGTTATCAGTCGACTTTGGACACGTTACCGAAGCACTGGTACCGTGGCTGAGCGCCATGGAGGACGGTATCGCTGCACCACACGGAGACAAGACCGATACATTCAAATCTTAACTCGAAGAGCTCCAACAATAACCGCCATGATGTTAGCCGTGAGGCTTCATCACTCTTCAGGGAACTTAATTAGCGACCAAACAGTCAGAAACCGCTTGCATGAAGTGAACCTTCATTCCCGAAGACCGCTACGGGTACCACCTATAGCAATGCACAATCGTAGGATTCGATATCAATGGGCTCTTGAACACAGAAATTGGGCAGAAGAACAATGGCGTTTCGTGTGCTTTTCTGATGAGTCTCGTTTTGGTATGAGACCGGATACAAGACGTATACGACACTGGAGAACCCCTGGACGCCAACAGCGATTAAAATCCTGCCAGGAAGTCCATCCTTATAGTGGTGGAACCATCATGGTATGGGCGGGTATTTGGATCGGCGGAAGAACTGAGTTGATTTGGATCAGAGGCAACCTCAACGCTCAAATTTATGCTGAAACGATTGTATCAGACGTCATCGTTCCTCTACAAGTGCAAATCGGTCCCTTATTTCAGTTAATGCATGATAATGCACGACCGCACACCGCAAGAGTTGTAAGACAGACTCTCGCCGCAGCTAACATCAATGTCCTGCCCTGGCCTGCTCAGTCGCCAGACTTGAACCCGATTGAGCATGCATGGGATATGCTACAGAGAAGAGCTCTGCCGAATATGGAGGGTATCCAGTCGCAAGAAGACCTTTTTTTGTTGTTGCAACGAACATGGGCGGCCATTCCACAGCGTGATTTGGATGAACTCATTTTGAGTATGCCAAACCGATGTTCTTGTGTTGTTAGTGTTCGCGGTAGAAACACGGATTATTAATTGTTTAAGTTACCCAATAAAATTTTAGAGAAAACTGTTATTTCAGTCTTTTTTTCGAACTTTTGTGTTAGTGGTTCAAATGTCAAATATCCCTTTATTAGGAAAATGGCAAATTTCTTTATTAATGCAAAGGTGACTTGGTTTATCGTTACTGTGACAAACGAAAACACTTTATTTGATGAATCCTTAAAGAAAATTTTAATTAATATCAATCAGGAGAAAAGTTATTGCAAAAATATATGTTGATCCCTAGACACTTTTGATGTGTGTATTATTATAAACTGCAATATATTTGTTAAGCTTAGGTACATAAACTAGATAAATTTGACAATTAATCATAAATTTAAAAAATAAAATCTAAAAAATGTACGAAGGGTGACCACTTTCTCTAAAGTCGCAGGAATACGGAATTTTTAATGTAAGTGTGAATGTCACTTGCGTGGATTTTAACGCGTTTAATTGTCCAGTTCTTGAGCCATAGTTAGGACCAGGTTTCCAAGGCAGTCGATAATCGTCGCGGATATCATTGTCTTTAAGAGGCATGTTAACGGCAGCACTCACACGAGCTACTATCGCTGACAGATCTTTAGCGCGCTCATTTTCTTTGAGTGGAATATTACGAATCTCGATGCAGGAAGAGCGTGATAATTGATGCAAATCTTCGACACGCATCTCTTTTGTATGCTGTCCCTATACATATGTTTTCCTCTTCAATAAATTAATCTGCGCCATCATGTTGTCGTATTGTTTATTAATGAAACTTATTGACTTCTCAATTTCATTGTTTGCCTTTTGAATGGCTAAGGTCTGCGATTTAAGCTTTGCTACTTCCGAAAATAGTTTGGCGAGGGATGAGCTTTGTTCTTGAGAAAACTTTTGGAAATTTGCTTGTTCCTCCGCCTTCCATGAATTTAGCATATCTAAAATTTCCTGTTTAAAGTCCACCAGTTCACTACCAGACAAAAAAGTTTGACGTGGCTGCTTGTGATAGCTTGAGGAATGCCAAAATCAGACAGTGACTGAACCGTGCTACCACAATCTAAAAATCATACAGTCGTCCAACGAAGAAGTCTAGACAGAGCAATCGTGAGGGGTGTGAGGGGCGAGACGCGGGTAAGCGGCTCCCGAACTGCGAACAAAACGATGTTCGTAGTTAGGGATATATTATTAAGGGCTAACGCGTGTTTGTTTTTTTATTTGTTTATTTATTTATTATGCACCAAAATATTGCAGGCCTCCTAGCAAAGTTTGAGTTGCTCACAGTCATGGGCGTAGCCACACTGGGGCAAGCTGGGGCACTGGCCCCATCCTGGTGATGAGTGAGTGATCTATAAGGTGCCCAAGTCATAAATAAAAATATACGGAAATTAAAGGAGTTGGAAGTGGCGGATCTGATCAAGGGAATGCAATTTCATCCCAGTGTAAAAACTGCGCTCGCTATTTTTTAACAGAGTTCAAATAAAAGGAAGAGGTTGTTAATGCGTCGTAATCTTTTATGTTTTTTATTATTTTTTATGTTTGTCTACCGATTACTCTAAGACGCCTGGATCGATTTTTAAAATTATTTTTTTGTTTGCAAAGTATACCACTTTCCAGGTGGTCCCATACCACCCGTACCGTCACCAGGTCAGGATCTGATGATGGATGACCACAGCAATCAAGGGGAAAATTAAACAATCGTAGGGGTACTAGTGCATTTCTTAGTATTTTCATTAAATATTTAAAAGTACTACAATTTAATAAAGGTCTGAAGTAGATTTGATTATGGTGATGGGAGACGGTCGAAGTAATTCCTCAATGATTCACAGCAGCTACCTAGTGTTTGTAGTTGATTGATTTGTAATGATAAGAACGTTACACCTAAATAGTTGTGACTGTCATAAAGGCTCTGATGATGAAGGCAAATGCCAGTTCCGGGAACTCCGGTTTACAGTAGCTGCTTTGTTTTTGGACATGATTCATTTATATTGATGAGTAGGTACTTTACACCAATGTGGGTTAAAATGAAGGTCTGCAGTAGATCTGATGTTGAAGACCGTAGATAGTTGAGGGAATTACTAAACGATTCACAGCAGCAACTTTGCGTTTGTGCTTGATTAGTTTGTATTGATAAGAACTTTACACCTAGATGGGTTGTGACTGTCATAAGGACTGTGATGATAAAGACAAAGGCCAGTTTCGGAAACTCTTGAACGATTTACAGCAGCAAAGGGATCTCTGTCGAGTGGTTGAATCCTATCTGACTGACAGGGCCGTCATATACCCCGGTCACGAAGAAATGAAATGAAATGGTTTATTATGCAAGTTCACTTACGGATCACTGATCACTTTTATACATTTTTTTTTTTTTAATTGGCTGGAGCCGGCATTTCCTAACTGACTACCTCTGAGAAGAAAAGCCGAAATAAACGCAGGGATAATCGTCTTTTTTCAAGTTCAGACATTAAAAATGAATGTAGGAGGAATGAATGTGGAACCGGAGTGAGATGCCGTGCGGTGTTCCACAGTCGTCGGATTCCCACATAACTGTAGGAGGGGTTCACCTCGGCGTCGGGTCGACGATAAATTACCTGGGACTCGTCCTGGACAGCAGGTGGAACTTCAAGGAGAACTTCCGACGTTTGCCTCCCAGACTGGAACGGGCTGGGGTTGCCCTGAGGCGGGTTCTCCCCAATCTAGGGGAACTAAACACCTCCTGCTGGAGGCTCTATTCGTGCCGTGCGGTCCATGGCCCTTTACGGAGCACCGGTACGGGCGCGATCGCTAAGGAACCGACCAGCCCAATGAATTACCGCCTCCCAGAGGCTCATGGCTGTTCGGCTGATCCGGGGATACCGCACGGTCTCCGCTAAGGTGCCGAGCCTCCTTGCCAGATTGCCGCCATGGGATCTGGAGGCCAAAGCCCTCGCTCACATGTGGGAGTGGCGAGAGGAGGCAAAACGCTGGGGCATAACTCCGCTGCCGCGAGAAATCGCGGTACGGCGGACAAAGCTCCGGTGGGATCTCATGGCGACATGGAGAGTGCGATTGTCGCAACCCAGTACTGGGCATGCCGCAATAGCGGCGATGAGTCCCCTGTTTGAGGAGTGGCTAGAGAGGCACCACGGTGCCCTCACCTTCCGCCTGATGCAGGTCCTCATCGACTGTTTCTGGAGGTTCCTGTTCCGTATAAGGCGGGAGGAAACGCCAGGGTGTTACCACTGTGTGGATTGCCGTGAGGACACGGTGGAGCATAGGGTGGAGGTCTGCCCGGTTAGGGTAGATAACCGCCGTGTCCTCGTGGCGGCGTCCGACCCTGGTCCAGGCCATGGTCCGGACCGAGATTGCATGGCAGGCCGTCACCTCCTTCTGCGAAGCAGTGATACTGGCAAAGGAGGAGGCGGAGCTCGTGAGGCAGCGGGAATCCCAGCACCCTCACGCCACTAGTCGCCGCAGGAGACGACCTGGTCGGGAGACAACATCGAACTCCCGGCCACCGTAGGCGCGGGCCTGCGAACGTCAGAATATAATGTTTTGTTGTATCGTCAGGGTTAGTTGTCCGTGGAAGAGAGAAGACAAGAGTAAGAGACGCAGGCCTGCGGGCGTTGAGCAGTGGGCAGATCGCCGCCCGGCAAGGACCAGGCCCGAGATGACAGCGCGTCGTATTTCACGAACACAAAGAGATGTCAGCACTTTGTGACGGGGTCCACGAAGATCGATGCCTCCTGAGTAGAGAGCGGGTTGTTTAAAAAGAAACCGGATAGATTGACTGCTGCCCCACCCTAAGCTCAAGGCTGGCTACGCCCATGCTCACAGTGTGTCTGTATGGATTAGTTGAAAAAAATATCTTAGTGGACATATTATGTACATATTACGGAGCATTTTATGATGGAAGGCTATGAAATCTATCTCAATATACCTAACTACTGTTTAGCTGCATGTTATAGTCGCAAAGAAAGTAAAAGAGGTGGGGCTTGTATACTTATAAAAAAACGGTCATCAGTGGAAGGAATTCCCGAGAACCGCAAAATTGTCCATAACAGGTATTTTTGAATGTTGAGCCGTGGAAACTTCGAAACAATAGAATTGTAGTTGTATGCATATATTGGGTACCAAATCCAAGTAATTTTGATGAATTTATAAATAGACTAGAGGCATTATTACGCGCCCTGATAAAAAACATTTAAAAATGTTGTTCTGGTAGGTGATTTTAGTAAAGATATTCTAAGAAAAACAAACAGACACTAGAATTCGAAAATTTATTTCGTAGCAAAAATCGACACATCTCACAGGCACACAGCAGGCAGACAGGCGCCATCTCTTGGACACGGGCTAAACTCGTGTCACATAATTATGTTGCATCGAGCCGACAGATGGCGTTGCTCGAAAGTACGGTCGTTAATATAATAAATAAATTCAAATAAAGAACGACCGGGTTAAATAAAATAAAAAAGGACTTAGGATAAATAAATATTAAAAATAAGAACCAACTCTGAGTCTGAAATTAAAATACAAGTCGCGGAACGCACTTGTCAATGGTTCAGGAAAAGACAATTGGGAGCGGTCGATCGCTTGGCGACAGAAGCTTCGAGAAGAACGATCGAAGTTTGCTCGGATGGTGGCTGGTTGGCTGGCGTTGCTGGTACGCAAGGTTGGCGTGTTTGCGCCATAACCCATGGGGTTAAACGTCTAGCGATTTGGCTGATAATTCTGTGAGTATTCATTTCTCTATACCCGGAATATTTCTCCCCGTGTTTTCTTGTTCTATAGTGCTGACTTCGGTCAAATGTTGTTCTAGATTTGGCTCTTTTGGTGGGCCTAGGGCGGGAACCCGTGTGGAGGCGTCGCGTCCTGACTTGCCTCAGGTAGCCTTGATTCCGATTGGATCAGGCTTGTTTGGAGTAGAAGTGTACTGAACCCTGGTGGTACGGCACATCCAATTCTCTTTCGGCGACGACTAGACAGGTATAAGCTGTCATAATTTCTTTGCTCCGGGTGTGCCCGAAATACCTAATCCCGCAGGCCGCGATCAACCGTGCATTAATCTGACACCCGTCAGTTAGTGAAGCCAAGGGTCTTTGTACCGTAAACCAGAAGCGTTAGTCGGGAGAGCTAATCCGAAACGTAGACTCCCTGTCCTTATTTGTTTGTTTTGATGTATCTAGTGAGTGAGAGTGAGTTTACAACAGGTTGCATGTAACTATGCTATTGGCTTGATATTGTTGTGCATAACCTGAGATACTTTTGTAATGACTGAGCCGTGATCACAACGGTTCACCTCACGAATCCTTCATCAAGCGACCCTGAGCTTGCTGAATTGTCTCATGTGGATTCCCTGTCCCCCTCCGACCCGAGACGTTAAGTAAGTTAGGAGATTGTTTTGTCATATATTTACGACACAGGGTAATTATAAAATAAATTTGTAATTGTATCCATTTATTGTCTTATTTAATGCTCCTAGCTACCAAGTATTTACATAATTAAATTTACTGTAACTGCCGGGTAAGGGTGGAGTTAGCCACCCTGCGTTTATATAAGAACAATAGCGTTACACTGCTTAAAAATCTCAATCGATTTTGGTGAAATTTAACACAGACAATCTTTAGACCCTGAGAAAGGACATAGGCTACTTTTTATCCCGGAAAATTTGATATTCCCGAGGAAAATCTAAAAAGCACGATATAACCGAATTACACGCGGGCGAAGCCGCGGGCGGAAAGCTGGTTAAACTATAATTTAAAATTATCTGTTAGTCAACCTACTCGTTTAAAGAGCAAGACGTGCATCAATAATTTAGCGCACAATTCTAAAAGTGTTGTGAGGCTATGGTTTTGGAACTAGCTTTATCTGACCATACAGCACAACTAATGAATTGTCCGATTAGCACCGCAACGACTACAAATCGTTGGCGGACCACTAGATGAGACTATAGTCAGGACAATATAGATAAATTTAAATCCTACCTCAAAAGCCTTAAGTTTGTAAAAGTTTATGAAGCTAAGGACCCAAACATTGCTTACAATGCCTTCACAGAGATGTTTTCTTTTCTATATAAACAGTGCTTTCCTGAAAATCTCATCTCTGTACAGGTAAATTGGAGGCCTAGTTGGGTATCCCGTAGTATTAAAATATGTAGCAAAAATAAGCGAAAATTGTTATGGCAATATAGACAAAAACCTACAAAGTA
Source organism: Sesamia nonagrioides (assembly GCA_017933935.1). Lineage (NCBI taxonomy): Eukaryota > Metazoa > Arthropoda > Insecta > Lepidoptera > Noctuidae > Sesamia > Sesamia nonagrioides. The sequence continues at coordinate 105,258 of JADWQK010001250.1, forward strand.
TAAAACAAAGTCGCTTTCGCTGTATGTCCGTATGTATGCTTAGATCTTTAAAACTACGCAACGGATTTTGACGCGGTTTTTTTTCTTAGATAGAGTGATTCTTAAGGAAGGGGGACTCCACGCGGGCGAAGCCACGGGCGGAAAGCTAGTAATTAATAAAAATAAATTTAAGTGCTATTCAATATTGCTCAAAAAAATTATCTATTTAACTCAACGCGCACAATATATATATATATATAAAATTAAAAGATCAAATAATAAATCTAAGACTACTTGGGAAATAATAAACCAAAGTTAAATATTCCAAAAAACACAATAGACAAAATACGATATAATAATGAAACTGTGACTGACCCAAAAATTATTGCAAATATATTTAACGATTACTTTATAGATAAAATTAAATCTATAACTAGCTCGGAAACCAGAGCCACTAAACATATTTTAGTCACAAAAGACTCAATGTTCATGGCACCATGTTCAGCACTTGATATACTAAACACTATAGCAGGCTTAAAAATACTAACAAGGTAGGATACCATGGTACATGTACAAAAATTGCTAAAACTGTAGCATATGAAATATGTGCCCCCATAAGCCACATTATTAACTTAAGCATCATTGAAGGTATGTTTCCGAATGCGCAAAAAAAAACTTTAATAAAACCGTTATTTAAGAAGCAGAATAGGGAGCTAATCGAATTTTACAGGCCAATATCATTAATCGCAGTCATATCAAAAAATATCGAAAAATATATCTATAGGGAACTTAATAAATATTTGGAAAAAAATCGTATACTAAGTGACGAATAGAAAGGATTTAGGCAAAAATATCAATTAATTTAGCCATATACGATTTCTTGCATTCAATTATGATAAACATGGATAAAAATACACCAGTCTGTGCCATCTTCTGCGACATGACACAGGCATCTGATTATATCCAATATAATATATTACTTAATAAACTTGAAGCATATTGTATAAGAGGTAACATGTTTAATCTAATACAATCATACATACGTGACAGAAAACAAGTAACACAAATTAGTCGAATAAATATGAGCTCAAAACGTGAAGTCATTTTTACGTCGGGCGAACGAACCGTCCCTCATGGAGTTCGGCAAGGTAGTCTGCTTGCACCACTCTTGTTTACACTCTATATTAATGACTTCCCTAAGTCCATTAAACATCCCATGACGTTGTTTGCCGATAATAGTAGGATAATTATACCATGCCATAATGAAAGTACATAGGAAACGGACATAAAAAATACATTAGTTGAAGCGATAAAGGGGCTGGATAGTAATAAATTAAAAATTAATATAAATAAAACTTTAATTATGCACTTTAGCCAACGATCATCATTATTCTCTAATCTTGACATCAAATATAATAATAATAAAATACTGACAACTAATAGTACAAAATTTTTAGGCCTTGACAGGAACTTAAATTGGAAAGCGCACATTGAGACTCTAGCGAAAAGAATATGCAGTAGTGCATACGCGTTATATAAATTATCACGTACTCTAAATATAGAAGCTATATTAACGGCCTACTATGGTTTGGTTGAATCTGTCATTAGATATGGTGTGATCTTCTGGGGTAACTCAACTGATAAAGATACAATGAAAAAAGACAAAAGTCTAAGTCTCTCTTTAAAAGACAAAAGTTCTGTTTGTGATCCATGTTTAATCTCAAAACTACTGATAGCTGTAAAAATATTTCATTAAGTATCATATTTTAACATTACCTTCACTTTACATATTAGAAATAGTAATGTTTGTAAAACTAAATCCACATTTGTTTCCTCGCATGACAGAAAAATATCCTAGAAATAGACGTGATGACAGAAAAATATGTTTACACTCGTCAAAGACTGCACTTATGCATAAGAGTGTCTTTTGTATGGCACCAATAATCTATAACAAATTACACAGCCTCCGTGGCGTAGCGGTAGCGAACGCGGCCGTTGCGCAAGGAGGCGCGGCTTCGATCCCCGCACAGTGCAAATATTTGTATGCATGAATATGAATATTTGCACTGGTCTGGCAGTGCCTCGGAAAGCACGTTAAGCCGTTGGTCCCGGTTGCTGTACGAACATCTAGTGGCAGTCGTTACGGGTTGTTGGAGCCCTCAAAAGTTTAACAATTGGTATAACTGCAATGCTCAGATATCGCCTTCGGGTTGTGGAGGTCAGACGGCAGTCGCTTCACGGAAAATATCGATGTTTAGCCAAAATCAGCAGTTAGACTGGTAAAGCGGACCCCAGGATCCAAAGCTGAAAAGCTACGGATGCGACTGGGATTAACGCTGAGATGATTATGATGATGAATCTATAACAAATTACCCAAAAGTTGGAAAGAGCAAACAGTGTCTAAACTCAAACAAATAATGAAAAAGTTTTTAGCACAAAAAGCACATTATAGCATTAATGGTTTTTTAAATGATTCAATAATTATTATAAATAAAAAACCGGCCAAATGCGAGTCGTACTCGCACACCGAGGGTTCCGCCGTACAAACGTAGCGGTTTACAATTTATGACGTACTAGCTTTCCGCCAGCGGCTTCGCCCGCGTGGAGTTCGGTTATATCGCGCTGTTTAAATTCCCCTCGGGAACATCAAATTATTCCGGGATAAAAGGTAGCCTATGTTCTTTCTCAGGGTCTAAAGATTGTCTGTGCCAAACTTCATCAAAATCGGTTGAGAGGTTTAGGCGGGAAAGCGTAACAGACAGAGTTATTTTCGCATTTATAATACTAGCATTGATTTAGAATTTTTCACAGTTTAGAGGCAATTAGATTTAAGAAGTGTTTGATATGAATTTCAACTTTAATATCTCTACGCGTTCATGTGAAAAAGGGTAGATAGTAAGTTTATAATTATTAAAAAAATATTTTATGTCATGTAAGCAAAAATAATATTTTAATATTTTATATAACTTCAAATTTATCATTTTCACAATTTTTCCTTTATCTGTCTGTACTATAATATAACGTTGCTTCGTGCCGAATTTCAAGATTCTGAGTTCACGGGAAGTACCTTGTAGGCAAAGAGATTTAAGATATATAGAGAGGGCATGTGTCAAAATGGCATAGAAAAACTGTGATCCCATGTCTCCGTTCCGCCATCTAGTACAATATAGCAAAATTAGATCGACAATTGGAGACATCAAATAGTTAAAATGAAATAAGTTTATATAAAATATATTCAGCTATTGCCCGGTAGGTGGCCGGTGTGGTCTATGTTGCCAGATCCGATTTAATACCCTAGTATAGTTCAAATCGGGTAAATAAATATTGAAAAGTAAATAAATAAAGTGAAACTTGTCTTGTACATACAAACAAAAACTCTTTTAGAATTTTATTCGCTACTATTCATTTACCGTGACACCGTCTATTGGCATTTTAGATGTTTTATGCTTACGAATTATTTTAACGCTCAGTTTATTGGGATTTTTGAGTGTAATAGACCTTTTAGGCCATAAAGCGCATTTTGTTTTGCAATTTTCGTTTGCATTTCGTTTTTAGCAAAATTATTCTTTTTACACGTTTGTTTGCAAATATTTTTAAATGGCAATGCAAAAAACTGTGGTAGGGTTTGTATCATTTCGATATAAAGTTATCGATAATATTCATAGAAGTTACAACGACGATGTTTTTTCGCATTATGATAGCTTGAAACAAAAAATTAGGAAAAAGAATAATTATGGGTAATTTCAAGTTTACACGTTTCTTATTTATATAATTCGTTTAATATAATAGGCGTTAAAGTTTAAAATTGCCGATTAGTACTGAAAATCTAAATAATTGCTTATTTTTTTAATTTTTAAATAATTCATTTATAATCAATATACAGGAAGGTCGTTTATGCCTTTGTGATTGAACTCTGAGGATCTAGACTGCACAAACTGTGTGAAAGCAGAACTGCCTCCTGGAAGGAAAACTTCTTGTCAGGTAGATAATTGTCCAAATCACGACAAAAATGGTAGTCTGCTGGAGCAAGACCTTTACAAGATTCGTACGCCATTATCTTTAAAAACGGCAAAAAAATCACGGTTATTGTATGGGGGCCCGCCTTCAGGATTTATTTTATTTTAATTATTTATTTGTAATTTGAATATATAACCAAATATTCTGTGAACATTTTAAGCGTCTATCTGTTTCCGTTATTAATATGGAGCAAAAAACGGCAAAAATTCACGTTTGTTGTATGGGAGCCCCCTTAAATATTTTATTATTTTTATTCTTAGTACTTGTTGTTATAGCGGCAACAGAAATTCTAACACAATCTCTGGAAATTACAACTGTCTCGCTATTACGGTTTATGAGGTACAGCCTGGTGACAGACGGACAGACGAACAGAGAAGTCTCATGAATAGGGTTCGTTTTACCTTTTAGGTACGGAATCCTCAAAATCACAAAGTAGCTCGCAATCATTGTACTACATATACGTACCTACATATTTTATGAATATATTTCATTATAAATAAGTTATGTAATCTATGTATTTATCCACTTAACCGTAAATTTTATTCCAATTTTTACGGTTAAGTAAAAAAGTACTGAAATTAATAACTTACTATTTCATTTCTAATACAAGGTACCGATTCTTTTTTTTTAAATTTGATCGACAAGTCTTTCCAAAGTAGATAACTTCTCTTTTAAAATGCATTGAGCATAATTTCGATGAATGAGACGGAAGCCAATTTTCTTCTCTACGGTCTATCTGGACAAATCGTATCCACTTTTTCCCTACGACATTATTTTTATTCGGAAACCAAAAATAACAAAAACCTAGATAAATGAATTTATAGTAATTGTTCATTCAATTTTGTTTATTAATATGATATGATTATGTTTAAATAGAGTTAATAATAAATAAACTTGAAATATAGTAATATTTTTATTTAGCTATATTTTAAATGTCAATAAAATACAACGAAATGTATTCATCTTAATAAGTATTATCGATAACTAAATCGATAAACAACATTACTACATCTCTACAAGAAAATAGTAAAACTACTCAACAATAGAGGGCGCTTTTACAATAATGGAAAATTTTCTAGAACTAAGATTTTTTTTAAATTTGAGTTGCAGACGAAATATAAATAATTCATAGAAAAACATTCCGAAGTTAGGTCCAGTCGTTTTACTATAACGAGATGTACAGTAACACAAAGCGCAACATGGCATATTTCCTTAGAAAATGTTTATTCTTGGTGGACACAAATTACGTCCTGACGACCAGACTAGACTGAGCGACTTTTAACCAAGTCGATAAAAGTATTGGCTTACGATTTTGTTCGTGATGTCCTGTCTATTGTAAATATAATTTTAATGTCTTTGCTTGTAGGTTTTGATTCCCTAGCGTGTGACAGAAATTCGTCTAAGGTGTCGGTATAAACTGCTGTATCTTTTGATCGATTTAACTTAGAAGTTTGATTTTTTCACTGCTTAAAGGGACAATAGACCTAGGTATTTGGTATAAATTGCAATTAGATACCTTAATTAGTTCGTGAGAAATAAGGTAGTAAGTTTCATTTTATTAAAATATGTTTATTATATTATATATAACTAAAAAATGTGATTTTCGCAATTTTTCCTCTATTTGCATTATATGACAATCCTTCACGCCAAATTTCAAGATTCTGAGTTTACGGGAAGTATCCTGTAGGTTTTGATTTCTTTGCGAGTGTCGAAAATTTGTTGAAAATATCGACATATCGGCTGTATCTTTTGATTGGCTTGGCTTAGAAGTTTGATATTTTCACAGCTTAAAGGGACAATAGACCTAGGTGTGTGCGTTCGCGCAGCGGAATGTTGTTGAATTTAAAGATTTTAAATATGCAGATATTTAGTGTATGACGTCGTGTAATTGTGCATGGTAAAAAAAAATTTGTGCGTGCAGCCATTATGGAGAAATTCACCAAAAACTGATTCCGCTGGGCGAACGTTGTCCTGGCGGAACTTTTTTTAATCCATTGACTTTAGAAAAAAGAGATGTGTCTAAAAATTAGTGTGTATTTGTGTGTAATTGTGTATGTATGAATAAAATTTGTGCATGCATAGACTTCGGAGAAATTCAAGTTTCCGCTGCGCGAACGTTTGGCCATTAGCTAGTTTTCATATAAAGCGCTTACATAGAGAGCTGTAGACTTTTACATACGTTGTTTTGAATTTGTGCATATTTGTGTACAAAACAGATTTAGAAAAAATCGTAGGGCTAAAAAGATAAAAATATAAACGTAAAACACGCTTTTTAGGTCATAGTTCTTAAAGTATGCTTTGGGGTCTAGATTTCACGTTTATACAAACCTTGTAAGTGTCTGCAACATATTGCCAAATATCAATGATGTTCCTTTAGTAATTAAAGAGATATAGGACAATTTACCATGACAAAATCACTGTTTACAAAGCAGTCAAATATCACGACATTCTAAAGGAATTGCATGGTAAAATGTATGCCAATAATTAGTGCATTCATTCAACTATTCACATGCAAAATTTCATGTCATTAAATTCAGTAATTAAAGAAAAACAATTAAAATACTGACGAAGCATCGAAAATCTACATAACCCGACCAAGTTCGGATAGCTATAAAAAAGCGGCCGTGCAATATATTTAGGTAACATCCCAAAATTTACAGTATAATACCGGTATTGAATTGGTATAGGTAATAACACAATTGTTTCGATATAATATAAAGGTCATTTATTTTTGTACACCTACTTTTTAAAATGTATTTGACTATGTCAAAGTAGGTACTATTTACGTAGTTACTTTATTTAAGTATGCGCTTGAGACTTGAGATAAAATCTAAATATATTAATTTAGGCAAATAAAATTCCTACAGCTAATTTCTATTGAATATTTCACGGATCCGGATTCTTACTATAGACCCTTCAGGGAAATTAAATAATTACCACAAGTAAGTACTACTGTTTTTAAATGTTGATTTATTTTTATATTAGGCAGACTCTCAAACCTAAACAACTGAATAGTCTACTTTATTGATCTGTGATTGTTAATCTGTAATTTTATTATTGGAACTAGAAAATATTAGGTATACTTAGAAATGTTGAGGTTATTTACTGTATTTGGTACTCATTTAAAAATATTCCTTGAAAATACCTTTTTTATGCAAATGTTTTAGTTTATAAGCACATTTTTAATGTTGATCAAATATAAACAACTGAATAGTCCAGTTATGTGATGTGATTTCAATTTTTATTGAAGCTCGAAATATTATACTTACCCTTGTATTCATAATAGTTTATTAAACCTATTTTAGTAAAAACACATTTAGGTCTATTGCTGCCGCTGCAAGCGTTTGTTAACATTATTATAATTACATAATTAAGCATTATATGTAATTAAAAATATTTTTGTACACGGATATTAAAAATAGAGAAGTACTTGTTAATTGAAGATTTATTTTGTCGTAGATAGTGGCGTTATTATAAAAAAAACATTTTTCATTCAAGAAATGCAATTGTTTTATTTTTTCCTAACGCTTGTGTACGCAACTGTGCCATATTAATAAATACTATATTGGAAGGTTAAGAACGTTCTTAAGATATATGGCACGGCCGCTTTTTTATAGCTATCCGAACTTGGTCGGGTTATGTAGGTTTTCGATGCTTCGTCAGTATTATAATTGTTTTTCTTTAATTACTGAATTTAATGACATGAAATTTTGCATGTGAATAGTTGAATGAATGCACTAATTATTGGCATACATTTTACCATGCAATTCCTTAAGAATGTCGTGATATTTGACTGCGTTGTAAACAGTGATTTTGTCATGGCAAATTGTCCTATATCTCTTTAATTACTAAAGGAACATCATTGATATTTGACAATATGTTGCAGACACTTACAAGGTTTGTATAAACGTGAAAATCTAGACCCCAAAGTGCATACTTTAAGAACTATGACCTAAAAAGCTTGTTTTACGTTTATATTTTTATCTTTTTAGCCCTACGATTTTTTTTAAATCTGTTTTGTACACAAATATGCACAAATTCAAAACAACGTATGTAAAAATCTACAGCTCTCTATGTAAGCGCTTTATATGAAAACTAGCTAATGGCCAAACGTTCGCGCAGCGGAAACTTGAATTTCTCCGAAGTCTATGCATGCACAAATTTTATTCATACATACACAATTACACACAAATACACACTAATTTTTGGACACATCTCTTTTTTCTAAAGTCAATGGATTAAAAAAAGTTCCGCCAGGACAACGTTCGCCCAGCGGAATCAGTTTTTGGTGAATTTCTCCACAATGGCTGCACGCACAAATTTTTTTTACCATACACAATTACACGACGTCATACACTAAATATCTGCATATTTAAAATCTTTAAATTCAACAACATTCCGCTGCGCGAACGCACACGACCTAGGTAGTTGGTATAAATTTCAATTTGATAACTTTATTCGTTCGTGAGAAATAAGGTAGTAAGTTCCATTTTATTGAAATATGTTTATTATATTATATAACTGAAAAAATGTGATTTTCGCAATTTTTCCTATATTTGCATTATATGACAATCCTTCATGCCAAATTTCAAGATTCTGAGTTTACGGGAAGTATCCTGTAGGTTTTGATTCCTTTGCGAGTGTCGAAAATTTGTTGAAAATATCGACATATCGGCTGTATCTTTTGATTGGCTTGGCTTAGAAGTTTGATATTTTCACAGCTTAAAGGGACAATAGACCTAGGTATTTGGTATAAATTTCAATTTGATAACTTTATTCGTTCGTGAGAAATAAGGTAGTAAGTTCTATTTTATTAAAATATGTTTATTATATTATATAACTAAAAAAATGTGATTTTCGCAATTTTTCCTATATTTGCATTATATGACAATGCTTCATGCCAAATTTCAAGATTCTGAGTTTACGGGAAGTATCCTGTAGGTTTTGATTCCTTTGCGAGTGTCGAAAATTTGTTGAAAATATCGACATAATCGGCTGTATCTTTTGATTGGCTTGGCTTAGAAGTTTGATATTTTCATAGCTTAAAGGGACAATAGACCCGAGTATTTCATGTGAATTTCAGCTTGATACGTCCACGCGTTCTTGAGATAAAGGGTCTTGACAGACAGACAGACAGACAGACGGACAACAAAGTGATCCTATAAGGGTTACGTTTTTTCCTTTTGAGGTACGGAACCCTAAAAAGTATAACTAACGTTGTAGTAATTGTGGTCCTGTAGTAGTAGGGAACTTAAAATGCCTAGATTATAAATTTTATTAAAATTTGAATTGTTTTAATATTGTTGAAAATCTTAATTGTGATAAATACACCTAATATGAAATATTGACATGGTATTGTATATAGACATGCTAAATATATAATAGTTTTTGTTAAATATTCTAGTAATTGTGTAATTAATGTAAATATTTGAATTTCATTTTATTAAATTGTTTGATATCTATTATGTAAATGTAAAATTTAATATAAGTCATCTACTTATTCTATTATAATAATTATGTATGTACCTAAAATATTTGCACGCCATGAGAAATGGCAGACATGTCGTGAGCCACTCTTTCCCAAGATCCTACATGCATGAGTTTTTTATTTTGTATGTATACACGTTTGGGCAAATAAAATTTCTTATTCTTATTTAAAATGGTGTATACGACGTGTACTGTGAGTGATTGCAAATCTTCATCAGATAAATCTTTTTCATATAAATAAAGAACTGCGGTCTCATCAGCTTCCACGCACAGAAGAAAGGTAAATAAATCTGTTTTGTTATTGTAGAGTGCATAAATAATTTTATTTGTCGTAATAATAGTAGTAATGTCATAAAATGCCAATAAAATGGCCGACCGTCGGAGGGTAATAAAAAAAAATAATAGGTTATCGCATAGAGCTAGTGTTTGAAAATCGTACTAATAATATAAATGTGAAAGTGTTTGTTAGTATGTTCCGTATCCTTGACACGACGGAATAATAAATAGAAAAAAAGTTCACCATCTTGATGGTGGACTTTTTTACTATTTATTATTGGTGAATTTCGAGATGGTGGACGTAATATTTTTATTAAAAAGTTTGGATCTCAATTTTGAGTTTAATTATAAGCACTTCAATTATAATATATTATAATCTGACATGGGTGTCAATTTTGAGTATAATTGAGATGCTTGTTACGAAAAAGCTAACCTTATTGAAACCCAAGATGGCGGACGTCATTTTTTTTAAATTTAATATGGGTGTCAATTATAAGTATAATTGGGGTGCTTATTACGAAAAAGCCATCCTTTTTGACAACCAAGATGGAAGATATTACTTATATAATTTTTTATAATTTATTATGGGTATCAATTTTAACTATAATATTGGGGTGCTTGTTACGAAAAAGCCATCCTTATTGAAATCCAAGATGGCGGACGACATTTTTTTATAATTTGAAATAAGTGTCAAGTTTGAGTATAATTGGGGTGCTTGTTACGAAAAAGCCATCCTTTTTGACATCTAAGATGGCGGACGTCATTTTGATAAAATTTAATACGGGTGTCATTTTCAAGTATAATTGAGGTGCTTGTTACGAAAAAGCCATCCTTCTTGACATCCAAGATGGCGGACGTCATTTTTTTATAATTTGATGTAAGTCTCAATTTTGAGTATAATTGGGGTGTTTGTTACGAAAAAGCCATCTTTTTTGACATCCAAGATGGCGGACGCCAATTTAAATGGAAGTACATATTTACAATATGATATGGGTGTTGATTCCGAGGTGGTTTGGGGTGCTGGTTACGAATATGCCATCTAAATAACTTAAATCTGCCTCGAGTTGTTCCTATAGTAAAAATAGCAAATTCATTAAATATAATAGAGCTATCGATGTTGATCTGCAATAAATAAATAATTTCATAAATATTGTTTATTTGTGTCAACCCGGCCGCAGCCTTACTGTCAGCTAGACGATGTCGGCATTTTACACGAGATCAAAGGCGTCGATCTACTGAATGATTTCTATACTGTGATTCTACTAGCTGTAGACGTGGTAGTAGCTGAGGGAGTGCGTTTTAAGCGTGGCATTTCGAAGCATCAGCCGACACTCGACTTTAGTAAACAGGAAATAAAGAAGCAACATGTATGCGTAGGTCACAGGTAATCTCGTAGCGGAACAGCGCGTAGCCGATGCGCAGGATCGTAGGCTCGTAGCAGTGAAGCACGGCGTAGAACTCACGATGACGTCAGCCCGTGGCACTGCTCACACACCG